>JAJEKV010000929.1:0-63565 GCA_021234155.1 Isoetes taiwanensis
AAAGAATGTGAGTACAATTCAAGGCTACCTGCATTTAACAAAACGAAAATTAAACTTCATAGATTAGACAAGGCGAAAGAATGGATCAAGTCAATGCATCACCATCTTTGTTGGCTACCCCTTGCTTCCAAGCAGCCCCCCCCGACAATATTCAATGCATAAACCGGTATCATGAGGATAAAACCCCATAGTTCTTTCTCGATGTAGCCTGTATCCGACCCGAACAATCGATTTCTTGCATACAAAGCCGTATAGCGCTTCCATCCCGCTTCTACCCTACAAATTGGCGTAACCGCCGGCTCCCACAACCGTAAGATGCCATCGGCATCACGCCCAGCGCCTATTCTTTCCACAAAAAGAAATAACCAGCTTAAGGGGTTGGGAAGAAGGCTAGGCGGCCAGTTTTATGTTAAATTTTGATAATGGTAATTTGAAGTTCTACGCAACCTTCTTAAGTGTTTTTCTTTTTCTTATATCGAAAGCATACTAGTATGCCCCAAAAGGTCGCGACGCTAACTTCCCATTACCGTAAGATATGATGCCAAATCAAATTGTGTTTTAACATGAATTATACACATAAGGAAAAGGAATGCCAATGAAGATACAGATCTCAGTGAATGGCTAAGAATAGAATAGAATAGAATAGTTTTTTTAACGTCCACGAAGACCAATCATTAAAGCTAGTAATACACCTAGAAGGTTTAAAGATGTAAATAAAAAAAGTATTAGCACTAGAGAGGTTTTACCCTATACAAAATAGAGAAGAATATCAAGTATATTTCAAGTATTGTCCAATAAGTCGATGCACTTCCCACGTCAAGAATGGCATTTAAGGGCCAAAGCCTTATGGTTAAATCATGTGAACTCCACAAACCCCACAACACAATCATGTCAAAATAAGCGGCGATGTGCTAATATTTGAATCTTACATCATGCACCCCTTATTGGGTCCCTGCTAGGGAGAATTCGCGTTGCGACGGCGTCTTGGAAATGTACGGTTCGCCCTCATATTGCAAAGTGGGGATTACCACAGGTTTTGAAGCGTCTAAGACACTGATGGCCAATTTGCTCTTCATGTCTATGACTTGATCCTCCTGCACCCATTACCAATTCTTGTTAAATCCTAGAAAATCCCACAATTCTATGAAAGGAACCATAACTTCAACAGCGCAGAAGATTTAAACAAAATGAGACTAGGCAATGGGGAAAAAAATCGTCCAATTATTGGGCTTATGTCAAGGTTCGGGAAAATAAATGGGCGATGTCGCCCATCCGCTAGGACGGAGGGCAACGCCTTATATGGAGAAGCTTAGTACCTTATTTTCCATAGGTTTTTTTTTTCCTAGCTGTGGATTCAAAAATTAGGAGACCTAATGGTTGAGATGCAATTAAGATAATGGCAGGACACGTGGCATAGCTAGAATTGCAGCAAAGTGTGCAAAAATGCAGGATTGGGGCAAAGGATGGGGTGCAATTATTCGATTCCAAATAGAAAAGGTGAGAATCGTTGTACCTACGCCTTTGTACTAAACCAGCTATTGAGAGATATGTGGTAATTGTATTCAAGTCTAGCATCCTTACTAATATGATTAGTAAGGTAGGTAGAATGCTCTATTGGCGCCTTTGGAGTAAAGGAAAAGATTGAGAGATATGTGGTTTGTATTCAAATCTAGCCTCCTTAATAATATTAGTAAGGTGGGCAGAATGCGCTTAGAAAATAGCTTCTACTCTCTAATACGATTGTGTGTGAAGTTGCTTTTTGATATGATGGGGATTGACATTTATCATGATTAATATAACCTATATAGTAATTAGCTTATTGCACAAACAAGGCATTGCAAGTTCATCTAAATACAAAAATGAAGCAAAAAACAAAAATGCTTCAAGTGGCTAATTTCATGTTCCCTAAATGCCCCTATAATTTGCCTTCCAATATTTTGTTATCCAATTACGAATAATTTCTTTATTTTCTAATGTTTACCAATAATTTCTTTAATTTTTAACCTTGTGAAAAGGATTGTATTTTTTGAAGCAACTCAGATACATGGTGGTTATCTAGTGCAAGGATGGCTTGATAGCAAGCAACCTCCAATCGAGATAGCTTTGTGTTGGTAATCAACTAATGCATACTTCATACTTCATGTTTTGCACAAAACAAAAGGTTGAAGAGGTGTTGGGTATGGTCAGGGCACCTGGATGATATAGACAGGGCATCTGGTGTCGAGAGAGTGATGCAAAGCTTACCACACCACTTACCACCATGGAGGCATTCGTACCATTGAGTTCATACATGGACATTGAACGGTATGTACCAAGTTTGGAGCTATGGTGCCTTGCACGCACAAAAATCAATGCACAAATCTCAAGGGCATACTTTATAGTCAGCCCTTCTCAAAATAAGCGGAATATGGGGGACACCAATTGAAGCTTTACCATCATTCTTTCCAACTGTAGGAAATTCAAGACGATGTCCCAATAGTATAAAGCAACAAATGATCTAACTTCTCTAACAATTAGGATTTCTAAAGTTTAATTCTTGTTAATGTAACAATCAACCGGAAGATGCAAATAGATGGCTATCGTCTAAAATCAACCAGAAGATGCAAATAGATGGCTATCGTCCATGTTTTTTGCAATTGTTGTGCAAGTTGGATGACCACAAGCATATGGTGGTTAAAGGAAAATTAACCCATGAATGAGCGTGAGCCATTTCTTATTGGTAAACACTGTCTAAAAAGATAAAATGAAAAATCCAATATCTCCTACCTTATATGACAAGCATAGTTTCACAATTTGTAGTTTAGCCAGCTCGGAACAGTCTTTGAATAGGTGGTTTGGTAATATTTTCAAACTGGATTATCCTGTTTGTATACAAGGTATGCATAATATAAATCTTTTCTTCTTTTACTATTAAAAGCAATTGCAAAACGTAGCTATTGTTCATATCTGGGCAATTTACTTTGCAAGGAATGTCAACTAACCTTAGTATTCTGCCTGTGATGCAACCAACTTCCAGAACAATCCTCGTCCATAATGCGAAAGAATAGCAAACAAGGACCGCAGATAAAGTATTTAGAATTGTCAAAATAAGGAAATAAGTTGCAATTTGAGGCAGATTTCTCCAACATATACTGGCTATTGAAGCCACCCCTGCTCTCTTGCTGTTGCTCTGTTATTGCCAAGTAGGCTAAAATCCAGCTTAAGGCTTCTTGCTAGAAATCTATAAATTTCCTTTTCCTTGTGCTACCATTCTTTACAGATCTGTCTTTTTCTTTAATCAACGTAATAGCTCGCCTCTGGAAAATATGGAAAAGGCAGAGACTTGTGCGATACGCTATTGGAATTATAGTTTTACACTGATATCATACAGAAGATTGGATTTTATACGGAACATGCCTTTGCCATGAAGACATTGCCCTAAATTCGTCTGATCATTATATCTTGCCCAATCCTCTGTCTGTAAAGCTTGTCTTACCATGTTTCAACCCCTGCCTATAATCTGTACTTACAATCCCTGTGAAAAAAATGGATATGCTTAGGAGAAGCAGCATTGATTAAGCAATAAAGAATCGAAGTGGGGGCATTCGGCATATGAAGAAGCCGGATTAGCGGTTAGTGGAAGCTGTGATAATCAGATGAAAGTCAACAACCACGAGTCTGATACCACATCATGCACATCCCCCTTCTTCCCAAATGGATAGATCCCCTTCAACCCCAACTCTTTACTATCTTTCTTCAGCGCCAGGAACTGTGGCTTCCACAGAGCCAAAGCCTTACCATCTCCACTCGATGGACAGAAGAAACGAAGAACTTATCACTTGCCAAAGCCGGTTCTCCATCCTGCCATATTCAACAAACTGCCTGATCCGCCATACCCTAACGGCCGCCGCGCGCGAACAGAGGAGTAGAGAAGAAGGAAAAAGCATGCTCACTCACAACGGGAGGGAACTCACAACGGAGAGAACAGGGAAGTAACCTAGGTTCTTACCTAACTTGTTCCAACTGCAAAAGTTTGAACAGATCATTGGAACAGTTGAATCGCCATAATAGCTCGAGCACCCTGCAATTTTTATAGATTGGTGAAACAAGCAGAGAAACAAAATATTATGAACTTTAGATTAACCTTGATATACTGGCTCTAGCTTCCTCTAGCTCCAGATGCAATCCCCTGCACGATAAACAGAGGTCTCAGGGAAAATATAATGGAAAAGGGATGACAAATATAAAAGGGGGAAGAACATCTCTGCCATAGACATCGTAGTTTTCTTACAGACCTGTTTTTTGAAGTAAACATGAAAAGAAGATTCCGGCAGCTACAACATTCTCAAAGCGAAAGGATTTGTCTGCCATAGCTGGAGCATCGCTCTCCATACCCGAACTTATGTTGCTCAAAAGAATTTTGTCCTCTAGTTATAACTAGTGCATGTACCTCAAGGCAGTGCCAAGCAGAGCTCAAGAGCTATGCCACCGCCATAGCAAGAAAGAGAAACACGGCCGTCGCCATCCGGATCTGCCATAGCCGAGTTGCGAAAGGCACGGCAGAGAATTTTTAGAGTTTTCTAATTTCCCTGGCCGTAGGATTCGAAATTAGAGAATCGGACGGCTCAAATTGATTTTGGGTGACGTGGCAAGACACGTGGCATAGCTAGAATTGCAGCCTTTTGTGCAGGGGGGGTTAGGCAACCCTGCTAAAAAAACATCCCGAAAAAAACCAATACACCCCAGTCGACCATTGCCAAACCAAAACAGTCAGCAACATAACATTTTTACATACGAATACATGGCTAAACCTTGCAAAATCATATGTTACACGACCCCCCAACAACATTTTGGGAACCTAAACCACTCAAAGAATGCATATACTTTTTTACTTATATCTTCTATACTAAAGCAACGTCATACGAACCCATCAATGAGAAATTCCCATACATCACCAATACACCCAAGTGAATTTAGACAAGCTTTCATCCTTCACTTATACCCCAAACATGAACAAACTCACCATAATCAAATACCTAGTTGGAGCTTTCTAAGTACTTTCTTCCCTTTTTGTTCAAGTCCTCTTTGAGGACATGCAATGTAAAGTGAATGGCAACAAGATGTTGGTGTAGTGTGCATGTCCCTTAGACCAATTAGTCCCTCTTAGTTGTTAAAATGCTCTCTTCTCTTCTTTTTCCTTGATCATACTGCTAATCAAGTTGGAGATTGATCGTATGCTTATCAAGTTGCAAATTGATCCAACTAAAGGTGAAGCTACCTAAGTACATGTGATTTTGAAGATGTGCATTACATCACAGACACCAATTGTGGGGTGACAATCTCTGTACTTAAGCCTATATTAATCCAATTCACGACTTCAAACACAAGGCTTTTATATTCTCCTCTAGTACAGGTATATCTGTTTGCAAACATGATTCATTTTCAATTCAATTTGATTTATTATTTATCCAGCACTACATGATCATAATCATCTGAAGTTTGATCTTGTCTCAATTCTTTTCCTCATGGGTTACAAGGGCAAACAAGACTTGGGAGAAGTCAAATTCCTACGCATATAGTAATATGTAGGGCCTTTAGTATTAGACCTTATTTTCAATCAATAAAGTATCTATAAGTTGTAACATCCTATGAACCAAACTCTTTAGGGGTGCTTCAGGTAACATATTGAAGATCTATTCTTTTATATCCAACTTTTTGGATTGCCCGTGTTAAGGGCAATTCCTTAAGGAGAGGGTTATTTTCGGCATCTTGAGGCATATTTTTCCATGTGATTGTGAGCCTAAAGTTCTTATCATACCTCCAGGAGGTATGGAGGCACGGACTCAGTTGTGTCCTTCGGGACAGTATTGAACTGTCTTATCCAATTGTACAGTATGCCAGCATACTTATTATTGCTAAGGGTTTTCCCTCGAAAACCCTTCGGGGCAGGGGTTTTTTAATCCTGACAGTTATACGCTTGCTGCTCTCTTTTTGTTTGGGTCCCATAGGTCAATCAGTCTCCATGGACGATAAAAGTCTATTCTATTCTATCTTTTTGGAGGCCGCAAAGTTTTCAGACACAAAGGAAAACTCATTATGCCCCGATGGCTAATATTAGTTATAGACATCAGTAGTGATTCGTCCCTTGAAGAGATTTCATCTTCTCGAAACTAGTAATTTTTTGCGGTTGTTGGCGTTGGCATGAATGCACATAGGAGTTATTTTAAATAGAGACAATTCGCGATAAGCTCATTTGCCATTAGTTTCATTGTACCCTTTGTTTCCTTGCCTTTTATACACAATTTCACTAGTTGGAGAAAATGTTACAATTTTGGGAATCTTGAGCATAGCTAAAAGGCTTGAGCTCGAGAAGTTCCATGACATTTTGCATCGTGTTGTAAAAGCATTCCAAAATCCAATAAAGTCTCCTAGCCAACTCTTCACCTGATCACTGTCAACCTGTGAGTGACTGTGGCAATGAAGGAGAACAAGTCTTCAAGGAAAAATCTAGGTACTACTAAGACCTCCCATAGTTAGCATAGTTGCCCTCAATCCAATCACATGAATATCCCTTCCATCAAAATTGAGAAGAATCTCATCCTAGGTTAGGGTTTGAGAAGGAAGACGCCTCTCAGACCTCGTCCCAAGCCACACACATAATTACTGGCTGCTAAAAGCTTGAATTCTATATCAGAAGCCTATAACCTGGTAAACAATCATGGACGGATCGTGGATCGTCTCTCAGACATGATGAGTAACAGTAGTGCTGCATGGACTTGTGGCTAACTTGCATGGATGTTGGAGGATATTGGCTCTCTATTAGCCAGTTGATTATAGCAAGAGTTGCCTTTGGTAAAGCAATAGCTTTTATGCATAGAGATATATGTTGTTATGATGTGCTCTAGCGTTTCAGGATGAAGGGGCACCCAAATCATTGAAGCAAAAGATAAGAACTCTTTTATGCTTTTTATGTTTATGTTTTGAACTTGTGAAGATGTAGTGATGCCATCACAATTGTCTTTTGTATTGCAAGGTGATGACACCATCACATTAGTATTCTGTTTGATGATGATCTGGACAACTTGTGGTATTTTAAACTTGAGGGACTGAAGATCGTTGAAGTTGAGACATTGTAGTTATTAAATTAATAGGATTTGGAAAATAGTGTTTCGTACATATATTACAAGTTGCAGGATGTGCTAGCAGATTGTAAAAGCGTGATGTATGGAACAAGACGTAGTGCATGTGAGCAACCAGCTCCTCAGGTTTGATTTCAATTTCTAGCTATATGTTTGGGTTCGTCCCCCAAGGAGCTACAGTTATATATGTTGTTGCTTTATCGCTAAGTCTTGCTTTATCGCTATCCTAACCGTTGGTCAGCGGAATCATTTGCATATGTTGAGGATCAAGCAATTTGGACCATCCTCTTAGGATCCCTAATTTGAAAATACCAAGAGTCTAAAAATACAAGGGTTTGCTATAAATTATGTAAAATACTGCATTGTTGGTCTCAGCTTTTAGTATGCACTAAATTTCTACACGTTGTTGTACAAAGACATGGTGAGAGCCAGTACTTTATTAGCAATATACTGCATGTTTGCCAAGAAAACCATAGACTTTGTGTTGCAACAGATCATCCCC
Source organism: Isoetes taiwanensis (assembly GCA_021234155.1). Classification (NCBI taxonomy): domain Eukaryota; kingdom Viridiplantae; phylum Streptophyta; class Lycopodiopsida; order Isoetales; family Isoetaceae; genus Isoetes; species Isoetes taiwanensis. The sequence goes on from JAJEKV010000929.1 coordinate 7,621, forward strand.
GTGAACTGAACCTAGGAAGACGAAAGGGTGTGAGGGAGGGGGGCTACCTGGTGGTCTATGCTAAGCACATATGGCATTGGTGCACCTGTATGTTAGAGCAGCTATACCACAACCTAAACAAAACAATATATTAATTTCAATCACTAATAGATATGCAGATCATCGTTTTAGAATTGCATTTTAATTTATCCAAGATGGAATATTTTTTACTCATATCTCTGCACCTAAACATAGAGAGAAATGTATGTGGACTTGGGCTTGGGATAAACTACTCCATCCTAAGGTGGCTGTGCTTTGGTGGCAAATTCTTCACCGATGCTCTCGGGTGAATGTGCTTGTCCACAGATTTGATCCTCGAGTATCAGCACTCTGCCCACTATGCAAGCAAAGGGACGAGACCATTGAGCATTGTTTCTTTTTATGTGATCATCTTCAGCATGTTTGGTCTTGGCTGCTTTCTCTTTTTCATGTGACATTGACAAGTCAGCAAGTGCTTCTGGCTATTTATTCGGATACTTGGATGAAGGTGCGGAGTCAAACATTTCATTTGGCATCAGGATGGTTGTTGTGGTCCATCTGGAAGCGCAGAAAATTGTGTATCCTTCAGGGTTTGGATATTCCTCTTGCAGTAGTTCTCCAGGACGCACAAACTAGAATCGCTAAGGCCTACCATTGTTGTTCGCTTGCTCCTGCCAAGCGACAGTTGATATTTGAGTCCTATTTGAGTGTGTTGTCTTATGCATAGGCTGGTGGCTATATTCAATGGATCATGATTATCCTCTAAAATTTTATTCCCGCCTCTGCATTTGTATCTGGCTTTGGGCTTGGTGTTTCAATAAAGTTTGTCGTTCTTCAAAAAAAAAAAGAGAGAGAGAGAAATGTAAGCTCCCTAATGCCATAATTGGGATAATCACATACTCTTCAACATCTCACAAAATAAACCTTCAATAGCTTTCAACACCAGTACCCTCTTTCTTTCTTGTTACCATAGTCATTTAAGGTTATTTCCAATCTACATAACTGAGTACCTCAGGCAAAGCAGAGGCATGATGTACGGTTTTAACTCTACTGCTCAAAAAAGATAACTATAGAAATGTTAACAGAGGATTCAGATGGCAATGCAAATCTCGAAACCATGAGCTTCTATATGGCTAGACTGAATTTGCTGCAAAGATGCAGAACTACAACAAATCTCAAAACCATGAGCCTTTATGTGGCCAAACTGAATTTGCTACACAATGCAGACTTAAACCGTGCAAAGACACAAGGCTATAACAAATCAAAATCGGAACACTAAGAATCCTGCTTAGCCATGCTCCAGAAAGGCTAAGCAAAGGTAGATTGGATCGCACTTCAGCCATGTGCACTGTTGGGTTCTATAGTGGGGAGGCAAGACCCATGTGAGTGTGTTGTAAATTGCCCTATAACCTACGGCCTTCCCTCTTATTGACAGGATATTATAGTTAGGCATTTATTTTATTGATGGAATATCACAGGACTATGCACTTATTTTATTAACGTAAAAAATAACTTGAGAAGCATTCTGCCCACTCCGCCACTGGAGGACTCTGATCAAGAGTCACCAAGCAGTTAGAGACGCCTCTTGGGCTGGATCGATCCACCCAAAGAGGCACATCCCTTCATATCTATGCTATATATTCATGGCTACGGTTGGGGTCTGTCCAACCGGTTTTCCTCTGATCAAATACATTTATTCTTCATATCTGTTTTTGTTTTGTTTTCTAACAATTTACCTCACCTTAATTCCGACCTGCAGAATGCATCTCAAGTTATTTTCACGTTTTAGGAATGCTTGTTTTGCTGAGATTCTGGGCATGTCAAATGCCTCCGCGCTGCCACGCATCGGCATTTTCCATGGCCGGAATCTCAGCAGCGCGTCAGCATTTTCCATGCCGGGAATCTCAACAAAAGAAGCATTCCTATATACAGAATATTATAGGACGAGGCATGTGGGTTCATTCAAGATGCTTGTAGCTTTGTACACAATTTTAAATTTCCAGTACTAGCATTATCATGGACTAGCCTATTTAAGGTAGTATGTTCAACGTACAGGTGTTCAAGAGCCAAAAAAAAAATCTGCAGAAAATTGGAGAGACGATACTAGCAATTCGCAGAAGAAAATCTGTGCCGATAGGTTTACATTACAAATCAATTGTTAAGTAGACAAAGAATGGAAGGCTTGAGGGGACAGAACCCACTCTTCAATCTGCCCATTATCTCGTATTCTTCAATCTCTGGACAACCTCTTCGCTCAAAAGGGAGGTCCAGCAGAGAGGGCACGTGGTGTGGTTATGGCGAATCCATCCATCAATGCAATCCTTATGAAACCCATGTTTGCAGAACGGCATTCTCGTACCAATTTCCCCTTTCTGCAGCTCGTTCAAACACACTGTGCACTGCTCATCCGCGCAAATTTCATCCCCAAATGTGATAACCGGAATCGATTTCACCACCTCTTCAATTGTGGCCTCAAATCTGGTGTCTTGGAGTTCGCAATTGAAGCAAACGATCTCTGGTTCCGGTATTTTTCTCAAGCCCCAAAATATTGCAATGCGATCCAACAAATCCATGAATGCGCCAAGAACTATGGCGATTTGTACCAGAATTTTTGGCAGATCATTGCCTGTAAATTGCGACATGAGTTTTGGGTTCGGATTGGGTCTGTGCTGCTGCAAGGATTGGATCGGGATGTCTGACTGACCTGATCTGTCTTAGGATTACAGAGTATTTATCTGGGTTTATGCTTTTTCTCCACATTTGGAACGTGGCATACCGTTTTCGCTAAGCAAATTCACGTGCCAATTAAACAACAATATGGTATTTGAGTCGCTATTTATTGTTGTCTATTAATGTCGTGACGGCACGTGGCATTCCCCTCCATTGCAGAATGGTAGTTGGGTCTACCATTCTGCGTTGCCGGTTTCCAGTCGGTTAACAATGAGCAGAGCAAGTCCATTCTTTCTTTTCTTTCTTTTCTGAGTTCCTTTCAATAGAGCAAGTCCGTTCTTTCTTTCGACAAAAGTAAGTCCGTTATTTCTTTTTTGTGTTTGTGTGAAAATATTGCCATGGCATCAGAAGCTTTCTAACAAGATATTATGCCCGGAGATATCACAAAGATCTAGGCTAGAAAAACGGAGAAAACAAGATATTATGCCTCTTGGTAGGAGATATCCGCGAAGATCTATTAGAAATTGAGAAGACAAGAAGCTGGAGAAAATAGATGATCGAAAAAATGCCACAAGAACTTCCAAAACCCTTAATCCATGAATCGGCCATCCCAAAATGCTCAACATGTCAGAAGCGTTTGAACCGCTGGATTTGTTGGTCGCCGGTTTTTGGATTTCTACGTTTGCAGCGTAAACCGATTTTTGATACAAGGGCGAAAAAAAAAGCTAAATGTAAGTAAGGCAATGCATTTGATGCAAGGCCATTACCATATCTACATTTGCAAACGGGTTATGGTTGGGATGATTGTCTGCATTCTTGTGCCATGAATCCGCATCTGAACATTTGCCCTAAGATGCTATCGCCGCAAAAAGGGCCATAAGAGGCTTCGAAACAAAGCTGCCGAAAACCTTTTGATTTATGTCAAAAATCGATAGAGCAAAGAGCGCCATAGCCAATGCATTTTAATCGGCATAGCCACCAAAATAGCTCCCAAATACCATATTTCACAAAAGTGAAAGTCGCGAATTACGCCGCTCATGGCCTCCTCGCTTGCCCGTTTCGCGGGACCAATCTATGCTGCATCGGCATCCGGTTACCTTGAAGCCATGGTAACTTCCTTCTTCCTCGACCTTTCTCTTTTATTGCTTAATCCCATTATCTATATGATTCCAAGTGTTTATCCCAATTATTATCTATTCTTTCTAATTGTTAAGTGTAGTGTTTGGCTTGAATTCCCAATTGCCCATATTATCCTTGTGCTGTTGCACATGGGTAAAGCATATGGGACTCCGTTACGTCCAATGTCACCCCATGACCGAGTCCCTGAGTTTGTGGTCCAGATGCTCCACTCTAACATCATTGGGACTCAAGTTGGTATGAATCTGATTCTAGTGGTCCAAATGCTCCACCCTAACATCACTGTGACTCCAGAGTTGGTCGTTGAGGCGTAGAATTGATCATATGAATTGGGTATTATAGACTAATCATTCCTCAAATTGGTACAAATGCAACACAAATTGTATACAAAAACCTTACGTTGATTATTCAATTTGTCCATGTCAAGGTCTTCAACCCTCTAGATGCAACTCAAATAATGTGAGAGATGAACTAGGGAATAGATGAGAGCAAAATATTGGATGGGTACCACCGATAGTTGCATCACTTCTCAGTGCTCAAATTTCCTTACACTACATTAAAAAAATTGGCTCCTAGTAGTCCATGTTTGTAAATCATTCAAACAATTGGAAGTTGGGTTTTCATTTTTTTGTGAGGCTTTAATGTGGTGATGCCATGTGGTATCCTCTCCATTCCAGAATGGAAGTTGGCCTGCACGTTTTTTCAACAACGAACTCAATAGGTTTTACATGTCAAAATGATCGTGTCAAAATGATCATCAAGACATATGTAATCGTGCTACATTGACGCCCTGGAATATTCTTGTCACCAAGGCACCAATCCCAGCCGTCCATTCCATTCTGCACCACATATTCTTTGTCGAAGAATCTGTTTGATAGATAGCAACGTTGAGATCGCACCGACGTCCTCTGTTATGTTAGAAGCCAGATACTTCTCTCGGTTGTCTCTTACTTATAGTTGAAACATGTTGTCATGTAATATGGATTTGCATTAGTTTTAGTTGTATCCAGCGCTAGGAATCACGGATTCATAGGTGACCTGCAATTCTGCTGGTGCGTTGGCTGGTTTGCATGTAGTTATCATTATGAGCACAAGCTGAGCCTCTGGGCAGAAGAGCATGGGAAACGCTCCCTATTCCAAGCTGGCTTCAGGAAAGACCATTGCACGCTAGATCACGCTTTGGTGTTGCGGGCTTTATTTGAGAATGCTAAAAGACCAAGGCGCTCCTTGTACTTGGCTTTTATCGATTTCTCTAAAGCTTTTGATACAGTTCCGAGGAGGAACTTGGGACAGAGAATGGAGCAATTAGGTGTGCCTGTTGAGATTAGAGCAGCAGTTGCTCAACTCTACTCAGAAGTTATTGTAAAATTGTCCAACCAATTTGATGCAGAGGTCGTTAGCACTATAGGCATGAGACAGGGTTGTCCCTTATCACCAACACTATTTGGGCTCTTTATAGATGAATTGGATGAATGGCTTAAGGAAAGGTATTTGGCTGGAACACATCTGAGTGATTTCCTTATACAATTGTTGTTATATGCGGACGATGTTGTCCTGGCAGCGGAAAACAAGGAAGGTTTGCAATCGCTCTTAAATAATTTAGAACTCTTTTGTAGGGAAAAAAGCATGCAGGTAAACCTGGCGAAATCCAAAGTTATGATAGTAGGAACCACAGACTACCCTCCTTTCAGGTATATGGGTAACGATCTGGAGATAGTCAATACATATAAATATCTTGGATTGGAGTTTACACCAAAGTACTCTTGGAAGGAGTGTATTCAAAAACGGATTTCAGGTGGTAAAAATGTGCTATATGCTATGCTTACCAGATGCTGGAAAGCCAACCTAGATAGTTGGTGTTTGAAGAAGCTTCTGTTTAAAACTCTTGTGCAGACTGTTGTCTTGTATGGCTCTCCCGTTTGGGGGCCTAGCCTATCATCCAGGCAATGGAAACAGGTTGAGGTGGTCCTGAAAATATTTCTTAGAGAAGAATTGGGAGTGAAAAATCAAACACCCTTTGCCATCATGTTGGCGGGTATGAGCTAGAGGTATCACTCTATCAAACAATAAATTTTGCTAATAGAGTTCGGTACAGCGACCACCCAGACCCTCAAACGGGCCTTTCTCCATACGCAAACATCGGATTGGCATCATGATCTTATGGAGTGGGCAAACAGTTGGGGTGTTACAGCAGAGAATTGGCCAGACACGGAGCTTGGGCCGAGATCTCTGCCGGACTCTTGCGGTATGCGCCGCCCTAAAAGGTAAAAGGTAGCGGGATGACAAAGTACATTGAGGACGTTAACCGATGATGGTTTATGCGAGATCAAGACTATTTGAAAGCCAATATGTCAAGGAATCTCAAGCAAACGATTGCTAGGTACAGGACAAGCTCGCATCATCTTGGTATAGAGACAGGCAGATGGGCAGGGATTCCCAAGGAGAGTCGGATCTATGTTTTCTGTGATCAACAAGCGCTAGAGGATGAGACACATGTACTTACGCAGTGTTCTGCATACTCGGATATTCGCGACAATTTTGGAATTGATGAGTTATGCCTTAATACTATCCTCAACATGAGGCCACATGATCTTGGTTTGTATATCAAGGCAGTGGACTCTAATCATAATCTGCTTATGAAAATTAATCAAATGTAAATATTTCTGCTCCACGACCTCAAGGTCCAATTTGGGCATGATCAATATAATTTATTTATTTATTTATTATCATTCCATTATATAGAGAAACTGGCTATGGCGATTCTGGGTTGTATAATCCGTTTAAACTAATAACAACAAATCTAATTCGTTAGTCCCCACTCAAAGCAATAACCCAGAGGTGAAAACGGTATGAATCTGACCTAAAAGACCATTACCCAAATCCGTAGGCCCAAAGGAAGAAGAAGACAGACCTTAATCGTTGTTACTGTAGCATTTGGGTGATTGGAAACAGAGGGTGGCCAATTGAGCAAGGATCTATGATAAAACAAAATGCATTGGATAATAGCCCATCCTGACAATTGAAGCAATACGCCTTTGAGTTTAGCCCCATTCTAAATAAAACAAACAGAAACACGACAAGCTAATGGCTCAATTCGGCAGTTAACTGCAGAATTCAATCTGTCGGATCAGAGCTTCAAAAAGAGCATTAAACAAGGCCATAAATCTGGGCATTGTTTCCTTTGCAAAAGCCCATGCAATCAGTAGATCCAAAAGGGGGCTATAGACTAAGACCTTTGATCCAACCCCATTGTTTTTGTTCAATCCTGTGTTTTCGAGTTTTTTGATGTGTTTTTTGTTTTAGGATGAGGACTTCGGTGGACATAGCTAGCCAACACTCATATTGGATTATTATAGAGTCACGGTTAGCCGGATTTTACATATGCAAAACCCCTTGAGGAATGTGCAATTTAGAGTTTCCTTGCACATTCCTCCACTTGCATATCATAGAAACGAACTAACAGAAGAAGCATTTTAGAGAGATCCATCCAACAACCTTTTCATTAAGAACAAATGGATTATTTTTTGAGCCACCCATTTAGTCTAGTGGTAATACACTAGGTCTAGCAACTATAGGTCTCGAGTTCGAGACTGCCCAGAATTGCACTATGAACCGTTGGGTGTGAAAACCCATAGACGCAATGTAAAGTGGTTGGGGGCAGGGCCCAACCAAGCAATGTAGTGTGGTGTGTAGTCACATGTCCAGTGTAAAGTGGTTGGGGGCAGGGCCCAACCAAGCAATGTAGTGTGGTGTGTAGTCACATGTCCAGTTGGATGCTGCCTAATGTCGTGACGTTAAAATACTATCTATCTATCTTCTTACTTTTTCCAGTGAATAGTGATGTAAAGTGGTTAAAGTTTGCGCAACCAAGCAATATAGTGTGGTGTGTGGTCGCATGTCCAGTTGGATGCTGCCTAGCGGCGTAACGTTAAAATACTATCTATCTATCTTCTTACTTTTTCCAGTGAATAGTGATCCCAAGTGCACAGATGTAGTGATCTGGTACATCTCTCCTGCATTCCTCCTTGTTCTGCTTTTCTGACATAACTGAATCTTGGGAGTATGGTCTTCGTAATACCTTGTTGTTTGATACCATCCTGTAAGCATCTAAAGAGAGCAACGTAAGCTTGTCGACTGATACTCCACATTATCACATAGTTCTTGCATGCTATCAGCACTTTGACTCTTTCCCAATTTAGTAAGCACTTGGTCTACTACAGCTTTCCTTAAGTGATTTGCTCCAGCCCTACGTCACCCCCCGTGTGAATATGCACCCAAACAAAAGGGGGTTTAAGGGGGAATTTAATTTTAAGGCATGTAATGTAATGGTTTTTGTTATAGGTTAAATTTTTTTTTTGCCCCTCCGGGGCTAAAAACAAACAAGGTTACATCACACTTGGATGAGTTGATGTTATATTGTGTAATTAATAATATGTTGGATGTAAAACATGTAGCACTATCTAATATGTAGCATTATAACAAAAAAAAAAACAAATACTAATATGAAGCCTAAGTAACTATAATATTATAGCATAATGTAATTTAATTACATACGCCTTAAAAGCATATTAATTATAAATTTATTTAGTCATAGAAGATAGTAAAAGTAGTATATCAATTTTGAAGCATTCAATATGGATAGCGGCTTAAGATGCGATACACGTTGATTTGCCTATCAAACAACCTGCAGAGGGCAGTTAGCCTATTTACTTGCGCACGTAATTGCCTCCACTGATCTATGTCCAAACGAATGTGTGCATCAAGAATGAAGTTCTCAATTGAGTTCAGTGCGTTATGGATTTGTTGCATAGACGAGCGCATGTCATTGACGTATCCAACTAACCACAGTGACATAACGTCAATAGGGTTCTCGCCATGTGGAGGTGGTGGTTGTCTTGATGGCGGAGGAACTAAGCGAACTTGAACTTCAATTTGTTGGGCTAGAGACGGTACTATGATAATTTTGGGCTCCACATTATTGCTTACCGAGAATGGCGAGGATGGCACGTGGAGGTGATTCATTGGGGACTTCTATAACCTGCATGTTAACAAAACAAATTGATGAGATTGAGCAAATGAGAACGTAATGAAATAATATGTTATTATACTAGATATTAAACTAGATGACAATTACTATAGTATTCTATTCAACAGGGATAGGTTCAATACGCTGTATGTTTTATATGGAATACGTATGAATTGTATGATACGGCACATATTTGCCATATAAAACGTAAAAATACGGCGAAAAAAAATTCCGGCGTCGGAAGATTTTTGCGTACGCGAAAACATCTAATTTTGGCGTCTGTGAATGTTTTTTCAGCGTCGCATAAAACAAAGATTTCAGCGTCTGTGAACGCAATTTTTATTTTTTCGGCGTCTGTGAAAAACGTTGAAAAAAATTCAATTTCAATCAAAGCGATTACCGAAATTTCAAATTTCAATCCCCTCCCGTCGAAATTTTTTTTCGTACGGGCGACTAAAAATAATGTTTTTTAACTTTATACGTCAAGAATTTAGATTTCGTATGTACAGAACCTATCCCTGCTATTCAATACCCGTAAGTGTCACTCTGCTGCAAAAGATGAGTTCCAGTTGGTGAGCATAATTTCATTATCACCCAAATCTCCAACTACAATTGTGTTTAGAGTCTGTCTGCAATATGTGCTTCAATGATTTTGTCTGGATCTTTGTTAACAGGCTGGTGCTCGTCAAAGTACCTTGGGGGATTAGCAAATGGATTACTGCTACAAGCTCTTGACGGGCGTGCTGGATCATTATTTGGTGGCCCATAAAGAACTAACGATACTTTCTCGCGGGTTGCTTGGAATGGGTTCATCATTAGATCATATGCATCTTCAACTTTTCTTTGGGCTACGTTTTGGCCATTAGTAGGTAGAGCCCATTGTGTGCTAAGATAGAACTTTCCTGTCTTGATCATCTCTGTGATTGTGAATATCAGGGGTGGCTTACGACGATTGGCCATGCGATAATTCGCAAAATGACGGACTTTGAGGAGTAAGTTTTTAGGATCTAGACAAACCTCATCTTTGATTTCTCCTGCTCCATACATCGCATATCTTTCTTTCCCTCTCATCAATTCTGTTGATGAGACATTATACATGTGTACACTGAAATGAGGCTTTCCAAAGTCCTTCATGCAATAACCTAACATACCTTCAAAGCAATGCAGCTTTGTGTCCTTTAGTGTCCTGCACATTATTTTGGCTCCAGCTAGCTTTGTGGTGTTCCATCTCATAGCTACTTTGAGTACTGCTGCAGCACCACGGACTCCTACTGTTTTGAGTTTGGTTGTGGCTTGGAAGTGCAAATGATCTAGATTTGATCCACGCTCTGTTGCAACTAATCCTGCATGATAATGCTCAATAAAGAACTCTAAGATATTGTCTATCAATTTTGGATCAACATCTGTGCCCCCAATTCCTATTGTTATGGATACATCTCCACCAACTGGCCCTTTAGTTTTGCGTTGTTGTTTGTTCTTTCCCTGCTTCTTTGTTCTTTTTCTTTTTTTTTTCTTTGGTTATTTTCAGAATAATCTGTGTCATTTGGGCTAGACGTATGAATGCGAATCAAATCTGTATCATCATCTTCAATAAGGGGTTGCTTTCCTTTTCTTGTCTGCCTGACCAGGGTTGCCCTTAAGGGGCTATTTATAGCCAAATGGCTATATTTTGAATATTTTCGAAAATGAGATACTAAAGCTGAATAGGTTACTATTGAAAATAAATTATATTCTTTCGCCAAAGTTTTACCATTTCGTCCACCCGCCTTTCTTAAATTAGCCATACATTCTTAAGCTCAGATCTAGAGTTTCGCCTCCAGTTCCATGGATCTAAGTATTTAGGATCATAGATTATCCCCTTACCAACATTGTAGATCAAGTAATTGTTTGCTAGCTCTAGTGGACCATAGTAGAATACTAAAAAAATCAACAACTACTCAAATTTTGCTAAACATAATAGGTTTTTTTAATCCTGTAAGTTGTATGTGAATTGACATCTAATTTATTTATTTCAATTACCACATTAACGTTGGCAAGATTCGCCAGAGTTTCTATGAAATAGTTCAAGTCGCAAAAAGTAATCGCCTACAAAATTAATATAGAAAGCTTATGATTCGCCTCACCTTCTAAATCACGCCTATGCAGATATGGCCTTAAGGGCAACCCTGTGCCTGACAGGACTGCAATCTCTAATAGGGCTAGATGGTCCAGGATCTTGACGTGGTGGAGACTTATTTAGTTGTAATGTGCTGCAAAATACCTCGACACGTTCGTTGATTTGCGCCTCTTCAGCTTCGACGACATTTTCTTGTGCAGGGTGATTTATCTCATACGTGCCTGCATGACTCCCGTTCGTGATGTTGAGCTTGGGCCTCGTCTGTTTCGTGCCATTCGTCTCATTGTAATATCTAGATGTAATGTCTAGCATTAAAAAAACAACACAATTGTTAATAACTAGTAATGGTAGTAATAATATGAGTAACACAAGCTTCTAATACTAGTAAACCATAAAAAATATCTAGATATTGCTAGATATTGTAGCATTTGATTTTTGCGTAGAAACTAAAACAATGACCATAATGGTAGATATTGAAAGGAAGGGTGAGATTTTAAATTTTGAAGCTTAAAGAATGGGCAGTAGATATAAAGGAAGGGCGACATTTAAAATTTTAAAGGGAAATAGTTAAGGAAGCAAAGGTCAACCCCGAAATTGGAGACAACCAGAATTAGGGCACAGTTAGGGTTTGTGGAATCGATGATGGCAGCTGCTTACAAGAAGAAAAGGAAATCCGATCAAATAGGGCGATCTGAGGGCCGAATGTAACTCAAGGATGTGGTGAAATCATCTGAGCATACTAAATATTCCAAGCAGGTTTCATTTCCTTTGTTTTTGTAAGGCTTCAAGCTAAGGAAAAAAGGATTCATCACAGCTTAATGCCCTTCAGCTTATGATCGATCAGATTACATCAACATGAGGCTTTGAATAGGCTTAATAAGAACAATCAATAGCAGCCCGACCCCATTCTCAGGCATTTGAGCAAGCGAGCAGCAACCCACTGCTTGGAATCAGTCAAATCAGATAAGGGATTTCAGACTTGGAGCACAATGAGGGTTTGAGGCGGTTGACGTCGGATTCTGCAACAGGGTTTGCCTCCCAACACTTGTTTGACGAAGTTAACCCGATGCAATCATCTGAGCATGCGGGATATTGCATGCAGGTAATGGAATTGGCCAAAGCTCCCAAGAGTTTACATAAAATAGTTTCGTTTCCTCAGCAAAATGAGCTTTGTAAAAAACTGGAAGATCTAGCTATGGCAGCGCAGATTCTGGCATTTAATGAGGTGAACTCATGGCCCGAGATCAGAGCCAAATCCATAAACCTTGCATGAACCCTGCATGAAACTCTAACATGAACCCTGCATGAAACTCTAACACTGTAAAACAGATAAAACAGAATGAAGAATGAATGATAATGAATGCTTTTTCGCCAATATCTAGATATTCATGGTACAATCAAATATGAATATCTAGAATAAAACAAGAAACATTGTCTTCAAAGAAGAGATCATATGGCATACCGAATCTGTTGAATGAATGAAGAGAGAACTCTAGAATCACCGCCAAAACTCTTCAGAGAAGAAAACTTTTCAACTTTTCAACTTTTCAGAGAAGAGAACTTTTTCTTGTTTCATGCACATGAATGAAGAGCTCAGAATAACAACCGTTAGATTGTTGAAGGTAATCCAGGTCAACGCTCCAAAAAAGTTGCACTCTAGAAATACTATTTAGTATGGCCCAATGAATATAGCACTGAAATCATAAGAAAACCATACCAAAAAGCGTATAAAATTACAAAAAAAAAACCCCTGTTATAATGCTAGATATTAGTGTGCTACCATTTGCAATGCTCTCCAAACAATTGATTGTACATTGTTCTCAAATGCACATAGAATGACTAGAAATAATATTGCAATATCCAAGCAGACCTCCATTAACCTTAAAGGCAAAATGAAAAAGCCCCGATGCAGAATGAAATTGAGGAGGTCTTCTAGTGATCGGATCGATGGGATACAGTTCCCCACGCGCCTAGAGATCAATATTCATTGCATCAAAAAGTCGAAGAGCATTCTTAGAGTTCAATATTCATTTTTATAGGACAAAAGTTCTTGGGATTGGCCATTTTCTTAGAAGATATGCTGCTTCGCCATAGATAAAAAATTTTCGTTGATTTTATAGGAAAAGCGAGTGGTTCTTGGGAACCTCCGGTAACTAGACTAAATTGTAATAATGGCCTTTTATTGGTTCGTTATTCAAGAAGATATAATGGGGACTTTTGCCCATAAAATTGCTACCAACTAAAATCCCAATTTGGGAAGGGCCATAGATAGAAAAATCCTCTAATGTGAGAATGGATAAGAAACTTTGTGGAGTATATACATTACAAAAATATCTTTACCTTGTATCCTAAGTAAAAAGGACCTCCATGGTGTTGTGCCCTAGAGCTCTTCGGGTAAATTGGAGACATATGCCCTTTCAAAATTAAAACCCTTTTGTTGGGGAGTCATATTCTAAGCAAAAGTAATTATAACCATAAGGCATGGAGCGCATGAGAATGTTAGACACGTATTCTTTTGCCAATACTGACAGAATACTCTTTTCGTAAGTAACTTAACGACTCTTTATTGATAGTGTAATTTCCTTATTCAACAATCTTCATTTTAGCTAAATGGATTAAGATAGTTATCATTTGAATTGTCTTATTTTGTTTGTAGTGGTTGTTGATTTTCAATAATCTTCATCTCAGTTAAATTGGTTAAGATAGTTATCATTTGGATTGCCTTATCTTGTTTGTTGTGATTGTTTATGGGAGAGGTGGTATTTTTCTTCGGGGAGAGGGAGGGAGGGAGGGAGGGAGGGAGAGAGAGAGAAGCAAATATAAACAAACACAACAGCAAAATCTTAAATTCATTTTTAGGGGAGGGTCCCCATAAACCGCCCACTTAAGTAGAAAAACTTTATTATGGTGGGTTTATTTTTTTTGAATCTCCTATTTTAAAATAACATTATGAAATTTCAAAGTTTAGCTTTTAATTGATACTAAGCATGAGTAGTTTCGACAAATTGGAAGGTTGCTATAAAGAGTTTAAGTTGTATGGTAATTTTGACACCAATAGCCCTTCAATGGACCACCAAAGCCCTCCAAATGAACCGCTAAATACTCACAATTGACCTTCATTGGACCACAAGTGCCCATCAATAGACCATGCATTTAGCTCAATTTTTAATAGTTCTTAAGGTGGGCTATTGAAGGGCAAAGGTGGGCTATTATAGAGCAAAAGTGAGCCATCAAAGGGTAAAAAGTGGGCCACTAAGGGGCAAATAGTGGGCCATTGAAGGGGAGTGGGTGAAAGAAGGGCACCCTCCCCTAGATAACAACTGAAAAGGGCAACTTCCATGTAGGTAGTGTGGCTATTGCAAAGCCACCTAAGCTATGGCAAAGTCACGAACCCTAAACTAGAATAGCAAGATCCTAATTCTGGGACATTCAGGATTTTACCGAGGTTGTAAAAAGGTGACCTAGCAAAGGCACTAAAATGAACTGTAGTTGCACTACAAAAAAGAATCGTTCAAAGATTCCCTAAAACCCCGTAAATTTTGCCACTTTTGGGGGGCAAATGGTCCTCGATTTTAATTTTGATATACCATTTTAGGATGATAAAAAAGTAGAACATGGACATGTTTTAAATTTCAACATGCATTTTAATGATGTAATAGCGTAAGTTATGTTTAGTTTTTTCCTACAAACCTGGATAACGTACGAAAACAAAAAGACTATGAAATTATAGTAAACGCCACATTGCAAAAAGCACAAATGAAGATCCTAATGAAAAAGTGGCAATAAGGCTCCTAAACATGTTATATAGACACATAACACTTCAACTACAAAAAATGGTATGTGAAAAATATCATTGAGGCTATGCGCGGCATAAGACCTCAACTATATAAACTGACATGTGAGACAAATATCATGTGCCTATGCGCTCATAATACCTAGCCTACAAAAATCAGGACGTGAAAAAGTATCATGAGGCTATGCATGTATAGCACCTCAACCACAAAAATATATATGTCATATTCACTGAATAGACTGTCTTGTATTGTGGTGCATCTCTTTCTCTCTTATGCTTTCATTCTAAACTAGTATATTTAAAAGGGAGGTTTTGAGCCACTTCTTGGGGTAAATTTTGTATAAAAGGGGTCGAATTTGCCTTTCAAAAAATCGTATACAAGAATGTTTTTTTTGAAAGATCAAGTTAACTAATATTAATCTAGAATAAATACAAGACGAGCGATACTAGGGTACTCCTGCCCACACTGGAGCGAGAACCCACATGGCATGTATATCTACCTACGACTGATGACACAAACCTGCCAATACTGTCTACAATGAGAAGGGTCCCTTCCCAGACCGTTGCCTTGAACTGCTCTTTCCGAGGGGACGCCAGGTAAGAAAGTTACAGTTTGTACCTCAACTGTGGGATCAAAACCCGAGGCTGCACCTCTGCATTCCTGAACACCTTCATGCGCCGTCGCTTCCAAATGAGCCACAGCAACCAGGCTTTACACAAATGAAAGGCGGACTCACGGCTGGGACCACGCCGCGGTACACCCCAAAAGAACCTCTTGACTACGGGGCGAGGTGTGGAAGAGGCATTGGACCCAGCGCCATGCCTACGGGCGTCAAGCCAAAGAAACATACGATTGCTCCGGGGTCTCCACACGGGCACCACACATTGGTTGGACCAAGAGTGGCCGATTAGCGATTGATCATGTGAACCCGTGTTCACCCTCGGGGGATCGGTGCACTATCTCGCCCGATAATACCGAATCTTAGGGGCGAGATTGGGTTCCACACCCATCTCAGATGTTGCCCCGATCATCGCCCCCAAGCTTTTGGAGACTCCACCGTCCCAGTAGGGAGCCGACTCATCTGAATTGCCAAAAGCTCATAACAAGACTTTTCACGAAATTTGAGGAATCAACTTTGGGTGGCATCTCCACCTGCGCTCTAACGCCTTGTGGCGAATTCAGTGAGGAGAGCATTAGCAACTTCAGCCCGGATAAGCGCCAATCCGTTCCTAGAGTGAAAACCTTGTGGCGAAAAAGTCGCCGGTGGTGCGGTTGCCCGTCGACATATCACTCCCCTACCGTCAAGACCCCACGCTGCACCCACCTGCGCTAAACTCAGGGATCGACGGATGCTGCCAGTACCAAAGTTGTTGTACCTGGTCCGAGCGAGATCCACCATGGCGATGCCTCCAACTGAATACACCTGGCGGCGTCAATCGCAAACAGCGGGCGGACCTGCTCCCAGGCTCGCAGGAGCCCCTTCAGAAAAGGAGAGGCATGAGCATACGGCCTGATATCCGCGAATAACATACCGAAGGCGCTGGGCATGGGCTGGCTTAATGGAAAACTATCGAGTGAGACAACGACTGATGAAGCAAGACCATGCCCGGGGAGTCAAGCGCATTCTCAAGGATCGCAAAGACGAACTTGGACAAGAGTACCTTGTCATGCAGCGAGAGGTCCAAGAAGCCAAGTCCACCTGCAGCCTTGGGTCGCATGTATTTCCACCAGGCCACCTTGACAACCGCCCCTTCCTCATTGCCTCCCCATACGAAGTTACGAACCATAGAGGAGATTTCCCGAACCTTGCTTTCTGGCACCAGGATGATAGATGCCATATAAATATGAGTTGAGCATAGGACGGACTTCGCCACTGTGACCTTGCCAGCCATGGAAAGTATACAAGGATGTTTTTGGACATGGCATAAGTTCACTTGTATAAGCCTCCCCCCCCCTTCTCTGGGGGGCCCCGGGAGTGATTAATCTTGGCAAGAAGGGTGCAAAATCGATATTAGATAGCAAAAATCACCATCCGGATACTGCTTACATGTGCTTAAAAATCAGTATGTTTTAAACACGACATGCGTCGTTGACGTGCTGACATGTAGGGTGCGCACGCATCAAATGACAGGCTGAGAGAATTTTTAGCTGGAATGGTGCCGGAAATATGAATGCTTGTCACCCGCCATATTTGTGGATGCTGGGCTTGCCCATCTTGAATTCAAAGCAAAATGGAGGATTTGTTTTAAGGGATTACCTAGACCAAAAATTAACAATTTGCCCTCACCATCTTTCAATACAAAGAAATCCGAGAGAGATGAAACCAAATTCCTCTCCCTGTTCAATTTCTAGAGGCATGGAAAAGAGATTACATGCAGAGATTGTCTATAAAGAAGGAAGCAATGAAGAAGAATTCCCTTTCTAAAATTTCATCTTCAAAGAGGAATAAGAAATTGAAATTGAGTGACAACATAATAAGATAAATTTTAGGAGAAATCTTTGAAGTATTCAACCAAATTACTACAAATATTCATGACAGTGACAAAGGCCATATCCTTCACAGTCTTCTTTGGATGGCAAGGGACTTACCAATTTCTTCTATGATGAAATCTAAGCAAGTTAATGTGGCCGAGCAAATGGTGTAGAATTTGAAGGAAACAATGCAAGAACATAAGTATGAAAGAAATTATAGCATGTTCCGTGCAAGAAAGTCCACCCTAGTAATGGTAGCAACAGGTACAAATGGTACCAAGCCTATGAACCAAACAGAAGTAGCCAGATTGCTCAACATTTGTATATTTTTTAGCCTCCATTTGTGTTGGGTCCTATTTTGGGAAACCAATTTGATAGTTTTAAGTTTTTTTTTCAATACGATTGCTAGAAGAAATATAAGGAAAATAAAGAGAAAAAAAAAAAAAAAAAAAAAAAAAAAAAAAAGACAAGGAGAAGAAGAAGAAGAAGAAAATGGAGAGTGTTGTTTCTGTGTCTACAGGGGAATTTTACTTGAGGTTGCAGTTGGATTTATTTCCCAAGAGGTAGGAAGAAGATAAGGTCTTGCCTAAGCTGCCTAATCTAGCTGGAGGTTGCAGTTGGATTTATTGTCCAGAGGTTGGTAAGATACACCTTGAGTGTTGTTTTTTTTTTGAAGAACTGTGTCATCAATATATTAAAAGAATGGTCATCTTGAGTGTTGTTATTGCATTGCTGTATCTTGTTGAAGCTTCATATGCCCACATTGAGATCCTTGCAGAGTCATTGTTGTTTTTATGCAAAGTTTAAGGCCATAGGCATCTACATAAATCTGCCACCAAGTTGTTAATCTGATATTCTTCTTTGCCACCAAGTCATTATCTTGATGTGCTTGTTTACCCAATGTAAATGGGTAATTGTTGTTGTCATATTGCCTCCAATGTTGAGCATTGTTTCTTCTATTATCCTTAGATCTTTAAAGCCATTATCTATAGTCCATTTGTTGTCCTGTTTTGACTATATGTGTGCATCTAAACCTAAAGAACCAAAAAGGAATATGGATGGAGCATGCTGTTTGTTGACTTAAACCGCAAAAAAGTTTTCATCCCATGAAACAATTGAAGCAAGATAAAGACTTCTTGTGTCAAGATAAAGAATTCTTGCTAGAACTGAATCTAGTTGGATGGAATGAGCAATTCTAAAGATTGAATTCATCTATTTTAGTTACTTCTTTTCTTAAGACTGAGATTATTTTTCCTAGATTGTATCGCAGGAAATAAGCTGAAGGAAGTAAGAAAATGAATGACAGAAAGGAATACAAGGCTAAGCTTTTCAAGAAAAAAGTCGACAATGATGGTTTAGTGATCTGAATTCTCTTTTAAATAAGATCGTGGCCTTTTTCTAAAAATGTCTTGGCTTCTAGTTCTAGAATACACTATCTGTCTAGGAATTGTGATCCGAACTCACGCTCTGTTATAACAGGTGAACACCCATTATCATGTTTAATGAAAATATCATTTCTTAGTTGAAAATTTTCCTATAATTTGTTGTTGAGTTTGAGCCACTCTCCCAACCAAACATTTAAACTGTGGCAATCCTTCTGTTCCCAAGATTGAAAGTCCATGTCAACCTCGATAAAAAATTGTTTCATCTTCATTCTGTTCCAATTTAGGAACTGCGTAAATCCGATTAAAAGTCTTTCACCTCAATTCATTTAGAGATGATATCAAGTCCTTTGAAGTCTTAACGCCTTTATAATTGTTGGCAAATATTCCAATTCACTTAACCACATATCATTCTTTAGATGTTTCTTATTGGTAGGTCATGGCTAGATAATCGTCAATAGTTGCAACTCTTTAATATTAAAACATCATCTCAAATAATAAGAGAGTTATTGTATGGGTCCCATGACCTATTGGTCTCTATGGACGTTAAAAAATCTATTCTATTCTATTCCTTAACTTTGCTTATTTTTTTTTGCAAAGTTTGTTCATACTTTTTGCAAAGTTTTTTTGCAATGTTTTGTAATCCTTAAGCTAGTCCTTAGAATATCAGCTGCATCAGAAGGCAGATGAAAGTTGAATTTATCGATATTCAATAAGAAGAAGCACATGCCTTTGTATCTTCATACGTGATCTAATTTAAACACCTCTCTGCACCTCTGATTTAGGAAGTTCCGCATGTTTCATTTTCTGCAAAATCTTAGGAGAAATGAATAAAAGCACATTGTAGTGTATCACTTGCCATATCCTCCCATCCCCATTGTTTTTGGCTGGCCTTAAATTATGGCGTGCACCGTAATTATTGTCAAAATAGTAACTATGAAATTTAGATTCGCTTATCCCATCAAAATTCTAATGAACTGATGGAAATGCACTCAATCTAGTTGCAACAGTTTATTCAGCAATATCAGAGTCCTTTTCTTGCCTCAAGATATTTGATGCTGCTAAGAAAATCAATCAAACAATTTTTTCAAACTCAATAAAGAACACTTTTTATTTTCAAATTTCTTCATGTTCTGATATTTATGAAGTGCAGGATATTATTTCCCTATTTGCTGCCTTAGCGAAACTACCTTGCACTATGACTGTAGACCTGTGCAAATTTTGCAACCTTCTATGATTCACTCCAGCTTGTTGAGTTTATAACGGCACAATCCTGGCAATTCCTCTCTCACTTCTCTTCTTTTTATCCCAAAAATCTTAAATGTTCATCTATGGTGCAGATTATATTTGACTGTGTTGCAGATATTGCATGTGATGCCAACACGGTGCATTTGATACAAACGTGATGCATGTGATGCCAATATAGTGAATCTTGTAATGTTAACCATTACTTTGTGATGCAAATTGAAGTCTTTGTCTTATTTGAAGTCTTTTTTTTATAACACTAACAAAATCTCTAGAAACAATATATTATAACTACTTTGGTATAAAAGAAAATTTTCTAATCAAACATACAATTGAACCCTAAATTTTTGCTCGAAATATACACAGTAATATTTATTAGTCAAAATAAAATCTTAAAGGAAAGTATAACCCTGGATTTTCATGTCAAAATTTATCCTTTTGAAAGGAAGCATAAGCTCAGATTATATATCAGAATTCTTTCAGTCCATAATAATAACAGGATGAGTCCAAGGTGCCATGTGAGAAACATCTTCTAATATTGTGATTTGGCTAAGCATGTGCTCCAATTTATCAAGAGTATAACCTGAAAAATCAATCAATAAATTTGTCATGGCCTGAATATTACCCTAAAGAAAACTCTTTTGTTCCTCTAGGCTTCTTACTGGCCTTATAACCAAAAATTTAAAAGGATATCTAGGGCATAGAATCCCTGCCACATGGAGCCTCATCTGCTGCAGGCGCTGCATCACATAATTTAGGGATAATATTTCTCATACTTCCTTTACATCTGTAGTGAGTCTCAATCATTTATATTGAAGCAATAGGTATGCATCCTACTATTCCAGAGCTCATCAGCAAGCGCAAACTACCTACCTGCATTCTAAAGTATCTCAGAACGAAAGCTCTTAATAAAGTCCTCATTCCAGTATCTCGTCAGACACTCCTTGATGTTGAGACTAGGCAGTAGTAAGTCCTCTTCTGACCATTTTGCTTCAAACATGTGGTGCGAGATCAGAAGGAATGAATGAATTGGTACTATTCGTAGAAAAAGAATGCAAGCAGGTAGGCCATGTGTCGACTCAGGAGTCGATGAATTTGAGCACATCATAATTTCACCCGCCACATGATTCACCAAACACACCATATATACATATATCATGCCATATGTACACATATATAATACTGACTAAGAGGACAAGAATAATAACTATCCAATTTAGATAATCATTGTTAGTTATATCAATTCCTAACTAACTACCAGATATGGCATAAACACATTCAAATTAGATTTAGAAGAGGAAAAAAAGAGTGCAAGAACTTTAATCAAACCCAACGTCGAATTAAAAAGAGAAAAATTATCCCAAAAAACATCTCTTCAACAATTCTTTTGAAATTAACAAATATGGACGAAGAGATCTCTGTCACAGAATCTGATGTTGCTTTTAATCGAAATGCTTCGTCTATAAAGGGTACGAATAAGGGATCACGTGAACAAGAAACAATGCATAAACAATGCCAGAGAAAAAGAAGAAAACAAAAGCTAGGGAAGATTGTAAACATTAGCAGCAGGAACTTCTGCTCAAACTAGAACAGCAGGAACAAAATAAAGAATTGTCTTAATTTTTCTTTCCTTTTTCATCGACAGAGAGGAAAGATTAGCAAAATTAGTAACATGAACTTCTGCTCAAATTAGAATAGTAGGAACAAAACAATTGTTTTAATTTTTCTTTCCTTCTTTCATCGACAGACAAGAGCATTGGATTCTTTGAGAACAATAGAATAGAATAGAATATGTTTTTATCGTCCACGGAAACCAAGTGTCCTATGGGACCCAAACAATGAGAAAGCAGCAAGCGTATTACTGTCAGGATTAAAAAACCCCTCGCCTGAAGGGTTTTCGAGGAAAAAATCTTAGCAATAATAAGGATGCTGGTATACCGTACAATCGTATATGACAATTCAATGTTATTATACCAAGGACACAACTGAGTCCGTGTATCCATAGCCTCCTGGAGGTATGATCCCAACAAGCCCACGGAGGCCGTGTTAAACAGCTCATGCAGGGGCTGGTGAGGCATAATTAACTGAACATACCGTGCCCGGATATGATCGAACGTCGGGCATGCCTGAAGGGCATGACATTCATCCTCAATGACGCCCCGTTGGCAACACTGACAGATCATGTCCTCACAGGGAGGCGATGTGCACCCCTGCGAATGGAAGCTATCAGTCTGTGCTCCTTCATGGGCAAATGAGTGCGCAAGTAGTGTCGTGAGCCTCTTGTGAGCATGGGGTTGACTTGCTGCTTGTAGTGTGCTATTTTAACATCCAGCAAGGCATCTGCATCCCAGAGCTTGGCAAGGAAGCTAACATCTAGATACTGACGGAATGCATTGTGCTCCTTCTTTGTCCATATCTGCCCGCATCTGTGTGCCAACCACTGAGCTCGTTTGTCCTTCCAGCAGACTTTGAGGCGCTATGGACCCATTGCTACTGCCAATGCAAGGTTGGGCAATCGGGCATCACCCATACCAACTACCTTCTGAAAGTAAATGATATGGCGTTCCAGTGCAGCCCTTTGAAGGGCTAGAAAACCCGTCTTCTGGAGCAGGATCTGATATGGAACTATGGATTTCACCCGAAGTGCCCATGCTAAGAAGGCCTTCTGTACCTGCTCCAGATAAGATGTGGTTGTGAAGAGATGAAGGATCTAGAAACCAAAATGTAATGCTTCAAAATACTAGGAATACCATGAAATATGTTAAACTTTCTGATACATCTCTTTGACTAGAAGATAGAGGATTGGCTTTATTTCTAAAACTCTCAACAACCTTTTCTACTTTTTTCCTCATTTTTTTTTTGTGGCATGTCTGGAATGTAATCTGCTCTTGTTATTGTTGATAATATCACTTTTTGTCATTTCATTCAGAATATCTTGTTCAACCATTTTCTTTCCATTTAATAATTTTGGTATCATCGTCCCCATTTTGGACATCATTTTGAACCATTTTATTCTTGATTCCATTGTGCCATGCTCCTATTGCTATGAATACTAATATGCATGCAAATATCCGGCAAGAATTTTAAATTCTTTTCTTGGTTTTACATTCTTAGACCCTAGATTGGAGGGAATTTGCTTGCTTGAAGATGGATTGGAGGGAAATGTCTTGGTTGAGCATGGATTGGAGGGAATCTGCTAGTTGTGCCAATGAAACAACCATCGGCCACTTCATGTCATGATGACAAACAACCAAATCTATTCCTTTTTTAAAATATATACAACAAGCACGTGGCCTCTTACCATACATTGAGATTACATAAATAATGTGTTTTCTAGAACAAACTTGTACATGAATTCAAAACTAATGTATGACACTCTAACGCCATGTTTGTTACACCATCAATAATGCTTCGGGTGGGGGTTTTTAAATCCTAGGCAGTAATAGTTTTGTTGTGCTCTCCTTCTTATATTGGGTCCCATAGACCTTACGGTCCCCTGGACGATAAATTTCAATTTAATTCTTATAGTATTGTATCTCTTTTGTTAGAAAGTCTACGTTTAGGTTGATAGAGTGCATTATGAGTGAAAAAAATTTAGTGTTGGCTCTTTTGAACAAATCAAAACATCACTTTTGATAAAGTAGAGCTCTCTTCAACCATTTATCAAGAAGAATCTCAAAGGCATCTTTTGTTCTTGGATCTGAGCTTTTGTATCCGGGCTTTGCATAAACAATATTTGGAATAAGCTCAATGACATTTTGTCGCATGGTTTTGATAACATCTGCATTGATATGACTTAAATAGTCAATAATGTTGATGCTTCCATTAGCATTAAGTAGATGCTCTGATGGATAGAAGATAGAATAAGTGCTCCCATTTGATGGAAGGTGCCATATATATTGCCCATATGCTGAGTGCTCTGAGAATAAGACGGGAATGCAGCCTGATAATAAAGAGTCGAAGATTGCCTTACGAGTTGGAGTGTCTCCATGAGGCATTAAACAGAAGGTCGATCGAAGGTAAAGGTTAATCGCTAAGTATGTATTGTCAACACAATTCACCTTGTCACATCTCAATGTGGTGCAATTTGAGGAATGTTCGCATTGTTCTTGCAAAAAATTTCTAATTGACCGGCCATTAGGTCGAGGACCCCATGAATAGGAAACTAGAATATCACGATTGTGATTAGAAACAATATGTTGCCAATATTGTGTGTCTATAGGGGAAGAAGGATGAAATCGGTGTTATAAGGAATGGCAATTTGATTCTGATAAGACAAAAATTTCGTTCAATGAATACCTTGGTAACATTTTGAAGCTCTGGAAGGACGAGGATGCAAGTCCCCCACTCCCCCCAGCACATGAAATTTTGAAATTCAGCTCCTATAACAAGGAGGTGATCTGCACCATAGTAGCGTTGAAAGTATGGAGATGCAAGCAAAAAACCAATGAGTTGTTGGCTCAAGTGATTACGAACATGCGTCTTCTCAAGAAAGTGAGCACCAAAATCTAAATACGTATAAAATGGAATGTAGAAAAGCTTAGAAATTGTAGGGATCCATGGTACGACAATGATATTCGTTGAACCGCTCTCGAAGCAATAACTCTAGAGTGTATTCATAAGATTGGTACCATGAATTCTTTGGCAATGGTTGGCGATTCTCAGCTGGTCCAAATCCACCATTGGGAAAATGTCGACATAACTCTGAGAGCTTCCAGTGAGCTTTAGAGTCATTACAAGATCGAGAGACTAGATCATCATTAAATTGGGATGGCAAATCATATATATATACTAACCTGCCCTCACATGGGGAATTAGATCTAAAGGTACCTTCAGAATTGGGCACCTCGTATAATTTCAATGCTACCCAAAATAATGACATGCCAAACAATGCTACAAAAAAATAAAAGCTCAAAATCCATTTCTTTGCTACCTTCAACTTCATCCTAGGAGTTAATGCCATTGGCAAAGGGAGCTGACTTGACAACGTTGCCAAAGTGAGCTTGAGATATAAAAGAACATAGGTTCTTAATTAAATGCAAGAAAGGCATCTTATGTATGTCATTTATTAATAGACTCATTATTCTCATATGTGATGGTAGTGATTGTGACAACTCCTCAATAATGCTTAGCACGTTCACACAACCTACCTTACCTAGAATATATCCCTACCTATCCTCACCTAGAATATATCCTCCTAGAATATGCCATATGACTTAAATCATTTACAAAATGGTCAAGTATAATCTTCTTGCTTGCAGCGAAACCTTGACATTTTTAGTAGCAACAATCTATCTAAGCATGATGCATCCACGAGATTAATACAACATAGGAGAAGGTAACGCCCATTTAACGTCGAAAGCTTTATTAAAATGGGTTAGAGCAATTTTAATCTTCTAATTTGCCCTATCATACTTAAATTTGAGAACCGTGCCTTCAATTTCAAGATAAATTTCAAGTCTTCTATGAAGGTTCTAAGTCTTATTGTTATTTATTATAGTGATAGACTATGTGATCTTCAATAGCCCACCAATGCCAATCCACCAACACTACATGCTCATCAAACATCCACGTACAGCCTCTATTGGCCCACAAATGCCAATAGATACAAATGCCAAATGCCAAAAAAAAAATGTGAACATGGGACAATGGTGGGTCCCTGAAGGGCGAAAGTGGCCAATGGCAAATGTGGACATTTAAAGGGCAGCAATTGGAGGAAGGATACCCTCCCTACATCACGTGGACATGGTGGTATCGCAAAAAACATTAATTTTATGTTACCATGGAAATTGAATTGAACACAAATTTTCTCTTGGCATGGACACTTGACATTGACTTATTGATGTTTCATAATACCAAAATAAATGGTGCCTTGTGAGCAAGAATGTTTATGACTAAGCCCTTAATCACAAACTACATGAAATATAAAGCTGATTTCTGAAAATGAAATAGTGTGTCCCTTATGGAGCAAGTTCCACTATGATAAACTTTGAAGTAAGCTCATGATAAACTCTTAAGTAACATTCTTAGATTTGGGAATAATGTTGCTTGGTTTATGATTGGCGATTTAACATGGTGGAATCAGAAGCCATAGATGTAGTAGGTGAGCACATGTAATTCAAGGTTTCAAAGGGAGCATGGCAAGGCTTCGCAGGATTGTGGTTGGGTGGAAATGATGGCGGCCAATCTTACATATGATGTAATGGTTAGATGGGTAGTGGTAGAGCATATGCTCGCCATGATCATGGTAATTATAATGTTATCACTGTTGGTTTGATACATGTTTTTCGCATAACTAAGCATTTGGATACTTCAGTTTTATATCACAACCCACAATGGTTCTCTTCTTTGCTGTCAAATAATAGGTGATCTACTAGGACATTTTTCAAACTTAACACCAGTTACTTGCAAATTGAATAATTTACATTTGGTTGTAGTGTCAGGTGTTGTTGTGGCCATGGCTGCTGGAATGGGGCCATAGAAGAGTACTTGAGGCTAGAGGACAGTTACAGGTTTATATCATGAGCTACAAATATGCAGAGCTCAGGCTCCACTAGCGTGAAGAGTGCGAGTGAAAGTGGCAACTATGCCAACTAGCATAGTGGGTAAGGGAAGTTGCTAACAAGAGGTAAAAGAAGTTCCTCTTGGAGCTCCGGCAGCCAAGGGGCCGAGAAGATCCAATGTTTGGGTATGAGTGCGAGAAGATGGAGATGAAGAGGCCTATGCATCAGAAGGTTCTTGAGTATGAATAGTAGTATGAACAATAGCAAGAGTGCACCCTTTAGCAACTTGCATGAGATGGATGAGACGTCGCTGAAGTTTTGGCTTGATGTGAGGCATAAGGATCTCCAAAGCTTTTTTAGAATGAACAGTTTTTACCAGTGGATTCAGCTATTGCATAGAAAGACTGTATGTCATGTGGCGTGCTATGGTGTGGTCGACTACCATGCGCGTGGCATGAGACGAGACCTATTGAATCCAACTGTTGGACTAGAGGATTAAGGGCACGAAAGATCTCTTCCTGGACTTACCCTCTCTCCCCCCCTCCCCCCCTCCAACCCACCACCACCTTTTTTTGAGGGCAAGGTGGTTTTTTATATTTCATTTAAGAAAAATACATAATAAAAAGTAGTGACCTGCTCCAATCACTGGGCGTACCCCAGGAGCAAGATATCATAGATTAAGCATTATAACTTAGTCAGACAAAAGTAGATATAAAATTGATAGCCTAAAACTATAGTGATCCATTGTGAGCCAAAATCAGAAGGCTAACAATAACATATGCCCTATAATTAACCACACAAAGTCAAGGTCTCGATTCATATCTGCAGATATACATTACGGTGCATCCACCAGATCCTGGATAGCAAGATCAGCTACCACTAGGTTGCCAAAAATATTCAGCATCTTATCCAACTTTCGCATACTGAAAAAGGTATAATCCAGGAGGAGCAACCACCAGCAAGGTTTATAGCATCCCCCCTTCTCTAGCAAGCCAATTTTCTATATCATCAATGTACAAATCAAATCAAGTTGACAACAGTGGACATTCATGTTTAGCGCCAATATTACATTCAATTTTTCCTAGCCCATTAAGTCTTTTGTACAAACATGCTACTCTTATTTCAGCTTAGTTGGAACGTTTAATTGTGCCATTTCAATCTCCTAATTTTCTCCTTGGAATTCTGTCAAATGCCATTGCAAATTTATAGAGCAACATAATAGTGCATTATCAACTCGGTGCTACTATTGGTACCCTAACTATACATTCAAAACAAATCATATAACAAGTTACATATACGTTTCGATATGTGATATATACATCTTATACAATATATATAGCATATGTCGAGTTAGATATACAATGTATATTGAATTCGATATGCATATATAATATATACAAGAAATTTAATGCGTCCTATGGCACATTGTTCCAGTTTTAGCATGTTCTTATGGGGCAAGGCCCTGTCGTGCTCTAGATAACCAATGATTCTACTGAGATTCTCTTGTGATTCCTCTATATTCTTCAACATTGTATGTACTATATTTAGCATTCATAAAGATTCCCCTAGATTCTCTTAGAATTTTCTATTTTGATTGAGGTGCTTACCCATGAGCATTTAGAACCTTCCAAAATAATCTATTTTTGGAACATTTTTGAAATAATCCAAAATAATCTTTCCAAAACATTTCTAAAACACTTTCTATTTTTAGACTGAGGCGCTTACCCTGAGCATCTAGAACATTTTTTTTTTCAAGATTTATATTGTACACCTTTATTATGAAACATTTTAGAACATTCTATTGTGGCTCTTTGCAAATTTAAAAAAAAAAACTCTAAGATTTCATCAAGATTTTCTTAGATTCCCTTAGATATTATGAAGATCCCTTAGATTCAACTAGATTTTAAAGCGATTCGTCAGGACGTGTAAATATTTTCCTACATTCTCTTACAATTTATGAGATTTCCTTATATTCCCTTTAATTCTCCTCGATTCCCTTACATTCTAGAAATTTCTAGAACTTTCTGGAACATTCTGAAACTTTCAAAACATCCTAGAACTTTCTGGAAGTAGTTCCCTATTCCCTTACATTTCTGAAGATTCCCCTACATTCTAGAACTTATTAGAACAATTTGGGCCTTTCTGGAAGGATTCTTTCAGATTCCCCCTAGATTCTCTTGTGTTCCAAAATATTCTAGAATATTCTGGAACTTTCTAGAACATTCTAGAAGATTTTAGAACTTTCCAGAGCCTCCAGAACATTCTAGAACTTTCTTGAACTATCTAGAATGTTATATTCTATTTTATCTTAATTAGAGCATTACCCTTAAGTATATTTGAAACATAAAATATTTATAGAACTAATGCTTGGTCTAGTGGTTAGAGTGGGGGGTTTCGGAGGTTGAGGGCCAGGGTTTGATTCCCCCCAATAATATAAAAAATTTTAAATGCCTTTCCTTAAGGGACGAGCATTCAACATGAGCCTTAGGATCTTAGACTCGATCAACGATCAAGATCTCACCATATAAAAGCAATATGAGCCGTAGGATCTATTACATATAATCCCCAAAGCCATCACGGACCCGTAGGATATGTGCCAAGCCACCGAAAGTAGGATCTCGGATCGACGATCAAGATCAAGAGCAACCTGGGCCGTTAGATCGATTACATATAATTCCCAAGCCATGTGCACCGTAGGATGTGTCCTAAACCAACGTGAGCTGTAGGATCTCGGACCAACAATCAGGATCGAATCAACACGGACCGTGGGATGCGCTTACATATAGTCTATACACAAACTCCCAGCCAATAGGACCCGCACGACACGTCCCAAAGCCACGTGGAGCCGTGGGATCCTGGATCAACGATCGGATTCAAGAGGACAAACATAAGAACATATATATCGACAAACAAACTCCCAAGCCATCTGGGCCGTACGATATGTCCCAAAGCCACGTGAGCCGTAGGATCTCGGATCAACGGTCGGATTGAGTGTTACAAACATAAGAACATCGGATCAACGGTCGGATTGAGTGTTACAAACATAAGAACATATATATGCGACAAACAAACTCTCAAGCCATCTGGGCCGTACGATACGTCCCAAAGCCACGTGAGCCGTAGGATCTCGGATCAACGGTCGGATTGAGTGTTACAAACATAAGAACATATATATGTTGTTATAATATGATATGATATATTTTTTAGAGTATGACCAGCCGGAAAATTTTCAAAATGTATATAACATTTTTATACAAAAAGAACATAATTGAAAAGCATGAACAGAAACATATATAGATCTCATGGAAGAATTAAGATGCAAAGGTAGGAAGCCAAGAAGGAATTTGATGCAAATTCCTCTGATATCACAAGATATTGCTCCTTCATCGATTCCACCTCCTTCATGTGCAACCAGCCCAAGCTTCGATAATGATAACCATTCCAACAGATACTTCAGGCTTCAACAGATTCTACCCATGACAATGACAACTACAACGCTTAGTGCCTAGGTTTCACAAGGACTTCCATTAAAGTTCTCTAAAGGCCTAAAGGTTTTTGTATACAATTCGAATTGAATTTTGTTATATTCATTTCAAGTGTCCAACTCCCAAGAATGAGCACAAACTACTATAAAGATGCAAATCATGTAGCTACTTTGAAATTATAAGCATATAGACAACCCCCCAACAAATTAAAAAAATATGTCCAGCATTGTTGGGCATAAACTAGGAATTGTAAATGATATAATGGAGTAGTTGTTAAGCTAACACATTTATAAAATTATACAACGAAGAGCATTCGACCACCTTTTCCCCTTCCCCTTCCTTTTTTTTGAAGGTTAATATCATGCCATGATGATAAGTCAATATCTACTATCTACTAAGGTTTAATATAGAGAATCTTAATGAGACTCAAAGAAAGAAATTCAAAGATACATACCATCCTGACTTTTGATAAAGAAGAAAAAAGAAGAAGTTTAATATAACAACGTGGCTGCATCGAGACCCATTTGGGGACGATAAAAAG
Organism: Isoetes taiwanensis; assembly: GCA_021234155.1. Classification (NCBI taxonomy): domain Eukaryota; kingdom Viridiplantae; phylum Streptophyta; class Lycopodiopsida; order Isoetales; family Isoetaceae; genus Isoetes; species Isoetes taiwanensis. Next base: position 38,010 of record JAJEKV010000929.1, read on the forward strand.
ATGGAGAAATAGCAGAAAGAGGTGTCGATTCAGGTGTAGAGGAGCCAAAATCTAAGTTGCATAGATCAGGATGTGGAATTGGATGTAATCGCTTGTGCTCTCAGAGGTTTTGCATTAGTCAACAGTGTTTGTGACGTTCCAAAGGCAACGATATCTGGTCCCGGGGCGTATACTATACCGCAAATCCGCTGCATACCACGCACCCGCCGACTGACGTGTATGCCGATGTGTAGCCAGGCGGGTAGCCCCTAGGGGGCAACTTGCAACGTGTGTGCATTTATTAATGTGCACATTTACCCATGTGCACATTTATCTAGGTGCACATTTTCCCATGTGGACACTTTTATGCCACCTAGTCATTAAAGGCAAGTGGGCCACACCCAATTATCCCACATGCTTAAAGGGATAATGGGAAACCCTAGCCCTAACCCTTTGTCTATATAGGTTAAGGAAACCCTAACTTGCCATTTTCGTCCGTAGGGTTTTAGGGCTCTGTTTTGCTTGCTCCAAGAGTCAAAACCGCCTCCCGGACTGCTGTCGGCGTTGTTGATTAGTTTCCCTTTCTAGCATCATCTTCTAGCGGTTCAGCAGGATGGTCGAGTTCAGAGCAGGAGGAGCGAGCCAAGGATCAGGTATTTAGTCCAACCTAACTCTATGATGTAGATTAGATCTAGTTCTTTAGTTCTTCTGTGATGTATATGGATGATGTACCTCTGAACTCATTGTATTGGGAAGGGGGTAGAGACCTCCAAGCCACGGTAGTTGATGTCCTAGTTAGCCTCTCTAGCACATCAGAGATCAGGATGTGCACAAGAGCCACACCGTTGTGGGTGAAGGGCCCACCCGGGCTTATAAGGAGGTTCGTGTTCGACTCTTGAACCATCCCTGGTGTGTAAGGCCTACCGGATCACTGTGGACTAGGGTCTAATGGCTTGCCACCGAGTGTGGGCAAGGCATGGGCTCATTGCGGGAGGATGCGTCACTCTCCATTGGGTTCAAGTCAGAATAAGGGCAGTGGCCCTCTAGTCACCTTTGAGTCGGCATGTAGATCTGGAGGGGAGTGATCCCTACCGCCCCATCGGACTGGGGAGATGTAACTTGTGAATAGCCCCTTTGGCTATGCATCCGGGAGGGCTTCTGATCAAGTCCCAACACTTTTTCAGCCCTACTGCCGCAAAGTGTGCTTAGGAGGGGAGGATGGAGTGGACTACCCTAAGCCATGTTCTCATGCCAGCCAAATCCATTGCCATGAATTCATGCAATGAACTTCCGGGAGATAAGCCAATCGGTCCATCCCTTGAGTGAGCCTTGGGTAGGATTTCCATATGTGATGTCATGATCCTTGTACATCAAGAATATGTGATGGGCCATCCTTCGAGATGGTTATGTGATGTTGATGTTGTTACGACATGTATGTTTACGCTTTCGCTTCCTAGGTAGGCCCTCGAGGGAAACAGGTAAATGACCCCTTCATTCTTCTAACGGAACTCATCAAGGTTTGCGTAATACGTGGAGGGCCCCCATGTATCGGTATGGAGCCTGGTATGGGGATGAACTCCCTGTTTGTATATACGGTGAGTGCACCGTATATGAGTAGGGGACGTCCACGGTGGTATGAGCAATGTTCTTGGAGACCAAGAGCAAAGCACCGCCATGCTCCCAGAGTACTAACTTGATAGGATTCTCAAACCCTCGAAAAGTGGGAATTTTTTTTTCTCATTTTGTAGTATATGCTAAGCTAGTAACAACAGTTAAGTTTAATTGGAACATAAAAAGACTAAAAACAGTTGAGCCAAATCTTTCTAAGACATTAGGCCATAAACACCTTAATACTTGATGAATTTCAAAAAGGTAACATGCTAGATCGAGTTTTAGGTAAGAATTAGTTAGATTTGTATATTAGACCCAAGAAGAGTACGAGCAAATAGAGCGAGAGATACAAGAAGAGAGAGAGGCGTAACGAGACCGGGGAGACCAAGGTTCAAAGCAACAGAGCAAAAACTAGTGCAGCATTTTGAAGATTCGACAGCTTGCACAGTTCATGCGAAGAGGGTGACACTAATGAAGAAGGACATGCAGCTTGCCAGTCATATCAAAGGAGAGCCTCATTAATTTCGTAAATGATAGAATTTTGTTTAATACAAAGTGTTTTAGAGTAACTTATAAGTGTATGAAGTTGCTTAATTGAGTTAAGTTACTGAGTTCTAGCTTTTGCTTCAGTCAAAACAGACATCCTAGGCCAATTTGAGAGGATGTCTCACACATCAAGGCCAGATCGAAATGAAAAGTTCATTATTGGTCCGGGCTAACGCAGAGACCATGCCCCAAAAGTGCCCAAAACAAACTCAAATCGACAAATATAGGGGGTCAGTCGCCTAACTCGACGAGTCCAGCAGAATTAGACCCTTACATCACCCAAATTGGACAAGTTTAACCCATTTAAAGTCAATGTCTCATACGTCGCGCCAGGAGCAAAAATGAAACTTTCATTATTGGTCTGGGCGCAATGTGTGAGACCTCCAAACTTTGAACCTCCATAACTTGAGCTACAGAGCTCCAAATCACCTGAAATTTGTTGCAATAGGACCGTCAGACAGCCTAGAATCCATTTATGACTTTAAATTAGGCTAGAAATGTCAAAACCCAGCTCAAAATGACCAAAATTTCTCAAACCCTTGAATTGGTTTTCCAAACTGTGGTTTGTTTGTAAATAGAAGCATACCCCATTAGTACCTCGCAAGTATTGCTCTCGGCTCAAAGCTGATGCCTTACTCCTAGATAGAAGTGCCCAAGAACACCCCTTTGTTATAGTCATCTAGACCTCAGATAGCAACCCAAGTCCAACTGTTGGTACATCACCTCTCAAGCCATGCCCAAAGCATAAACCTTGACCTAATTACAGGTCCTTCTAATAGAGTTTGACTTATATAGCCGCCACATTGACACTCCCCTATTGCCGGGACACCTAGAAAGGAGCTAGAGTCTAGAGCCCAAGTCACTCCATGTAGATTGGACTCCCCCAAACCAACTTTGCTAGGACCTTAGAGTATGCCTCAAACATCATGGAGGTTTTGCAAAACAACCCTCATTTCATGCCATACCACACGCCCCTAATGTCCATAGACTTGAGATTATAGATATGTCCCCAAAGAATGCTACTCGGAGCCATCTTGCTTGCTTATAGAGCCCAAAATGTTGTAGGAGAGCCCTTCAAGTAGACCCTTAGACTCTAGAATATAATGAGTTGCTTTTCAAGCACATGGCCGTAATCTACGTAAGAGCTAGAGGCGCAACTTCTTGAAGACATCGAGGTCCCAAACCATGTACGCATGTGCATAAGGAGAGGAGACCTAAAAGGCGCACTCCAAGAGAGGGAAGCACAACGACAAACACCTCAACCGGCCAAAATGAGTAGAACAGACACCATCACCTCTATCATCAATCTTCATCAAATGGGAAGAATATTTGGTAACCAAATGCATCAAGAATTTTCTCGATGTCAACCTCCCCGCTACCACGCCCACGAGCTCACATCGTAAAGAGGATCTCGACGCCTTCACCAACTCGATGCACATGAGTTTCAAATGGAAGAACGCAAGGCAAGAAAATACAGTGCCGGGAAGACGTTGGACATCGTTCACCGCGATTAGCATCACGAAGCTGGGGCCGAGGGCATAATCTTCCGCCGAGAGAAGTCATGGCGACATGCAGAGCGTGATAGAAACCGGAGGGAAGACCACCACGACCTTGCAACCCAAAGAGCTCGGCTTAATGTCATGCAACGCCAACAAAGGAGCAAACAAGCTAAGCAACCACAAAGCACCTAAGGTCGACCAGACGAAGCTTCCAACTCCCCTTGCACCAGCCAGGAGAACTTTCATCGGTTCCAAAAAGTAGGAGAGCATGAGGGGGAGGAGACGCATATCAGGGAACATCTCCAACTTGAAGGCCTATATCAGCATTAGGGGCAATATCAAGGAGGAGAATATTCGCCGAACAAGAATTCGGACTAAAAACACCTAGAAACCAAAGGAAGGACGACTTTACTACGCCAGCCAAGGAGTGCGAGACTCGAATGGATAGGACCCAAGGCACGGAAGTAGACGACCTATCCAGCAGGTACAAATCACGCAAAGGCCATTAGAAGGAGCCATGGTAGGGGCAATGGAGATGACCACACTTCCGTGCACGGGAGAGGCACCGGAATGAAGCAAAGCCCAAGCAATGTGAGTCGACTTTAAATTCAACCTGGTGGAGGAATGACATGCCCGCCACCGACTCAATGACATCTCGAGCTTCGAAGACATTCAAGAATGCCCCGACCGCAACAGCCGTGATCCTACTTTAAGCGATCAAACCGCACCGCGGCAACCTTGCAACGACACACCGCATGTAGGGACGCTTGAGCGTCACCGCATTCCTCACTAATTTAACATACACATTAAGGAGGAGCATCTTTTTTCAAGGATCACATCGACGAACACTCTTCGCCTTCCGCGGTCGAAGGCCGGACGTACATGAAGCTCAACAATAGTAGCAAAGATCTCAAAGGAATCCCGGAGTCAACCGTAATGAAGAAGCGGAGAGTCAGACCACCAGCACTTGTATAGATAGTTCTAGAGTAGTTGTGATTTCTACCATTGAAACTAATCGCTAAATCTTGTGTAAGATAGTAAGTATGTAATTATAGATATTGTAAAATTAATGTCGTGATTTCAAGGTGCAAAGACTTGCAACACAAATTTTGTTATAATGTGTTGCAAGGCATGAAGAGTACCTTGAAGTGTAAATTTTGTATGAAATTGATAAACTTTGATAAACTTAAATGTTGTATTAAGTAAGGTTAGTAATTACCTTGGCGCTGATTAAGTTATGAAGTGATAAGTCAATTGGATAATGAAATAGTACAGTAATGTCTTAAACATTACCCTAGAGTAATTCTAATAATTGTGTAAGTATAATAATAATGCATCAAGTTGATTGCAAAAGTTAGGAAGATCCCAAGGTGGGGAGACCCCATGCATGTCGTCGACAACATCATTTCAGGTGGGGAGAATGTGACGTTCCGGCCGCGATAAAGGTCCCGGTCCCAAGAATGCATCGCCACACGCCGCACACGCCACCTCGACCGACGCGGTAACGCCGACGTGTAGCCAGGCGGGTAGCCCCTAGGGGGCGACTTGCAACGTGTGTGCATTTATTAATGTGCACATTTACCCATGTGCACATTTATCTAGGTGCACATTTTCCCATGTGGACACTTTATGCCACCTAGTCATTAAAGGCAAGTGGGCTACACCCAATTATCCCACATGCTTAAAGGGATAATGGGAAACCCTAGCCCTAACCCTTTGTCTATATGGGTTAAGGAAACCCTAACTTGCCATTTTTTCGTCCGTAGGGTTTTAGGGGCTCGCTTTTTTTTGTCCAAGAGTCAAAATGGGCGCCCCGCACTGGCCTCGAGCGATTTGACTCATTAGTTTCCCTTTCTAGCATCATCTTCTAGCGGCTCAGCAGATGGTCGAGTTCGTGAGTGAGGAGCGAGCCAAGGATCAGGTATTTAGTCAATTTAATAGCCTAAACCGTCTTCTAGTAGCAGCCATTTAGATTCTCGGATACCAGACTCTAACTAAAGAACCTAACTCTATGATATAGACTGGTAGTTGATGCTCCTAGTTAGCCTCTAGCACAATCGTAGATCTCTCCAGGCACAAGAGCCACACCCGGTTGTGGGTGAAGGGGCCAGACCGGCTTATAAGGAGGTTCGTGTTCGACTCTTGAACCATCCCTCCGGGTGTGTAAGGCCTACCTGGGGATCACCGTGGACTAGGGTCTAATGGCTTGCCACCGAAAGTGTGGGCAAGGCATGGGCTCGACACCGGGAGTGATGCGCGCCACTCTCCATTGGGTTCAAGTCGAATAAGGGCAAAGTGGCCCTCTAGTCACCTTGAGTTAGCATGTAGATCTCTCGGAGGGAGTGATCCTCGGTGAAAGTATGCCGTGGGTAGCAAAAAACGCGACCCAAGACCCAAAGCACCAAAGACCCTTCATACTATTTTTCCACCCTTCACCAATTGAAGTGTAACCTATGCTATGCCCCTCACTTCACATATATGCACTGCTTTCAATCATAACCTTCTTACCGCCCACCGTGAATTAATGATCATGGACCCTAAAGGGTAGTGAACTTTGAATTTGTAATTTGCAACCGCGGTTCCCCACCTTTTGCTACCCCGCCAAATAGCCCATGGAGAAGAAGCTCGAGAATTTCCTGATTCACTCTAGTATTCCAAAACTCAAACGCCAAAAAACTATGGTGAAGAAGGTTGTTAATCCGGCCGCTCACCAAAGAATTCCAATGGATGCCATGCGCAGGTAAGCAAAATGCAAATCCAATTTTGATGGCTTATGGTGCCCCGTTAATTTGTTTTTCTTGGATTTCTTTCAGCCCAGAAGGAACGCGGTCCCTAAGACCGGACGGGCTGATTGCCGAACCGAGGAGGACTTCCATGCCTACTGGTCTATCAAACGAGGGGTGCATCCCTCTCAATTTCGAATGGATGTGATATCCAGAGCGTAATATAATGAGGTTTGGGACACCAATGGTGTCATTTCCAAGACATCCATCGCACAAAATAAGGCCAGAGCACCTAAGAAGTTCTTAATTGAGCTGTTGAGCAAGATATACCCGTAAGGGTTGAAGAACAGAGAAGTAAGGAAGACGGGTTTCCTTTTATTTGCATTCAACAACCGCCAGAGGGCCAAGCAGATCCGTAAAAATTTCAAGGTCAATTGGGCAAAGAAGGGCGAAAAAAGCGCAGAGCCTATTCGAAAGCAAGGTCAAGAGTGAACCTGAAAGACCGCCGCCCCGTGGAACACAAAGCAGAGCCCAAAGAAATCACGTTGGCAGACAACAAAGATCAAAAGCATTGCAGTAAAAGCCAAAAAAGACAGTAATCGGCCAGAAAATTAGAAGGGAGGTTGTCATTCAGAGTACTTCAATGTGTCCAAAGAAGATTCGGCCTTTATGGGAAAAAATATTTCCGCCCGGAAAGCATGATCCAAGATATGCAGGAAGCCCTAAAATTGCGAGAATGACCTAGTGTCAAAGAAGGAACAGTCGCGACAATCTCGTGCAAAGGGAAGCTTCTTCTACCGCAGAGGGGAAGTTGAAGACCATAAAGATAATATTGCACGCCTTCAAGCACCCAGATCCTAATGCAGGTGTTCTCGCCGAGATTCATTCTTTGGAGAGGGAGAAAGATATGGCGTAATATATGCCAAGTCCCTACTTGAAATGGGGTGGGCCAATAGATCAAACATGTGTAGAAAAGATGGCTGCACTAATCTTTGAGATTGCCAACAACCAGTCCCTCCTTGCAAAAGCCCAAAGAAGACTTTACGTAACGTCACCGTGTCGAGGGAGATGACCAAGAGAAATGATCACCGGTCAAGATCACCCAATACCATTCTGATTGCCAATTGGAGATGAGGAGAGATGCTCCACCCGCGGGTCTTGCATTCCGTGATGATTACACCCTCACCGCTGGATGAAATGTGGACATCATTATCACGTTAGTCGCACTCAGCTTTGCTCATGGAAAAGGATGTCGCCGAAAGTGCACAGAGACCATTCCTACGGGGTTAGTGTAGGAAATAGGTAAGTTTAATACAAAGAAAGCAGAAGTGTTGCACGCCGAACACCACACAACCGAAGAAGATAATTGATGTTGATGAGCATGTAGCCACAACCCCGGTAGCAGCAGAAAAGGAAATAGCAAATCACACCAAAAAGTAAAAGGACCCCGTGATCAGCCAAGCACAAGTCCACAAGGGTTCACACTCCACGCCCAAGACATGGGAAAAAGGTACATGCTCGCTGTGCTCGATTTTGAATTGGCAAAGCATTAGAAGGTGTTGTAGACATTGGACAAAGAAACTACCGCTAGGCCTTTTCAAAGACACAGTAAAGACCTCATAGCACAGGTTGTTGGAGACACCAAAGCATGCCGAATCCAAGGGAGATTCAAGTAGTAACCGATGGTGCCAACAATTATAGTATAGTTCCAAATTCGCAGTAAATGCTTCTACAAAGGCCTCTAACATCGCTGGGGCAGGGGAAGGAAAACGATGGCGTAAGATGTCTTAAATCGATTCGCATCGCCCGGTTAAGTGTGTGAACAAAGTTGACACCTGGCCAAGGGCCGTGAAGGTTGTGGAAGAAGAAAGTGAGGGTGAGTCAGAAAATGACCTTGATGAGGACGCCCCCATAGAAGTAGCATTTGGAAAGAAAAACATGGCTAATGTAATTTTGCCTTATGTATTTCAAAGTGTGCAAACCTTGATTTTGCAAGACAACCCTAAACCATCACCAAAAGGTTTTTGTTCAAACAATTAATATATTTGATCCATGTTTTATTCCACCTTTAATGTGCAAATTTTGGTTTGGATTATTCATTCAACTTAGGTTCTGTCAGAAAAACTTGTCCGCAGTAAAAAGAAGGCAGCAAACCAATGGTTATACTTAGTGAATCTGATGAAGAAGACAATACAGATAAAGAAGTGCCAAAGACAAACTCTAACATACAAAAGGTGCCTGTTATCCCGTTACATTTCGAATGTGTATTCTCTACAAATTTTCGCTTGTTAATTGGAGCTCATCCTTGCATGCAGGAGAACAAGACAGTGTCGGAATGAAGAAACCGAGGACAAAGGCAAAGCAAGGGTTACCGATAGCCGAAAACACCCATACATTAAAGGTGGAGATACTAATAAGGATGTATTCGACTATGGCTATCAAGACTCTCCATCATCCGGTAGCAAGGATAAAGCGTAGTCCAAAGAAGTTGCAAAGACGGCCCAAACACCTCCCGATAGCATCTTCCCAACAGAAGTCCAAAGACATTGCAAAGACGTATTAAAGCACGATAAAGACACACATTTGTGGTTGCAAACGCCCAAGGATGGACACCCAGACGGAAGTTGATGGTGCTGGACATAAATGGTGTACTGGCACAGACACAACAGAGGAGAATGAACGGGAAAATCTTGCCTCCACCAAAAACCAAACATGTTGTAAAAGAAACTGCAAATAAGTACCTCATTTGCAGACCAGGGTATCATGAGTTTGTGGAGTGGGCACTGCAGAGGTTTGATATTGTTATTTGGAGTGCTTCTCTACTTCGGAATACAAGGGATATGGTGGATGCATTCCTAGGATGGGTCCTATGACACAACCAAGTGGCCAGTGAAGTGGTGTTCTCATTGAGCTTTGTAAAACATTGAGTACAAATGGATCCCTCACTAGGGATAGATAAATTTGGAAATATGAACTTTAAATGCTCCGAAACTAGACAATCATCGAGAGCATGATGAAACTGAAGAATACAACATAAAAGATGGTTTTATCTGCCACTTGGTCGATGCAAAGGTGAGAAGACTCGGTGACTGCTCCTCATCGGGAGAAGAACCACGCCTTCTTAGATTTTTGAGGAAACCCAAGCAAATAGTTGAACCACGACCCCACGCACTATGGCAACCACAAGACCTTAAACAATCCCCGCACGAAATGAAAGAAAAAATAACCCGCCAATGAGTTAGATGCCATAGGCAAGAAGACTCTGAGGCTCCGTGGTACACGCCGAGAAAAGAAACAACAGCCGACCAATCGGGAACCATCCGCGGAATGACCATCGCGGGAAAAAACAACCGATTAGTGCTGCCTCGGAGGCTATAGCGCCACGCCGAGAAAAACAATAAATATGATCTCGGAGGCAACAATGCCACGCCGAGAGAAAACATGAATAATAAATATTGACTCAGAGGCTACAAAGCCACACCGAGAGAAAGCCCCGAGGAAGAAGAACAAATGAAATTAACCAATCGAAACCTTTTACGGAATGACCATCCCAAGAAAATATCCGGATTAGTGTCAGCCGTGAGGCTACAAAGGCTACCGAGAGAAAATGAAAAAAGAATCATGACTCCAAGACCACAGTGCCATAATGAAATGATAAGTAAGTCTCAGAGGCTACAGTGTCACGCCGAGAAAAATGAAAAATAAGGATGTATGCACGTTCATAAAACTAGAAAGAAACATGGAGGAAAACAAAAGCCGCAGAGTTTAACTCTAGAAGTATAGACAAATACAGATAACCGACTGACTAACAGGAAACGAAGCAACTTCAACGATGGAACATGAAATGAGAAAACGAGAAACGGATGAAGAAATGACCGACAAGCTCGGATATGATAAAGGGAAAGGGGGGCGGGAAGCTTGTGGAGCTAGAAAAAAAAACAATAAGGAAAAGAAGCTCAAGAGAACGCCGATGACTGGAAATGAGGAGGCGGTATAAATAGGAGGTGCAAGTAGGACGTCCCCATCCAAGGAATGTCGGTTCAACAATAGAACGGAATAATGTAGACTGAAAAAATGGACTTGACCTCTTGCCAGAAGTCAAGGGAGGGAGGGTGAGGGAAACTGATAGGACAAAGAAAGGAGGAGAAACTAGCTCAAGAGAACGACATGAATGGACAAAAAGAAAAGAGGCGTAATAAATAGGGAGATGTGAGGGCGCGCCCCCATCCAGGAATGTCGGTTCTATTGCTATCTAATAGAACCGCGGCATTCCTAGGATGGGTCCTATGACACAACCAAGTGGCCGAGAAGAGGAATCTACCCTAAAAGAATAATGCAAACTAGGGTTGAGAGGAGGAAAAAGATCTAAACAAAATGAAGTGAGGAAAATGACAAATAGGATGGCTGGAAGACAAGACCAAAGTGGCAAAACGTGGAACAGATGACATAAAAACGGGCAAAGAAGCAACAAGATAAAAAGAGCAATGAGACAAAACGCAAGTATAAGGTAAGTAAGAGGTACTAGAGTACCAAAGGAAATGGCTCGTCGAGAGCAAAAAGCAACCACGGCAACCGAGTAACTGAAAAGGAAGAAGAAACCAAGAAAATGGAGCAAAAGGGGATAAAGAGAAGATAGAGACAATGGAGCAATGAAGGAGTAGAATGAGCAAGTAACATCAGAATTTAGATAAAGGGATGAGTAAAAAGGACACAACGGGACAATGCAGAGAGAGATAGAAAGGAACATCAACGAAGAACACAATAACCAAAACAATGTAGTAAGAGATGGAGAAAGGAACGTTTACCGACAACAGTAAAAGTCCAAACCACAAACATGGTCATATCAGCATGTAAGATCTCAAATAACGAATATAGCAGTAAATACTACACTAACAGAGATACTATAAAAACGAACTAGCCTTCCTACTAATAGAAGAGAGCCAAACGACAAGAATCCAAAGACGAAACCATGCAATAGAAGAAGTAATAAGGTCAACAAAGTTAAACAGAGCAATACGCCAAAGGAACTTTATGAAGGAAAGAATGTACCGTCGAAAAGAGAAATGATATAGGCACTACTGAGATAATGAAAAGCCCATAGCAATGCGCAACAAACCCCCAATGGGGTAAGTCAGAACCAATAGAAAAGAAGAGAAGCGGAGCATTGGGTCTGTCAACGTCAAACTAAAAAATGACGAATCGAAAACTGAAGAGACAACCGAGGTAAGCATAATAGAAGCAGGAAGGTGAAACAAGAGCCAATGTAATGAAATGAAAAAATCAACATGGCATAAGTTGATAGAGCAAATGGCCAAAACGACCGCACATGGGTATCAAGCCAAAAGAGAAACAAAGGTAGGCCACTGGAACCATGAAGAAATGGGATCGAGAAAAAGATAGAAAACACAGACTAGATCAGTGAAGTGCCTGAGAGTATCAACAACCATATTGCTAAACCAATATACCTACCATGAATATACGTAACATCACACCATAATGAAGCACAAAAGGCCCGTCTCTAGCACCTTGATCAACGTCTCAACTAAAAGAAACGAATTCAATCGCCATAAGAGACATGGGGAACGACGAGGAAAATAGATGCCTATGGGACAAGACCTGCCTCGACAAAGAAATACCAAGCCAATGCCAGCATAAAGATCTGCCAATTGTATTTGGAAGGAAATACAACACAAACATGCAAAATAGAGAACCAGGAACTATATGGGACAAAAAAGCCCTAAGCAGCTAGAACGATGGGATATCGAAACTAAAGATACAAATGAAAATAGGGGCAAATGGATACAACTGAGGGGCCTAAGGTGGAACAACATGGAGCAAGGGAGGACATAAGCAAGTGGATAGCAGAAACGATGATGGTAACCAATGAAATGAAGAGATCAAAAGGATTACTTGAACTGGACCAATATAGACAGAGCAATGACAACAAAGGGGCGGACATGGCCCGGAACCATGGTGCCCTCAGACGAAAATAAAAGAAGCAAGCAAGAGAGGAACAAATAGAATAATAGCGAGCAAACGTAGGATGCAAGAGAGAATAGAAAGACTAAAAAGAGCAAAGAACGAGATATAAAGAAGAAGAAGAAGAAGAAAGGGACAAATCATGCCAAAAAGATCAATAGCATAGTCAAAAGTACCATTAACCCAGCAAATTCAGGAACACAAGGAACCACTAGAATGGATCATAACTAGCTATATATAATGCCCCTTCAGTGGCTAGACTAAGAACCTACCATAACCAGTGATGGCTTTAAGGTGTGAATCTTCGTAAAGTTGCTATATTTTACCATTTTTAAAAATCTGGATTCGATGGTTTACTAGGATGCGTACGCTAAATAAATTCATAAAATCGCCAAAATTTGATAATATTGCATCCCAATTACAGTAAATTCGCCAAATTAATGGACATTTTACAGTAAAAACCTCAATTTTATGGTAAAACATCCAATTCTACTAAATTTATTTCTATAAAAATGTTAGAAAAATAGGAAACAATCGCCAACATTTCTATAGTTTAGAAGCAGCTAGAGGATGATAAAGTCATCACTGACCATAACACGCAATCAGAGAGCAATAAAAAATGGACCCCATGACCAAAAATAATGAATGGGTTAAGTGAGCAAAAACCCAAAAAAAAAACACGAACTGCCATCAAGCTATGGCCTCACGAGAAAATAAAAGTAAAATAATAATAGAGATAAGGAAAGAAATGGAAGTCACGAGGCAAAAAACGTGCAAGCATAAGAAATCCCAATGAAACCCAAGAACGATGTAAATGCAGAGCAGAGCACAAATAGTGAACAACGAAACATGCAGAATCAGAAGAATAGAACTCCTGTCAAAAGTCATATTCACACCAGACGATAAGCACTTGTCAAACTAAAAAATATAACCTCACGAGAATGCACAGATAGAATATGACGAAATATCAAAGTGATCAACTAGACATCCAACCATGAAAATACTACATGCGAAATGAATGCCGATACATTATAAGAAACAACATGCAACTGGAATGAATGTATGGATGTAACTGAAATTGTATGGATGTAAAACTCAAAACCATGCCAACAAGATAAGTCAAGCGCAAACAAAGTCGAATCTTCTACCATATCCCTCGTGGTGCGAGATCACGTAACATAGAAACCCCAAGATAAAGGTGCAGATGCCGCTATAACAAAATATGTAGGACTCAAAGATGCATACATCATATAGACATACAATGCAGTTTGTCGACAACACAAGCCAACTACTAGCATGGGATGTAAGAACGATCAACATAGATGAAAAGTGCCAAAACATATACACCAACATGAAAACTTGACAAATGATTATACTGTAATTGAACGTCATACCACTTTGGTAGCATCCCTTTGGGATTCATGACATCACACTCTCAAGCTCTTAAGCACACACCACTGATAATGACCCAGAGATGGAAAAAATGAACGATGACAACAAGCACCTACCCTGGCTATGGTAACGTGAAATGGCACAAGGAGAAGATACATGTGCACCAATTGGAAAATGAATTAGCAAACTAGATGGAGAAAAAAGGCAAAGATGCAAGCACACCTCTCTAACTATGGTAAGAACTATATGAAAATGAGGATACATCCGGTGCAGATCGTCGAGCTAAAAAATATCTTAGCACGATGCAAAGAGGAAAGGGAACTCACCTTAAAGATAATAGAAGGAATTGGTGAAGTCCTACGAACTGTAAAAGAAAGGTAATGTTAATGCTGGGCTCCAAAATAACCACAAGCCTTTATACAAAAGGTATAAATAATCCATAAAGAGCTCCTAAATCGTCACCCATATGGGGCATTAGCTGGAAGAAAATTCAAGATCAATTCTGTTAGACCTCAGCACTGCATAATGTGAGTGTTGTGAATTGCAACCAAAGGGCCACAACACTGATAGACAACAAATATTGCAACCAAAGGGCCACAACACTGATAGACAACAAATAGTAGCGCAAATAAGAATAACATGCATGTGTGAGCGTGTCCTCAAAACACCTGAACCCCCTGTTGATAGAAACACGTCCCTCAAATAGATGCACGAGCAATAAAAAAGCTAGAACCTCCAACAAATTGACCAAAGGCTAACCTATAAACGCATCAGGAATACTGGAATATAAAATTAAGGAAATCTTAGAAACAAGTGGGGCACCGAAAAACTATGACTATATTATGATTAAGGGAACAAAATAGGGAAGGACGTCACAAGGAGCCTAGGCAAAGCGACAACCATGCTAAAACTTCTTGCTCAAGAGAAACTTGTCAGGAACTAAACAACAAGGATGGTGGAGCATTAAACCCCTAACTCATACTGCAAAGCTAGATGCAGGGAGAAACCCAAAGCAAACTCACGAATCCAAAGGTTAATTATATCCACAACATCAAGAGAGGCACCTTTATTACGCCCTTGATGTGCAATCAAGAAGAAAAAACCCTGAGAATGTTATGTACCAATCTACAACAAGGAAGGAGAAACTACGGAACCAAGAAAGAAGGGAGAAAAGGGGCAACTTAACAACAAAGAATAAAGCAATGTTAAAGGAGACGAAGCGAGAAAAAATGCGTAAAAAGCAAAATGAGCGGGGAATGCAAGCTCGAGAAAGAAAATGAAGAGCACAAGAACAAGGAACTATGCTCTAGCAAGTATAAGAAACGAAAGAGCGAGAAATAATAAAGCTAAAAGGAAATATATGAAACCATAAACAACAAAGGATAATGCAGGCATATTAAAGATAAAAACGAGAATAGAAAAGCTTGAAAGGAAAAAAGATAAGATAGATAAACAAAAAATGAAAATGAGCTTACCGACAAGCTCGGGAAAGCAAAGGGCTCAGCCCAGAGTAAACCAGGAGGATTGAATGGGGAAAAAACAAAAGAGGAGTAAGGGCCCTAGAACTTCAAAACAAAAGGGAAAGCGTAATCCCGGTGATCCCGCAAAAAAAGGGAAAAACCTGGTATCCCCTTTCAAGTGTTTTCATAGGGCTTAAGCGTCACGACCGCAGAGGGAAAGATTCAAGAGAGGGAATTACAGGGGCGTGATTGTGATGAGTGAAACAAATGCAGGTCAGAAGCGGCTGAATAAGCCCCACAACCAAATAGGATCAGCCAAGGAAAAACAGATGCGGTCAAAGTGAGAACCGATGGCGGAGGCGAATCGAAAAATGGAATGCAATAAACGTAATTAATCCCCCAAAATTCTAAGCAAGGAGGTTTGGCCAGATCTCTACTGCCAATTCTTTCTGTATACAAGGAAAAATCGAGCCCCCTTGATCCACATGACAGACCCAAAGATGCGATCTGCGGAAGGAGGAAAGCATTCGAAAAAACCCAATCCAGGGCATGATATCGAAAACATAGCAGGGGCTGGATAAGAAGAGGTTAAAGAGAGCAGCAGACACTCAGAGGAAAAAAGGAAGGAATCAAACGAACAGAAACCATGAATCCATCATCGCCAAAAGGGATGCATGATCACGAACCCAGGAACTCCACGAACCCAAGAATCTCATGCTTTCAAATCAAACAAAAAGCAAAGAAGGAAAAACCTTACTGACAAGCCGTGGCAAACTCTATTCCTGTACACCGGAGAAGGACAACCACCACCGATGCACGAAACCTACAAAAACGAAACCAATAACTGAAATATTGTAAATAACGAGATTCATACCTTGTAATTCGTCCTCGGCATAGAGTGTTTGATGCAAGTCAGGCGGCTTGTGGAAATCCGAGTTTGTGGAGCATGGTGTGCTCCGGAAGCGGTAGTGTCTTTTTGTTAAAAACATCCGAACTGTTTGTGGCCGGCGATTGAGCGAAAGTGGGGTCTTGTAGAATTATTGAATCTTTTGGTGGAGCGTGGAAACTGATTGGGACAGGCAGCCATCCACAAAGAACCCTAGAAACTGATAGGACAAAGAAAGGAGGAGAAACTAGCTCAAGAGAACGCCGATGAATGGACAAAAGAAAAGAGGCAGAATAAATAGGAGATGTGAGGTGAGGCGTCCCCATCCAAGGAATGTTGGTTCTATTGCTATCGCAATAGAACCGTGGCATTGTTCCCCGACGGCGAATGCATTCTTGAAGGTATATGGTCAAGAGCATTGCTATGCATGCGAGCATCCAAACAGACCAGAAAAGCAGATTTTTTTCAAGGAGTTGAAGGTTGTACTTGAGGATTTTCCTCAAAATCATGGTATGATTTTCTTGGTTGATGACGACCTACACAAAGGGTTTTCTAAAACCACACACAACCCTTCCCATTATGCCTTTCAAAGGGGCAAGAAGAGGACAACTTTTTGTAAGTTTGTGTGTCCAACTTTGGAATACTTGTCTTCTCATACGATCTGAGGAAACGATCTCACAGGGTTGACATCAGCGATGCATGGTTGGAAGAGTGGAGGCAGGTTGTAGTCTTTGGATTCTGCCTCAACAACTATCTTGTCTCGACCTACTATATCCTCAATGCTCCATTAGAGGTACAAAAATGACTGGTGACCTTTTCCCGGGCGCGACGACATGACTCAAGACCCGATGACTCATGAAGTAACCATTGTACACTTTTTTTTAATATATATGTATGAATACTTTGTCTTATCTTGATTATTGAGTGATCTTGAGTGATGTCTCTAATCTCGAAAGTGTACAATTTTCGTAATATATCAAGCTTACTCTCCAATACCACAAGCATTGTTTCCAATACTAAAATACTCCAATACAAAGAAATCCAATACTACAAACATTGTCTCACAAGCATTGTCTCCAATACAATGATCAAAAATTTGAGACAAGTACACAAGTAACTTCAGATTTGTTACAATGATAAAACAACTAGGCCAAAGCATATTCAACCTTCATATGGCGTGACCGGTCAAGGATCATCCGGGTGAGTAGCCCGTTCAAGGGAAAATCTGTTGGTGCCGTGAATCATTCATCTCAAACTTGATAGCCGATAATGCGATGATCAGATCGGAAAGTCGGGGCCTTTGTCTTCAAGTAGCTCCCAACTACCATCCGGGGGCAAAAGATAGTACAAACCAGCCAACACATGTTCATCCACATTGAAGGTTCGGACTCGCCTATCCTTGACAATTCCACAAGGATATGCCTCGGCTTAACACATTTGACCATAGAAATCGTGATTTCTCCCGATTTCCTCCCGCCACAACAGCAAAGTTATCACCTTCCTACGCTTTCAGAATAGCCATTCTCCATCACCTTCAAAAATGCCTCATCGATTTGGATCAAGATTGCCTTCACCTGAGACTTATCGGCTTTAGTGTAACATATTTCCAATTCTTCAATGCATTGCTTGTTCAATAAAGATGACCCGTTTCCTTTCAAGCGGTTACAACCGTAAAACAACTTAAACCTCTATGAGCCACCTTTGTGCTTTGATTTGGCAAGTATGTCCCGGGATGTCGTGTATTTGCTTGGTCCCTTCCACTCCCCGGTAAATCGGTGAATTACGTCCCATCAACATCATCCTTTCCATTACCCGGTACGCAAGGAGACAACAAGTATTGCATCTCCGCAGGGCCCGGCATAATACAAAGACTACTCATCACATTCTGGTTAGTTCACCGGACATCACTTAAAAGCAGATGAAAGCACTATTCAGCACATTACAGCAGTTTACAAAACACTACTCCAACGAGAATACAGGCGGATGAAAGCATAATACCTTTTTGATGTC
Organism: Isoetes taiwanensis; assembly: GCA_021234155.1. Taxonomy (NCBI): domain Eukaryota; kingdom Viridiplantae; phylum Streptophyta; class Lycopodiopsida; order Isoetales; family Isoetaceae; genus Isoetes; species Isoetes taiwanensis. The sequence continues at coordinate 56,095 of JAJEKV010000929.1, forward strand.
CCTCAAGAAATTTGGTACCTTCATTCCAACGAAGTTGCGACCACATGCATCAAGAACACCTAAATCTCACCCGGCCATACTTGAGTCGCTCTCTAGTGAATGCCCCTTTAAGGATGCCCTTGCCCATCGTGCTCTCCCCTTACCATGGGCTGTCCCAAAAGAATTTCCCATACTATTTCCCTTCCCTAGCTCATGGTGATATCTTGGTAGGAAGAATGGCCGAAGCAGATTTGAATTGGCTAGAACAACCATCCGACCAAACTATATGCCCGGAGAAATCTACACCATTTGATACAAGCCATGAGTTGTGCTTTCTAAGACATCTTTGCACAAAAGAGTGTCATGAAGCTTGTCATCACTCAAGCTTGTCATGAAGCTTGTCATCACTCAAGTCATGAAGCTTGTCATCGCTCTTGTTGCAAAACCACCGGCCCTCGAGCTCGGCCGGGTTGAGTCATACATATGTTACCGGCCGACACGCCTCACCAGTCCACAGACCGGCGGGTGCACTTGCACTCTTCACCATGAAATCCGTTGGGCCACGACCTTAATGCATTGGGGCTACCCCGGCATACTCCAACTTCATATGGTATATGCAACAACGTGTTTCCCTTCTCGATACTTTCTTTACATAAATAGGCTTCAACTTCAAAGCCTTTAAGCAAAAGTGGTGTTGAGGATGTGCCTTTTGTATTGTTGAAATAGTCATGATTTGAATGGTGGCCGTTGGTTAGAAATATTTATGCAATAATAGCAAAGAAAAATTTGTATGGAAATATATACATGTGTGACCTCCATAAGGTGCAAGAGATAAGAAATTTAAGCCCTGACTCTCCAATGTTGTTCACAACATCTTTCTTGCAAGGAGAGACTCGCTATTTTGTTTCGTGCACGGTTATGCTTTGCTTGCAAGCGGTGGGTGAGAGAATAAGACCTCAACCTCCTTTGGAAGCTAGACCAAGGACCATTCCCATGACGGCCCGATTTTCTTAATGCAAATAGCTTGCAATTGTTGACCTCATGCAACCTATCATAAGAAATATTGCACATTAATCAATGAACATATATCCCATCCAAAGATCACTCAAATAGATACAAGCACTTAAAAGCACTTAAAAGCAACTTAAGAAGCACGTATGTGCATGAAAGCAAGAATTAGATGCACCTCGAACAAATACCGCCATAGTGGAATTGCATCTCGATTTTGTGGAAGAAGCCATCACCAAAGGTCGTCGGAGGTTGCGCTCTCCAAACATCATGGTTCCTTTGCCTCTTTGTGGCTGCCATCAAAAAAAATTTCAAGTTGTTGAGCAAAAACCCGCGCTTTGCACTCCTTTGGATTTGGCAAAATTCCGTGTTCTCGAGATTTCCATTTAGCTTTGGGTGATGAACCACCCTCTTCATCACATCGCCTTGAAGTCGGTGTGAACGCTTGTTGGTGAGCTTGTTGAAGTAATCAACTACAAGCTTGGCTATTTCTTACTGCGCCTCGCGTGCTCATAACCTCCCATTCACCGCCGCTTTCCTCATCTTATTCCGTAATCTTATTTTCTTTTCTCGCATCCAATTTCTTGTAAATTGCAGAGGAAACTGATCTTCACGCCGATATTTCCCCTGGTTGCATTGACATCCAACAAATGCTGAACATCGTGATTGGAATTCATCAGCCGAAAGTCCAATGCTAAACGTAGATTGCCTCCAGGCCTGTGATCAGAGAGCCATGAAATTCCTCCGAGAGGGAGAATTAGTGAATTGAGGGAGAATTTTCGCGGGCCATGAGATCGTGGTAGTTCGGGCTCCAATCTAATTTGCAACGCACTACCAAGGAAAAATCCAGCCAAAATCCAACAATCATTTTCCTAACCGTTCGCTGGTGAGGTGGATGTGCGAAAGTACATGAAGGGCATAAAAATATGATCGGGGCGATTCACCAAAGACCAAGTTAAGCAAAAGCGGGGGTGCTTTGCGGGCTAAACCGCTATAAGCATGCTACAAGACGCGCCGGACGCATGCTTTTGATACCCACCGGCATACTTTCACCCCCTACCCCCCCATCGGAACCCGGGAGATGTAACCCAGGAATAGCCCTTTGGCTATGCATCCCGCTGGCTACTGCCAGTCCCAACACTTTTCAATTTACTCAAAAGTGTGCAACGTGAGGGGCATATGGAGTGGACTACCTTTAAGCCATGTTCTCATGCCACCAAATCCGATTGCCATGAATTTCGCATGCGCAATGAACTCACGGAGACCCAAGTCAGCCACCATCCCCTTTGAGTCCGAGCCTTGGGTAGGATTTCCATATGTGATGTACTGATCCTTGTCTATGCAGATATGTGATGGGCCATCCTTCGAGATGGTTATGTGATGTTGATGTTGTATACTGACATGTATGTTTACGCTTCCGCAGCTAGGTAGGCCCTGAGGGAGACAGGGTTAATGACCCCTTCATTCTTCCCATCGGAACTCATCAAGGTTGCAAAGTGATAATGGAGGGCCCCCAGATTAGTATGGAGCTGGTATGGGGATGAACTCCTGTTTGTATACGGTGAGTGCACCGTATATGAGTAGGGGACATCACAGTGTTACAATAAAGTTGTCAATCTCTTTGCTACAGTGCTTTTGTGAATATTGAATTAAAAAAGGTTTAGGCACAAAAAATTCATTCTCATTTGCCCTGCTGCAAGTGTTGAATTAGTGTTGTAGCTTATTAAAATGATTCAGTTGAGAATATAAACAGTGGTATCAGAGCAAAGTTATGGCAAGCAGTTGGAGCATCCTTGCTTAATGCTGTAGAAGTGTACACTAGTGGCCCAGTCTTTCAAGTATGAAAAGAAAAATTGCGAGATGTATTAAGTACTGAAGGGCTTTGAGAATTTATTAAACCACCAGAAGAAAGGGAGCTATGAGAGCCTATAGCTAAGCTTGAAAAGCTTAGAATTGCTGATGAAGATAAGCAGAAAGCAAAAAAGATAGAAAAGACATCTCAAATTAAAGTTGAATTAGCTGGAAGTAGCTCAAGTAGCACATCAGATGCAAAAATAAGGGAAGCCAAAAGTATTATTTCGTGTAAAGTTGTATCGAACATTCTTTTGAGGATGAGAGGAATGAACCCTCAACAGATGTGGTTATATCTGATCAGTAAGTATGAAAGGAAATCATCTTCACAGCTCAATGTTCTAAATTAGGAGTTAAGAATGCTTAAATATGAAGAGAATGACAATATTGCAGATTTTTTCTCCAAGATAGATAATATATTTGTTGATTTAAATGCAATGGGAGCTGGACTTTATGTTGACGGTCAGATTCTTGCAATATCCCAAGCTTTTGAAAAATACCAAATGTTGCCTATATTTATAAGGAACATGGCAAAGGATAGAGATGATGCAGAAAGAATTATGAGGATCGAGCTTGAGCAAAGGAAGGTAAAAGGCATTGATGATGATGAAAGTAATGAAATTCTATATGCAGGACAAACAAGAGCAGGGAGACAAGGATGCTTTGCTGGAAGGAGTGTAGGGCCATGCTATTATTGTCATGAACTAGGGCATTTAAAATCAGATTGTTCAAAGTTGAATAAGGAGATTAGTTGCTTTAACTTTGGAGGATTTGGGCATATGTCTATTAATTATTCCAGCCCCAAAAACTACGGAAGGGGTCGATGAAGGGGCAGAGCAAAAAGAGGTAGTTTTGTTCCTAGAGGAAGAGCTAGAAATACTGGAAGAAGAGGAGGAGCTGCTAGGATAAATGTAACTCAAGAAGTTGCAAAAGAAAAATGCACAAGACGATCAGGAGGTAAAGAATTGTTTGATGTTTTCAGCTTTTCAATCTGATGCATCCAACATAGATAATCTAGTTCATGAATTTATAGTTGATAATGGAGCTGAAAGATCAGTAGTCACCTCATCTACTGGCAGATGTTACTAGCAATAAGAATCAGCGAGGAAATGGGAATTTGCAGAAGGTTCTTGGGAAAGGGATGCAGCAGCTATTTCATCTGCAAGGAAATATAGTAAACGTACATAATGTTTTATATTGCTAAGTTCGTGCAAGAACCTCATATCCATGTCAACTTGGGATATGAGTTAAAGTTCAATAAATCTGGAAATGAAATCAATTTTGTTGCAAAATGAGTTGGAAATCTGTTTCAATTTTCAAATAGTATTGTTGAGAGTATAAATGCTTTGTCTATAGCTCGTGTAAGACTGGCACAATAGACTTGGCCACACGCACATTAATAATTTGAAATATATGTTGAAAAAGGGGATGATAACTGGTGGAGATGACGTAGTAAAATATATATATGCCCCGGATGCATGCTAGGCAAATTTAGATTGGCATTCTTAAAATCGAATAGAAGAGCAGCTGGTCCACTGGACCTTATACTCTCAGACCTATGTGCACCACTAAACGTACAAGGCAAGACCGGAAAAAGGTATTTTATTTCATTCATTGATGACTATAGTAGGATGGAAAATTGTTATTTGTTATCATCAAAAGATAAGGCTTTTGAGAGAACTACGGGAAAAAAACTTAAATGCATCAGATCAGATAGGTGTGGAGAGTACCTATCTAGGAGAATTAAACGATTCTATTTGGAACATGGAATGCAGAGATAATTTACATGCAGGTACTCTCCGCAGCAAAACGGAATAGCAAAAAGGAAGAACAAGACTGTTTTAGATGTTGTGAGATCCATGATAAAGTTTACTGGCCTACCAAATTACCTTTGGGAGGAGGCAGTAAAAACAGTTTATTTCATCCAAAACAGACTCATCCAATATCTATGGGCATATTCCGCTAGAATTGTGGACAAATAGAAAATTTGAATGTGAATATGAATACTTTAAGACATATGGATGTCTGGTATACGTCCAAGTACCAGAGGAAAAAAGACTCAAGTTGGACAATCGTGCAGAGTTCGGATATCTAGTAGGTTATGACAAAGAGTCCAAAGGATATAGAATATTTATACCGGAAACAAAAAAGATAGTAGTCAGTAGAGATATTCTTTTTAATGAAAGAAAAATCTATAAGGACATATATGATGTTATAAGTGATCTTAAGAAAATAGAAGAAGGAATCGCAGAAGTCAGCATGAATGAAAGTAACATATTTGATACATAGTCTGATGATGATAAAGATAATAAAATTGATGGAGGAAATGTAGGAGGCACCTCACAGATTCAAGAACCATGTGTACAGGTGCAACAACCATAAGAACAACAAGTACCAGAGCCACAAGCTCAATAAACACAACCTATAAGGGAAAGTAGACAAAAAAAAAAGGAGCACAGAAGTGGAGAAGTTAAAGTACACACAATTTTATTACAATTTAGAGATGTACAGTAGATATGGAACAGGAAAAACTCAGAGAATTGGACATCCTCCAGTTAGATTTCTATTGTGATGTTCCAGGGAAATATATGCCATAAGTACGTATATTTCCAGGTCCGTCACTATACAAGTCTATCTTCATAGCCTTGTATACCATAGATTGTGGCACTAGGGGGCATGACAAGTTATTCATATAACTTAGCCAACCTTAGGTTAAGACCATTTTCCACGCAGCCTTAACCTATTGGGCACCCGCCACACGGACTTACCCTATTGGAGCCACGTGGCATAACATGTGAATCCTAACCTATAAAGACCTAAACCCTAACCCTAAGCCTCTTTTCTGGCTCCAAAAGTCCGGAACCTTCAAGGCCAAACTCCGCTTCGAGAACCGCTCGCAATGGGCACGTAAAGATAGCATGGCAGCCCTGTGAGCGTGAGCGCACAGCAAAGGAGGGAGCTACTCAACACCTCAAGACCATGAAGACGGAGGAGCAGGAGGGAGTTCTTGGGAGGTGTATTTCTGCTCAAGATAGATTTTGTAGATCATCCGGAAGTTAGGACTCCGTGATGAGTTAGCATTTCGTGTCTCTAGTAAAGCCTTCCTAGAACCCTCGCCTAGATTTTAAACCCTAATCAATGAACCCTAACCGTAAGTTAGATACATATGATTAGGTTTAGATGTTACCTCATTATTATCATGTATGTGGATATGTGATGTTGGTTGATCATGTTTGCTCCTCTTGTATTGGGAAGGGGGGTAGGGACCTAGTAGCCATTACTTAGTGATGCTCCTAGTTTAGACCCTTTAGTTCCTATTATTATGTGGCTGCGGCATAAGAGGCCCACCGGGCCGTGGGGCTATGATGTGACTCAAAGACTACACAACGGGCTAGAGGCAATATGGAGGGAAGATCCTGGCGGGCCGAAGGGGATCCCATAGCGGGCTAGGCCTATGGCCTGGGCCACTTTGTGGGCGGGCATGGGTCTGGACACCTCCCCGGGGCAATGGTGCCGCCTGCCTCTCAGGAGCTGCAGAGTCACTTGGCCTCGCTTTTGTGGGAGTTAAGTGCAGGCTCGTGTGTCGCCAACGCATTCTCTAGCCGCCCGTGGAACCTCTAGACCCCGAAAGGAGATGCAACCCTTCCTGCCTCGACGACCTGGAGATGCAACCTGGAGTAGTCCCGATGGGTGATACCATGGGATTGGCAGATCCAAGGCTAGAGTCATGCCGAGAGCCGATCTAGCCCATCCAGAAGTATGCACAGAGGGTGATGGAATGGTCAACTCTAGCCATTGTCTATAGCCAGCCCCACGCATTGTTATGACTGGCCCGCTTCTATCTTGAGGCCTAGCTGCCGGTCCTACCTCCCCATGAGTTTGAGCCTTGGGTAGGGCTCTCATGTTTTACGGTATATGTTTGTCTCTGTTGTAGCTATGGATATGTGGATGTGCTACCCTTCGAGGTAGTATGATGTATCGTTATTGCTAGTTCTCGACGCTGTTTATGCTTCGGCGTGATAGGAGCCCATAGGGAAGGCGCCAAAGACACCTTCAGTGTCCCCTTCCCGCACTAGGGATACCTGGAGTCGGATAGAGGATGAGGGGGCCCGGCGGTCGAAGGACCGGATGGGGGATTTCCCTACGAGTGAGTGGGCCTATCGCGCCGTATATTTTGTAGGGAGCGTCACATCCATCTATTATGGCGTTGCTAGAATCAGAGCTTCCGAAAACCTATGAAGAGGCTATAAATTCTAAATATACATCAGAGTGGCTACAAGCTATGAAAAAAGAAACGGGATCATTTGAAGATTCAGGCACCTATGAGCTAGTTGACCATCCAGAGAACATGAACTTGATGGAGAATAAGCGAATATAAAGAATAGAAACAAATGTAGATGGAACAAAAAGATTCCAAGCCAGACTAGTTGCTAAGGGTCTTCACAAAATAAAGGGGCTGATTATGAAGAAACATAGTGAAGTTGACGAGCATAAGATTGATGGTAGTCTTGGCAAATGCATTGGATCTTGAATGAGGCAGGCGCAAGGTTTAAAAAAAGAAAATAATAAAGTTTGGAGGCTGAAAATTTGTTGTTTACGAATTGGAGACAAAGTCGCTGAAGTGATATTTATG
>JAJEKV010000930.1:0-63544 GCA_021234155.1 Isoetes taiwanensis
GCCTCTAGAACTCAAGAGAGCCAGCTAAGATCAAAACCTCAAGCCACCAAACCCCATTCTCGCCTCAGACCACACACCAACCTGCTTTAGTTGGGGTCATTACCTCTCACACCCACGTCCGCTGTGGTGCAACGCTAAGTCAACCATGTTCAAACATGGAGGTATGCCAGCTTACCCTATCACTTGAGAACTCCAGAACAATGGCATACCTCAGGTTTCATATGACATTCATCAACAATTGGCTAATGGGCTATCATTGAATTTAAGGCTACACTTCTCTTTTCTTTTTTCATCAAGACGGTGATCTCCGCCTACGGAATTTGGAGTTTGGAAATGCTAAGATCCAGTGGACTATGAAATGTTGTCTACACCTTTTCTCCGCCGTAAAGAGTATCCACATCGGGCCATTGGACCGCTTAGCTCATCACCGATGGTCATCTCAATGCCACCATGGACTCTGCAAACAAAGTAGATCATTTCCGCTGACAATGCTGAACCCTCTCTCTAATGCATTCGGCCAGTCGCACGACACCGGGTGCCTCAAAGCCCACCTCAAGAAGTCAGCCATCCCAACCCACACGTCGCATCCTGGGGAGAATGCCTTGATCAGACCAGGTCAAATGGCTGTTGCCTTGACCCCACCCGCTCCTCACAGGAATCCAAACCTGTTGGATCACTTTTTCTATGCTGAACCTCCTGCAACTCCCTGCGATGGCACGCCATGAAGTAACCTTCGCTGGATGAACCGAGCAACCCTCTTTTTTTCACTCACGCAGTGCCACGTGATCCCCAGGCTCCAACCCTCCGCACATTGTCCAGATAATGGCAATTCCTGCTATTCTGCATCTTTAAGTTTTAGATTGTGGACGGGCAACAATAACAACCCGTCCGTTTGCTGCAAATCTTCCTACCCTTATCGTAATGCGCCGCCGTCGTCACGCACCAAAACACATTTCGCCCGAGCAGAGATCTTCGGAAATCAACAAAGCTTGGGGAACTCACCATCACCAAATCCGGATGCACCCACCAGTTTAGCAACGCCGCGACCGCTCAATACCTGATCGGCCACATGAAATTGACAAACTCCTGTCGCGAGGTTTGATCTATGAGGTCAAACATTCTCCTTCAATGGGTGGAGCCTCCCCATCGCTATTGCCCTCAAAACACACGGTAAGATCCGCTGCTCAATATGGACCATCGGAAACTCAATCAGGCCAATGAGAGCTGATCATTTTCCACACTTCCTTCACGCACTGTGTTCTCGTGAAGAGGTGGCCGACATGAGATGTACCTCCTTCGCGGATGAGCCGCTACAAACTGTGATCTCAATCAGCACCCTCGACGCACTAAGACTACTTTCACTAACTCGCGGGGCACTTTCGCTCAAGGTGGTTCCTTTGATTATCAAACTTCCATCAACGCTTTCAACGCGACTGGCGTTTCGCGCTTATGATTTCATGAAGGAAAATCCCTTCTTGCAAATTTTCAAGATGACTTTCTCGCTTACGCCGCCAGCCCATACGGTCGCACTACTTGATAAATTGGAACCGCCTTTCCGTGAAATGTGATGAGTCCCGCATTGTCTCAACTCGGTGAAATGCACCTTTATGCCACCTCTCGTGTTCTCGTTAGGCCATGTTACAGCGTGGTATCACCACGCATCCCCGCCAAATCGTACTGTGGTGCTCAAGGCTCAAGCACCAACATCAAGGAGACACCATCTTCCCGGTAAGGTCAATTATTACTCCACCTTCATACCTGATTATAGCATAGATTCGGTCGAGAATCTCTCGAAAGACGTAGATTTAATTCACTCAAGCTTTGAATACTCAAAGTATGCTGCCTAACAATGGGGCTTTTGCTACTCAGCACCGTTCTTGTTCTCACGGACAAGCCCTTTCACGCCCATGTAGATGTCTCCGGCGCTATTGAGCGTTCTTCAAGAACATGACGCTTAATATCAAACCAAACGCCAATGTTCTAAACTCAATTCCACGAAATGCAATTATTCCCCGCCACCCGAGCCGCGAAGCTTGGGTCCTTACCTTCGGGTGTCCAACGCCCACACATAATTTTTGGGCGGCCAACTGCTCTTTGTGGACCACCAAGCACTCTCTCTATTTGATCATCATCAAGTTCACGCCATCGGCCGCAAGATTGTTTCGTTGTCCTTCTTTCTTCCAAGCATGAATTCTGCTCCTTGAAATCGCTCATAAGGCCGCGCGCGAAATCTCATGTCGCCTGATTATCTTTCACGCGATCCACACGATGATCCCTCTTCAATCGGAGTCTCGGGGACGCCTTTCCGGATGCTCGTTCTTTTAGTAACGCAACACCACATTGGTTCCATGATTTTCAGCAAGTACCCTCACGTGTGCTCTTCCACCGTAGCATTCAGACGCCTTCCCGCCGCACAATCCCGTTGCTATCGTTCTCCCGCCGAGGTCAGTGATTCACCATGGTTGTGTGACATTCTACAAAAGGTAAGGACACTATCCATCGTTGTGGTTTCACCTCATGAAGTTCCGTGATATTGTTCGAAGCTCATCATGGGCTAGGTGTAGGGTTATTTTCATGGTGATACCACGGCACAAAATCCTTCTATTGGGTATATCTGTTTCATCAAGGCATCAATTTCACGCCAGACGGGTGATTCTTTGCCGGGCCGGTGATCTTTCCCCACGGTTCGTAGACGCTTCTCCTTGACGCCGTCGCCACGCACTTCCTTCAGCAAATGGGAATGGACTTGTGGGACCTATAGATCCTCCTCAAGGCCAGGCACACCAAGTGTCTGGGTATATTCTCCCGGGTTCTTACCGAATTACCGCCATCAAATGGCCAGTTTGCACTTCCGCACAACACCGCAGCAGCAATGCCAGGGTCCTCTATCAACAAATTATCACGCCGATTTAGCTGCCCACGGAGGCTACCGCGACCGTGGTGTCCATTTCATCAATCATACTATCAAGGAGTCACGGATTCCCATACATCATCACAAAGCACACCCACTATCCTCATAATGGTTTGGCGCAGCACCAACAAAACTTCCGTCACCATTCTCAAGTAGACGCTTTTCCACGAGATTAAGTGACAAATCTTCCTACTGTTTTTGGGCCTGCTAATTTGTTTCTAAGATTGTTACCGTCACCTTTTAATTGTTTTATGGTCGAAGTTTCCTTGTCGTTGTACGGTATCCTAACACTATTTAACCGGCTAATGCTTCATAATCCAATTTATCGCATCTAAAGAAGGGTCTATCAATTAGAAATAGCGATGATTAAGGAGCGTTATGTATTCGTGTTCTTCTTATGGACAATAAAGGTAAAATCTTTTTACATGACAAAACGCCCCAAGACAAACATTTTAAAAGAAGGCTTATTGGTTCTTCTTATGATCTCCCCTGTGTACAAAAATTTTCCTCCTAAACCCTCAAGTTTCGTTGGTTTGGCCCTTTATCAAATTGTTCAAGTGGTTAGACCTAGCCGCTTCAACCGTGGGTAGTTAGATGGCACTCCATTACCTACCTTTGTTAATGGTTTTTGCCCCAAAACATTTCATCACACGTAAAGAAAAATCAACAAACAAAATACAGCTCGCTCAAGAAGCAAAACACCACGTAAAGTGACTAGAAAGGCTGCATATTATATTATAGTGGAGATTTTTACAAATGTGGGCACAAAACTCCAATTTTATCCCGGCTTATGGGCACGCCTCTATACAAAAACGGCCGAGAGCCCTATCTCTCCATTAAGTCCTAAGATGAAAAACCCTCTACTCCGGTTTGGAAGGCAGGTGATGCTGCTGGAGGGGTGGTGAGGTTCTCGGGCCGGGATCGGCCAGTGCGGTTAACCACCTTCCATCCCCATATGGTCGGGCCGGATGTTCAGCCATCCCCGATACCAGGCCGCTCCATTCTCACGCCTACGACAGGGCAGCAGCCGTAGGTCCGCATAATTCATCTTGGGTAATCCACTCCTCGACAGTTCAGGCATAGTGCGATCCTCGTTCAAAACCAAAGAAGACCATCATGCCGAGCGCCATCGGATGTTTTCCATTCCCTCGGTTCGTCTTATATAGCCAATCATGGAACTTTTGTCGACGCGGACCAATCACACAATCACAACGATGTTTTGCAATGCAAAGGTTGTTTCTAAAATGAGAATCTTTTCTGCATATCTAGCCATGGTACCTTCGACACATTCCTTTTAATGATATCCCACTGAAGTTACCCGCGATTGAATGCAATTTCTTCTTTTTCAGTTTTGACATTAATGTGTCCTTTGCCCAATTGTCACATCCGATCCTTCTTTCATCGCCTCATCCTCCACCGTTCATTGCCTTCTCCCTTTACGTTTTTGGGGACTTAGCCAAATTTTGCCTCTTAATACACTTGGCATCTTCGACACTGGCACCATCAACGGCTCCGCCCCTCTTCATACCTCTTAGCCTCCGGCCAATAGCCTAAAAAACCTTTTTCGTTCTTACAGCGCCTTTGTCCTCCAGGTATCGACTTTTCCTCAGCCTTTGAATCACTCTTCGTTTCAGAATCGTTACCATGGCTGCCCCAAGATTTTCTACACTTCAAGCCTCTTTGCTCCTAAGGATGGCTTTTTTGCATATCGTATCCTTCGACGCCCACTTAAAGCGGAAGCCCTTGTTGGCCCAAATAAAAGTCATTTGAATCGACACAAGCTTCTGAATTCTCTCAAATGGAACTTCGGGGCCCAAATCGACCGGTGGCGGTTCATCGCCAATACTCGTTAACGGCCCATAAGGCTACACCAGCGTGGTCGATCGGTACCACCATTTTGCTGACTCAACATTTGATTTCGAGGTATTTCATATTCCTTGACACCCTTGTTTATCATGAATTACGCCATCGGGGATCTCGATGTCACGAGTTTGGTGCACCTCCTTATCATGCCAATGTCCATCCGCTCCCGACCAATATCGACAAGCCTCCACGAAACCTTTGTTAAATTTCGTGGCGCCAAGTTCCTTGGTATTCTATCAAGAACACCCATATCAATAAGCCTTTCTATAACCCGTCATCAATGCTACACACTCCAACCACCACATAGATTGGCCCCAAATGATGTTCTATCGTCTTCTCCAAGAAGTGGACCGCCGGTGCCACTTCCATTTCGGTTTTCGTGGGAGGCCACTTTCAAGCCCTCATCCGCCATTCCCTCCCACACCACAAAATTCTCATAATTCCACTCGGCGGTCCCTTCCATCGACTAACCGAAGCGGGGCACTTCACGCCCTTCTTCCCCGGTCATGTCCAAAGTCCGCGACACCCATGTCACTGCTCCTCCTCCTACGGCTACACCATCCGGTTCACACCATCTTTCCCAAACATCACAAACCAGCAACAGCGGCTCCACCACCACACCCAACACCTTAGGTTGTTGTATCAAGATCGCCAGGATGCTTTTGCTGCTCTCGGTTACAAGAATCCCAAGACGGCTCTTATGAACGGGGTTCAACTTGGGCACTAGAGGCCTCGCGGTGACACCGGGCCTTCCAGCCGCCACCGCCCAAGTTTGCAGCTTTTGGAGGCCAAACTTCAAGACAAGCACGGCTCTCTTACGCTCATACAGATCTCAAAAGTGCACAAGATCAAGTCACCAACTTGTAGATCAACAAGCTCGGGCCCAATGGGGAAATTGAGCACTTATTGGAGCACAACAAGTCCAAAGCCGCTCTCCCGAAGTACCAAGGGCCAGATATTGCTAAGCTCAGCCTTTGTAATTCAGAACTTTGTGAAAATTTCAGCACTCAAGTTCAAAACCATGTAGCGGGCGCTCAAAGTTGCCTCCTTGGCAAATTTTTCTACACGCAGACCTCTCGGCTCACCTCTTCAAGATCGCCTACAGAGGTGCGTAAACGTAAGACCGGATGACGCGAGATTGCCAGGTTTCGTCTCAATACTCAGGAAATCCTCCTCCAGTCAACACTTCTACGAACGGGTCCGGTGACCCAATCCCGCCGCTAGAAAGGGACAAACCGATCGCGGATCTTGAACAACAGCTTCTGACAAGCTATTCGGGTCCGATGAGGCTCAAGCAAAACTTGGCCTATACCGCCATTCTTAACGAATCGCCCGTTGACTTCCGGTTCCTTTTCCGCTATCACGATCGAGGGAATAAATTACTAATCGCATATTTCTTATTAGCCAGAATGACTTTAGCTAAACTTGCTCGATATTAATCCCAAAACTTTCTGTGGTTTAGCTAAACTGTACACATTTTTCCTCTCATACTTTCTAACGTTTAGCTAAACTAACCCAAACATCATCCCAAAAATTTCTATGGTGTGGCCAACAGAAAATATTAAGCCAAATTACTATACTATTTTTTCAATATATTCCACTTATTTTAATCATTTTCTTTGTGAAAACATTCTAAAAGAATGCTAATTAGCATGGTCTAGGACTCAAATTAATTTATAATGCTAGAAACTAAACTACTAATCATATATTTCATATAAACTAGAATGATGTTAGCTAAACTAGCCCAAAATTCATTCCAAAAGTTTCTATGGTTTAGCTAAACAATAAAAAATTTCATTCTCTTACTTTCTAGCATTTGGCTAAAGAGCTCCTGTGGTTGGTACAACCTAAAAAAGTTAAGCTAAAATTATAATTTTTTTCCCCTTTTTTTCCATTTACTTTAGCCAATTTTTTTTGAAAAATGTGCTAAAAATCGCCAAATAGCTAAGTTTAGCCCTTAAATTATTCTATGATCACGATTATGTGGTTGCTAGTCGCCACCTCTTCCTTTTCGGCGGCATCGCGCAGATGGACTCGTGGATATTCCCCGCGGTCGCAGATTTTTCTTCTGATTTGGCGAACTCTCCATTGAAGACAAAGGGTTGTGGCTGTGCCCTTGTGGTCTTTGATCTCATACATCGGCTTGATCCGGACTTTATCACCTTGAGTTGTTCAGCCCATGGCTTACATATTTCATGATTTCTATCCGGGTGATACGGGAACACTTCGAAATGGCCTACGCCCGACTTTTTCGTGGTGACCCCACTCGGGCAATGGGTGCTTCGGGATAACAATCCATATCTTGGATCTCCCGCCGGACCCAAACTCTTCATCAGGGAGTACATGCCCGAGCTTGCCAATCATTTATCTCTCGGGTAAGCGGAGCCGCAACAGATAAGGAAGTATCTAGGACATCCCGAGGATCTTCCTATGCACAAATTTATATGCAGCACCTCGCCGGTTATAATCAATTACGAGCTGTTGGATAGCAAGACGTCCCCCACGGGATGGGATAGCCTCTGTCGACTCTCAACTCTCCTTCTCTTTGGGATCGTTGGTGTCAAGCTCTTGATCCCCATCTTGTCGATCCAATTCAGGGAGATCACAAGAACCCACGCCCACGGGCATGGTTCCTTCTCCCTATGCTTCCCACGGGCGCACCTCCACGCCCCGGTTCCTGACTGACGATTGACCTCCCTTTTTGGACCAAGGTCATGGATGGTCATGCCGGATGGACTCCACCCGACGGATCTCGGTGGGATCTGGGATCCACGCTTTGTTCACATTGGGAAGAAGGTGCCACTCGATACCACCACGAATGGATCTATATTGCTAATGATCGTGGTTGGTAACCACGCACGGATGCGCTTCATGGTCTTGACACCTTCTTCGCGCGAATCGCCACCACCTCACCGATCCTTCCCATCCATCTTCAAAGCGGTTTTGTCTTTGCTCTCAAATGCATTTTGCTAAGCTCCCTTAAATCGGCGTCCCATTTTTCATCTTGCAATCGAATGCCGGTTGCCGCCTTTGGCCTCTGTGACTTTGTCTCCTCATGGAATGTCGATTACATTTCTTGACGCCTATGCCGCCCTTTGAAGACATGGTACGATCTTTTCTTATTGATGCAGATCCACGCCCTTTGGCCAAAACAATCCTCTGCTCTTCAAACACGCCAGATTTCATTAGCCGCATTACCATATCGGTGCCCGCCCTCACTCCCCGTGAGGATCACTTTCGCAGATGGCTTCCCCGCCCTCAGAAACCCTTCCTCCTTTTCTTCACCGGTGTCGATTTTGGTGGGGAGGTTAGTCCCAGGCTCTCATGCATGTGACTATTCATGCATCGACGGACGGGTCAAGCTCAAGGATCCTCGATCAGCCCACGGGTCACCATCAAAGGGAAGCCAGAAGACCAAGCGTGAGACCACTTTCGGGCCAAAGCCTCAAGGTCAACAACAAGAGGATTGTCGGACAAAGTGATGACCCGTCGCCGTGTCAGCGTCAGCGTGATTCTAGGCATTTAAAGAGGCACCGCCAACATTCTCAGAATCAGGCCTCCCCTTCCAGGAGTCGGCAAGAGATCGGGATCAGAGTGTCTATATTGGGCCCAAGGCCATTGTACTATATATATGAGTAGAGCTAGCATATGAGGGCTAGATGAGTTTTGAGTCTTGTCTCCTTTCAGTTTTTCTCTCTATTGCGAGAGCTCATGTATGTTCATCATTGATATCAAGGAAGCTTATCATTTTCCTCTCATTTGTTCTGTTTTCTTCTTCTTCTTCTCTTCTTGCAAATCCCGCGTGACATAGTCCCCCGGACTCTCCTGTTAGATCCACGGGTCCTCACAGAGGGCTGTCTTCCAGGAGTTCCCGAACCCAGACCCCAAACATGGCATAAAAGGGAAGTTATCCCATGCATGTATGAGCATCATTGCTCTTATTCATAATAATATAGAAGATGTTGTAGAAATGAGGCCCACTGGCACTTCAATACCAACATCATTCTGGAGTATTTGATTTTCTGGAAATGAGGCCGAGTGGCATTTCATTACCAAATGTCCTCCTGTGATACTTAATTTACCTATACAGATGTAAATCCACAATATATAAGTATGTATGAGATACAAGATACTCAAAACATTTAAACCAAAAAAGTAGATCATAGAATGGAGAGAGAATATAAGAGTCTGCTGTTGTACCATTGACCTATGGATAAGAGCAACCTTTGGTAAAACCAATGAATGGAAGTATCTAAAAAACACGCCCAAACTAGTTTCCCGGACAACGACCCTACTAGTACGACCGGGTTTACCTCTACCAATCCCTTGGTAGACTTATCCATCCATACATGGACTAGGCTAATCCAAGATGGTACTCCACATCCATGGCCTCTAGCACTTATCAAGGCATACAAAACCAGCCTAGTATTATAAGCCTTAAACGACAAATAAAACTCTTTTTTGTGAATTAAGAATTTCAAAAGGAATGATGTAATAAATCCAATAAGACACACTTTAAATTTTATCTCTTAAAGAATTGTGCCTATATATACTGAGATCTGAAAAATCACAACACCAAGGACTGATTCTCATTGGTGCATGTTTACTTTTTATTTACACTAGAACATTCAACCCATAAGTTTCGAAACAAAGGGGAAAAGGGATCAGTATATTATCAAGAAAAATCGCTTTTAAGTCACAAGTAAGAACATGATCTGTGGATTTACATCCTATTTTTCAGCACTAAGTCTGAAATTTGGGTGGTTTTACAGACCATATTGTAGAAGCCCAAATATCCAATGCTATGAAACAATCAAATTTATGCCAAAGCAGTGGTAAATAGATATTTCTTAAGCACACAAAGTACTTTTTTTCAGCAAAATAGTAGACTTGTGAACAATAAAATGTAACTTAGTATTTAAAATATATAGAAAAGGGTGAAGTGAATCCCTGTTTGTAACAGACTTTGCCAATCCTCATATCTCAAATGATTCCATTATCTCAGCCAACTATAACCGCACATTCAAGCAAAAGCAACCACATTGAGAGGAAAAAAACCTGCATTACACGGCCCAATCATGATGAGAGCGTTAGCGATAGACTTCAGCGACCCAAGGGCCAAAAGGTACATTGGGTTTTTTCGGCGTATAGCCCTTCACCCAATGTAGCACTTTTGCCCTTAGTTAGTCATAGAATAGTAATAGAAATAGGAATCAATATTTATAATCACAAATATGTGTGCATCTTAAATCAAAATCAGATGTCTACATTTAAACACAAACTACTGGCCATTAAGTGTTCTTTACATCACGCCATACTTTATGTAATGCAAAACCGCATGTATAATTATTTCATTTACAATTCAAATGGAAAAGAGTCATGCCGTCGATTAGTCTCACGGAACTTGGGGCAGTATATATGCCCTTAAAAGGCATCCTCAAAAGGCTTTGCCTAGACATCAGAAATGCAACATTTGAAAATCTGGATTACAGACCTGGATTGAAGTCCTTCGCTTCCTAGATTTGAATAAGCCAATATAGGCTTTTGTGCTTCAGCGAAAAAAGTCCTCTTATATCGAATAGCAAATATAACATGGCAGCCAGATTATAGAACATGCACTTGCACTGCCTACTCCATGAAAGAAATTCGAAGTTGAAGAAAGGATCCTTGTCTTGCAGAAAGGAATCACATTTACTGCATTTCTGCTTGCAGATGGCACATCTTGCAGATTACAAACTAAGGCAAGCCAAAATCCGAAATTGGGCAAGAGCTCCTTATCTTGCACAGAGGAAACAAGCTTGATGCCTTAGTGCTTGCAGGCACCGCATGTCTTGTGCCCTCTACAGGCCAAAAAACTAGAGCAGGCCGCTATTACTGGTAGCGCATAGCAGTCGCACATAAGCTGCACGCTAGGGTTTTCAAAAACCCTTAACCTAAATTTGCATGTACTGAAAATGTAGAGTTATCTTACCATTAAATTTGGAGGCCCATCTTTGTTGAAGTAAAAAAGGGGGCTCTTAAGCCTTAATGAATCTCGACCGCATGCTATGTTACCTTAATGAATTTCGGCATGCATGCTAGGTTCTGATAATATAAAAGAGGATATTTATGCTTTTAATTTGGCACATGCATATGTGTCCCAACAAAAGTATGCATTAAGATGCAAAATCTAGCACATAATTGCAACATTTGAAATCAAGAAACCTCTATGGTTATTTCAACATTTCTTATTGCACAAAACGGTATTAAGTTTAGTCCTTATTTTAAGATATAGCTAACTTAAGAGCCAACGTGTAGTTAAGCTTAGCTAAGTCAACTTGTAGGAATCACATTAAGGGACTAATGCCTTTCAATATTATTCCCAAGCTTAAAGGTAAATAGTATAGAGTAGCATCTTTGAAGCCAACTCATTATCCATCTCAATAAGTAGCCAATTTGAAGCTAAAATGTAGCCAACTTAAAGGCCGGCATATAGCTAACTTACAATATCATCTAATAATAATAATAAAAAAAAAAAAAAAAAAAAAAAATCTATCCTGAAATGGCCATTCTTTTTTGGACACCAATCATATTATGTTGGCTTGGCACTTGTTTAGTAATTCTAGTTATAATTAGCTAGTGTAAATTGATTGTGGACTTCAAAATTGTTGACTTACACGGCTTCACCAAACATGTTAGATCAATGAAAGTCAAACATGTAACAAAGGGGGTGATTCACACTTGTTGACTTGAAAATTGTTGTCTTACACAACAATGCCTTAACATAATGCATAGAATAGCATAGGTCAAAATTGTTGACTTACACTTTACCAAATGCTTGGGGGTGATTCACACTTGTTGACTTGGAAATTATTGACTTACACAATTTATGCCTTAACATAATGCATAGAATAGCATAGGTCAAAATTGTTGACTCATGCTTTACCAAATGCTTGTGGGTTATTCACACTTGTTGACTTGAAAATTGTTGACTCGCTTTTCTGAAACATGTTGGTCAATGAAAGTAAAACTTTAGCTTAGGGGTGATTCATACTTGTTGACTTGAAAATTGTTGACTTACGCTTTACCATGGTCAATAAAAGTCAAACATTTGCTTGGGGGTGATTCACACTTCTTGACTTGAAAGTTGTTGACTTACACAATTTATGCCTTAACATAATGCATAGAATATCATAGGTCAAAATTGTTATGCTTTACCAAATGCTTGGGGTGATTCACACTGTTGATTCATTTGGCATTTGTTGATTTGGCAATTGTTGATTTGGTAACATGTGCAACATTTAATGCATGTGGGATATTTGAGGCCATTACTAAAAAAAAGGGTTACGAGGATTACATCTAGAAAGGTCATGACACTACGGCTTGGCGAAGATTACAAGCTAGAGAGCCTTGTTGGGATTATCATGTTATATGATTATTCCTTAAGGGAAGTTGATAGCACTTTGCTCATACCTAAGGGTTATCATGTATTCAGGTTGAGGACAAGCAGAAGGGCGGTTTGATCTTCATGAGTATCTGAGTTGAAGAATGAAGAATAGAGTTTGCATTAAGTCCAAAAGATTACACATGAGGTGCGTTAATTATTAAGCTATATTTGTTTCAATGGTTCAATGGTTCGAGGGCATAGAATGATTCAAATGCATGTGGGATATTGATATGCAAAACCCCATTGACCTCGAAGAAATTGTGAGAGCACGTGGGATATTTTGTTGGGCGAGTAAAAGAAAAATAGCAAGACCAAGAATCTTTGCACGTCTGCATTTGGGTACAGCGATCATGTTTATATAACGAGAGATAAGATTGAAGGAGTTGCCATGGTGTGGAGACAAAGGTCTGTCGGCTAGTGTGTCGAGTGCTTGGGCTCGGGGCAAATCATAAAGGATATGAATGTGAATGCTCTGATAATATAATCATATCCATTTGAGCGAGTCTTGACTATCCATTTGAGCCCACTATAGCAGGAGGCGCATACCGAGAGAATTATAAAGTTCTTTAAACGTTTGTGGTGTTCATAAACACCAAATTACAATAAAAAAGGGATCTAATATTAAAAAAACATACAATAGTTTAGGACAAATCCATGGTCTTTAGTACCTCCAACACTTTTGTGCTTTTCTCGTCATCTTGATTTGAAAATGCACAGACCTCAATACATAAGTAATTACGATTCACTTCTATTATTAGCTTCTCCAAGTAAGGTACCATAGTCTTCAACAGGTAATCACCGTCATTTATGTCGGCACGAAGGACCTTAGTGTGATGCGAGGAATGCATTATTCATAAAATTCCGCATGCACTGTAAGGATCAATCACAAAAGTTGTCCTCGTGCTAAATTACGGACATTTCTCATAAACTTTGTGAGTTTTTTGATGTAGCAAAGAAGTTCCTCCTTTCATTTTCAAAGGTTGCACCATCCATTTGAAAAGAAAACTTATCCACTAAGGGCTGAGGCATGAAAGACCTCGAGGCGACTAATCAGCGAGTGATTGGAAGACCATATACCAACGACAAAATGTTGGGTGACAAATTGCATGAATACCTTTGCCGGCGCCCGAGCAAGAACCTCTTTTCTTGATGGAAGAAGTTGGACACCTTCCACCACATCAGTGCTTGCTTTAGCCTTTTTGAAAACCTTGTCTGAGGAAATCCTCGGCTCCAATAACCAAAAGCTTCTTGCTAACAACACTAGCAGCGTGCAATGACAACTATTAGAGAAATTATATCGACAACACAGCGGAAAAGAAACACACTAGAATCACCTTGGTTTCTTAGTTATTGATTTAAATGGAGCTCGTTTCTTTGGAGGAAACACCTTGGAATTATTCTTAGAAGGAGATTCTCCAAGCGATGCCAAATCGGTTTCTTCCCTCTGTGATTGTCTTCTCCACAATATCAGTACGTTTGTCCAAATTGGAAACATAATCATCTACATTCTTCAACTTTGCTTCACATTCTTCATCTATTACTTGCCTGACATTGTCTTCAATTCTGTTAGAAATGTCAACTATAGAGTTTGAAATATCCAAACTTGAGCACGCATCATTCAAAATATCAAACTAAATAAGTACTTATAGAAGAAAAATCCAAAGTAGTTATACTTCACAAGAATAACTTACTTTTCAGCCTTTTATAACTATTACTTTGTTGGCATTGTCTCTCTTCAAGTTTGGGCTTGTGGAAGATAATAAAGTGCAATCTTCAATGGATTGCATAATTATATCGAGCTCCTCAAGTCGGCGAGGTGTGCTTAATGATGGATCTTGAGTGCATTCAATGGGATGCTTTGCATTATAATTGGGGGCGAGGTTCAGTCTGCGGATCTACATGGAAGTCAATGGACTGAACCAATTATGAGGCATCGGCTCTCCACAAGAGGGACAAGTTGATCTCTTTGAGAAACATATGTAAGCGCAAATTGGATGAAAAGCGTGCATGCAATGTGCAACAATGCATTTGAGACACAAAAGTGGGTTATAGGCATATGTCTGAAAAGAACAACTTTGTAATTTTGCAAATGCTACGGTAGAGAATGTTGGATGTTCTAAAAATGGAAGGTTGAGTTGGAGTCCGGACATCTTATTTAGAGATGAAGCTATTTCATTCAACTTCTCCGGCCTTGGTTGGAGTCTATGTTATCGTCTTACACTTTTGTTTAAAAATAAAAAAATGATGAAGCGAAAAGAATAATTATTGAGCACTATGTAATTGCAAAGGTCATTAGCAATTACCCCTTTGTGAATTTCCTCCATACTCTTGTATGTTGTTGTAAGCCTCAAAAGTTCCTTTTCCTTGGAAATCAACATTGAGCGGGGAATGTAATGACATTGGAGTGCTCACACGGCCTTTCTTTGCTTCAATTTGATGTTTTGCGGCATCCACCTAAATGCTTGCACTTCTTCCACAACTTCCTTTTTCCTTCATTTCACTCTTGCACTTTTTTAACTCTAACATTCAAGTCATCCTTACGCTTATCTAAGCCCGACAATCAAGGAGTTGATGTGAGAATAGTCCACTACACAACCAACAACGTTTGTATGAAATGAGGGCTCATACTCACCTTCTTTCTCAACCTTAAACGTAACACTTTTCTTCGTTTAACCACAAATGACTGCCGGATTAATCTTTTGTCCTCTCACATGCAAAGTGAATGCCCGTTGCAAAAACTTCCCAATCTCTCCAACACAAACATCCAGTTCTTTGGTAACATCTTACGTAGATGTTCATAGCCCGATCCACAAATAGTGGATTCATTCGACTAGACTTATAAATTTGCTTGGTACCCACCGGTTTTTACACTGACCAAATATTTTTTACTTATCTCATCTTCAGCCATGCGCCTTTCTTACATCACGAAGAGGTCATGCCCTCGAGGCAACACGGATGTGTCAAACATCTCCTTGCTTCCTCTTAGATCTCACGGTCACTTTAGGTTGAGTTTTCTTTGTTTGCCATTCTATCCCTGCACCCGGCTTTGAAATTATATATCAGCGGAAGTTCTTCATTGTGTGCGCAAAAACTAAATCAATCCAAATCATAGCACTAAGTATCACGAATAGTATTAACTCTAAGAGCTTAGCAATGAGCGCTACTTTTCCAAATAATTACTAATGCGTCATGAACACCAATTACCTTGGGCCCTCATGCGCAAAATAGCAAATGCTTAGCATGTCATGCTAAATAACACTAACTCTTTCTAACTTAGCGAACTTCATCTTCTTAGAAACCGCCCGCTAATAACAATTTGAGCCTACAAGTGTAGCACAAAATTCAGCGTTCTTAATTTAACACGCTACTTAGCAAATGTTGCACGCAAACATATTGCGAAATCACTAAGTAACTTCGGTTACCACGGCACATACTAACTAGCAAATCGCACTGCGAAACATAGTACCAATATAACTTTGTTAGCATAATTTGCTAAGCGATTGTCTGCAAACATAGTACCAAATGCTAAACTTCGTTAGCATCAACTTACTTGGACTTACCGCGACCAAACATTACTAAAATTTGTATTTTCGGCGATACCAAGCCCAAAAATTGTCCACACACGGAATGCAATCTCCTCCACACTGCTACATTAACCTTTGTCTTCAATATAGAAGCATGAAATATAATAGAATGAAACCATTTCCACATTATTTACCATTCCCAAAGATTTGTCAACAAAGATTAGATGCTTACCACTAAAACAACTTTTCTTGAGTCTGGGGAAATTGTTGGATGAGCAATTTGATCCGAGCTCTTTACAAAGCAAAGGTAATGGGATCTCGATTGTATTGGCAATCGATTGTTTAGAATGGTACAAATAACCGAATTCGATCCCGGGGGATTCATTATTCTTTGCGATGCAGGGACATGTGCATGCAAGAAAGGGGTTTTTTACCATTCGGTATTTGTATATTTACCATTAGGGGTTTTTTGCCATTATCACGGGGCAAAAATATATACTTTAGGGGTTAAATTAGCTTCCCGCGGTCGGTATACTAGGGATGTTTTGGGCACACTTGACGAGCCAGATGTCCATACCCTTTTTATTACTAAGTGCATCCCGGGATTCGATCATTGCTTGCTGTAGGCGGCACGTTGACAATTTACTCGGCGGTTAACCAAAGCGAGAGAAATGGGTTCTCGATTGGGGATTTTTGTTGAATCTAATGACTGGCAATTGTTTAGAATGGTACAGATAAGGAGTTTTCGATAATTATTGCTTTGTGGGAGCTCTGATCCACGTCTGACAATTTGATCAGCCGCAGTTAACCAAGCAAATGTAGGGGGGGGATCGATGGGGAGCAGCTATGTTTTAGATTGATCCAAGAAACTCCAAGAAAGTAGGAAAGGGGAAAAGGTTCAACGGTTTAGGATCCCATGGGCAGGATTTAGTGCTAAAATAAAATTTAAAAATTCAGGTAAACCCCCTTAATTAGCGCTATTATTTAGGGCTAAAAATGGCGTCATTTATGCCACCCGCAGCGTGCGAGGACCCCAGCATATTTATATTCCAACGCTCTCCCTTAAATGTTGCTAACTAAGCAGAAGAAAATTAGCTGAAACTAAGGTAATCCTTCTCTCCCTTCAGCTGCAATTTCTTCATGCCCAAGCTCTCCTTCACATTGACGAACTTAGATCCAACTAATGGTTTGGTAAAGCCATCAGCAAATTGATCCTGTGAGAGCAATGAACAAGTTGAGAAGATATGGCATTTACCTTCGTTTCACCGAATAGAAGGTAAATGAGGTTCTAGAACTACGGAGGTAGTTAGTTAGTTAGTTTGTCGTTTCCTTGTGCTTTGCTATTTAGCATCTTTCACGCTTCCTTGCTCTTCATCAGCTCCTCATTTAGCATCTCCTTTCTAGTGTTGGTCCCGCCCCACCCCTCACCCTTCCCACATGGGTATAACTTGTGGGTAGACTAACACTTGGTTGAAGGCCTAGTGCGGTGGAGGCGAGTGCACAGTTTGAGAGTGCTGGTTGGGGGCCTTGTGCTGGTTGAGGCCGGTGTGCCGTAGTAGTTCTAGAACCCATTTGGATCTGCTCATGGACAAAACACAAGTGGGTGTCAAGGTATTTTGTCTTTGCATGGTACTTAGCTCCTTGACAAGATGGATGGTACTTGTGTTGTCGCATAATATAATAGCGGTACTGCCGGAATCACGTCCACAAATGTAAGCCCAACAATTCCTACATCCCAAACGAGTGCTTTGAATTACGCCTCCGTATGAATGCTGATTGACATTGTAAGCTGTCTTTTGGACAATCATGTCAGTAGCGTTAGGCCCTATGAGCGTGACCATTCTGTTGTGGACCCCACGCTATCATGGCGGTTAGCATGAGTCGCATCAACAAAGACTTTTATTTGGAAATCGAGGACCTCGATAAAAGAACCTTCTTGTGAAGTCCCCGGATATGCCCGATAGTCTTAGCGACCTTCTAGTGCGGCCTGACACGGGATTGCTCATAAATTTGCTTTCGGCACTCCCACGGCAAAAGAGCATGGAAATATATCAACGCCCTACAATGGCAGCGTGGGATCACACTCCTCACCATCGAAATCTGCCTTGTGCACGGATTAAAGGACTTGCCCGCCTTGCAATCTTGCATAGGATACTGTTGTAATATTCGCCGATATTGCCGAGAAAGATAGATGCCATCACGAAATCTTGCCACACTTCTACACCTAAAACAATGCGTAAGACCAAGATCAGTCATCTCGAAGGGCGAAGATACCTTCAACTTCAATGTAGAAATCAACACATCAGCATCTCTGTGATGATCAAATCATCAACATACAAAACCACAATGCACATTCGGCCTTCATGTGATTTGAAAATAAAGATTGGGGCGCTGCTACGCCTGCGAACCCGCGTTCAAGAAAGAAACATTAATGCCCGGCATGCCAACATCTTGGAGCACCGCCCGCCATAAATCTTTTTCTTCAAATGACAAACAGGGTTGCTCCTTCCCTTAAACAACAAATGCGGGGAGGTCAAGTCATATCGACTCTTCCTCCAAATCACCATTCAAAAAGCGGGACTTAATGTCCATTTGAAACATTGGCCAACCTTTCATATGACAAGAGCTATAATCGATCTAATAGTGGACATTACGGCTATGGGAGCAAAGACTTCATCATAATAAGCCTTTTTCTTGTGCAAAACCCTTAGCTACAAGTCTACTTTTTGTGATTTGACCTTTGTCCCATCGAAGATGAAATTTGGTTTTTAAACACCCACTTACGACTTATAACTTGCTTATCGGTGGAAGTTCAACAATTCCCATGTGCCTTGCTTTAGCAATAGAGAGTATTCTTCTTCCATTGCATGTTGCCATGCTGCGAATCACTAAGCGCTTCATGAAAGATTTGTGGATCAACATGATCTGGACCTTGCCATTAAGGCAAGGTTACATGATCCATTAGACGTCTCATGTTTCTCCATCAGATGTGCTGATCTCCTAGGTTCAACAACAGGTACAACAGGTGCTGTAACTGGCTCTACAACAATTTGTTTTTCCTTGAGACGTGCTGATCTCCTAGGTGCAACAACAGGAGATATAGCAGGTGCTACAATAGGGTTATGATGCAGGTCTTTGGATCGGGTGCTCACAGGTACCTTCATGCGTGTTGGACTCCCCCGAAAGGAACCAGCACGCTCATGGATCATAGGGCGAGAGTGGGATTGGGATCATCCATTGCCACTACTTGGGCAAATGTGAGTTCACTGGAGAAACCATTAGAATAGAATAGAATAGATTTTTAGCGTCCACGGAGACCAATTGGCATATGGGACCCAAACAAAAAAGAGAGCAGCAAGCGTATTAGTGACATGATTAAAAAACCCCCTCGAGGGAAAAACCTTAGCAGTAGCTCAGTATCTTTGGCCGGGTATTGTACAATTGTATCGGACAGTTCAATACCATCCCGTAGGGACACAAATGAGTAAATTGCATCCATAACCTCCTAGAGGTAGGACCCCAACAAACCCCGCCCGCCGTAGCCAATAAGCGATGCAATATCTCCAACATCTAAGGCTTTGTCATTGTGAAATGCGAGAGAATCCTTTGGAAGATATATCATCATACACACATCTTCAACGAATTGAATTGACCTGCTACAATAATGCGCTTGTTGGAAGGATGCTGGCACAACTTGCAACCTTTTCGATTTTACGGATACCCAATGAAGATGGCTTTGACCTTTGTCATGCAACTTCCCATACTTGTTCGACTTCTCGGCCGGTATGGAAGTATAAGCCAAGCATCCAAACACCCTCAAATGAGACACATCTGGTTTCATTCTCAAAATGCTTCATAAGGAGTCATATCCCTGATTTGCCTTAGTAAGATGACCTATTTGCCAAATATGTTGTTGTCAATATTGCCTCCCAAAAGATTCAGGTTGCTTGTGACTCATCATAGATCTTGCCAAATCAAGCAAAGATTGATTCCTCCAACTATACCATTTTGTGGATGAGCATAAGGAGTGATTAGCTTGTCTTTCAATACCTTCTTCCATGAGAAACTCATCAAAGGCATTAGAAACATATTCATCTCCATTGTCACTTCTCAACTTTTTATTACTAACCTTGTCTTTTCATTTCTTTGCTTTAGGCCTTGAACTTTGACAAAGCACCTCAGATTTGCAAGGCAAAGTATACTCCCAAGTGTATCATTGAAATCATCAATCAAGGTCAAGAAATACCTCTTTCCACCTAGTGAAACATTAGGCATATAGCACAAATCGAGAATGCAGCAGCTCAAGGGTTGAGTTTTCGATGAATAGCTGTTGTGGAAAAGGCTGTTGAGGTTGCTTCGAGATGTCATGCAGCACACCAAAGCTTGATACATTTGTAGAGGGAATACCTGTAACCATCTTGTTCTTATACAAAGTATTTAAAGTAGCCTCCAACATGACCAAAACCTAGGCATGCCACAGATGCCTAAAATCTAAACCAAGACATACAAGTTCATGTTGGGCTTTATGAACACAATCATCAAAGACATATAAGCCATTCGGGCGGCGTCCATTGTGCATTATGATTCGTAGACTTTTTCAAGTCAATTCCTTCAAATGGATCCTCGGCCAGATAGGCTTTTACCATTTCCAAGAACAATGTGATGGCCTGCTTTATCAAATTCAGCATTAGACATGATATTAGACCGTAATCCATGAGCAAACATGACATTCCTCACCCTACTAACTACATCACGCCCATGCAATTGAAAAGCTACAATCTCCTTTCCGTGATAAGAAGAGAATATCCATCACTATCTTCACATCCCTCCTCATCGAGGTTCAAGTTAGGAAAACACATCGAATCGGTGTTAAGATGAACCATGGTTCCTAAGTCCAAAAATCGGTCATTCTTAGGGATGTTGGCCAGGATTAAGCACAAGATAAAGATATTCAGCATCAAAAGTGGCACATGCAACGCACTTGTCTCTCCCTTAGAGTTGATTTGTTGTGCTTCGTTTCACTAGCCTTTGAGCTTTTCTTTCTCCTTCTTACAATTCAAATTTGTAGTGACCCTTTTCACCACAAAATCAGCACTTGAACTCCTTGGATTTCTTACCGTCCGGACTTCACATTTTTTGGACTTCCCCTAGAGTCTTTCTATCAGCAAACTTCTTTTTGGTGTTAGCCCGAGAAGTAGACACAAAATTAGCATGGACCACTCTCCCATCCCTTTGCTTCTGCACCAAGTCCTCTTGTTGCAGTAGAATGGTTACTTTGGCTATATCAAACTTCTCCTTGTACCTGATCTTCGAAGAGATAATATCATACGAGGGAGGAATACCAACCAAGATATCTTGAATCAATTGGTTTTTAGGATATTACTCCAAAGCCAGACCATGTAATCCAAGCGGCATTGCTTCATCGAGTAAGGTATGCTGTGACAGATTTGAAATCACCTAATTGGGCATGTCTCATTTTGTTCTAGATCATCATTTGGGTAGCTATACCCTTGTTATTAAGAGACTTCTCCAAATGAGACCACATCTCCTTAAACTCAGTAAGATGGTTGATTTCATGACCAATTATCTCTTCATCCAACATTTTGACAAAAGCACAAGCTTTACGGGTTTATCCAACCCGAAGATCTGGCGACTTGGTGCTGATAAAGTCTTCATCAAACACCGCTTCCATGGCACTAAATATCAAATAATTCGTCATGAACTTCTTCCAAGCATGGTAATTATTATTAGCAAGCTTTGCATTCTATGAGAATTTGAATGGATCCATAAATTTCTCCTCGCCAAGCGACAAAAAAGATGGTTGAGAAAATAAATTTAAGCCGAACAAAGCACCTACCAAAAGTTGAATCTTGAATTTTATCGCCAAAAGGTCTTGGAAAAACTTCGAATCTCACACCGTAACTTGTTGGAAAATCCGAGATCTCTCTCGGCCCAAAACACTTGCTCCGGGTCAAAAGCAAGAATCTTTTTCAATGCTGCAAAATGAGATTTTCCACCACCAAATCTCAGCCAAAGAACTTGGAAATGATGGCCAATCCAATTTGAATGCTTCTCCAATAGCTTGCTCTATTCTTCTTAAAAAAGCGTCGATACCATGATAGAACTAGTGCAAACCGGCACAAACCTTGCAAGATTGACTCAAGAGATAGAATAGAAGAACAAGAACAACTCTATTGAGAAAAGCAATAGAAAATACAATCTCTCTCGAGGCATTGTTTTGTACATAATGTACAATGAATACATATACTGACCAGTGGAGACTAAGAATAGTAGTCTACCGTTTAACCACCCCATTAATTAATTTGGCAATTTGGGATTGCTTCAGTTGACAAAGTCTTTGCCTTATGCATACACCTTTCAAAATATGTTTAAATGTGCTAAGTGTTGGGAACCACTATTGTTTCAAAGACATTATGCTTCCGACATATTTATATTCCAACATTATTAAGCATTTCATTTTTATGATGCTATGTAGAAGAAATTGTCTATATCTACTCATCACGAATCAGAAAAGAAATTGTCTATATCTAATTGTTGCATGAGAGTTAGTTCTATAGGATCGCTATAGCAAAGAAAAGAATAAAATAGAGATCTTTGATATTGATGAAACGAGCAAAATACTTGCAAGATTGTTGGCCCAAAGGAATCGGCTTCCGGAGCATACCATCTATGGAATGCTGGTCCCAACCGATGTACTTTCGGGTTTGAGGTTATTTAATTTGATGCATCTTGTCCACGCATCTGAAGAAGGGATCGGAAATTTTATGGAAACTTCCACGGTTGCTAAATTGGATGTTAATTTCCTTATTTTCTTATTATCGAATATAATGGTTGAAAAATTCGGCCATCTGGTTGTGCATACACTCTTATATTTAATTTTGTCTAGCTACGTAATTTTTAAGTTAAGATTTGAAGTTATGGAAATATAACACATGATTTAATAAGTTCAAATGGAGTGAGAACCACATATCTAAACCCGCTCTTATTTTGATCTGAAAACCTACTCATAGGCATGCTTGTTAAAACTAGATTGTACCTTTTTCATTGTAAATTATGGCCAAAACAAGAAATATACATAATGGAGACTAGGTTGTCTATGCCATGGCAAAATGTTTGAGGGGCATAGGGGGATCTTAATGGGTCCTATAAGTTGTTATGATATAAAGGCATATGGATTTTTGATGAACCAATCCTCATCTTCTATTTTTCTGCTTTAAGTTTTCTGTGTATTAAGCAGAGTGAAGGGGATAACTTAAAAGATCCCATGACACCTGCTAGTGCTTCCATAATTATCCAACAGGCTAATGTTTGGTTGGTTTACTGGATATGGGATCTTTTACTTTTGCATTGATACGTTTATCTGTAAAGTCATTGGAGCATCTCCTTGGAGTTTAACTTCGAATATTGGAGGGGCTTCCACTTTACTGTCGTAAACTGTGATACTTGTAACATAAAAATGAATTATTTAATTGCTTTCTACTTGAATTCTTATCTGACATTATTCTATATCTGAAACATTATGGTATCTCTGAAATGCTAAGGCATGCTGAATTAAATGGTCTTTATTACTTCCAATGGTCTTATGCAGAAAATGTATTGAAACTTGTCATTTATCTCATGTATTTGACTTATGTCTTGCTTCCTACTTCTTCTATTCTAATCATGATAAGCAAGTCAATATTTAGATGTATATTGCATCTATACTATCTAAGGCTGCTAATTGGAGAATAATTTCTCAAATGGAATTTTAGTTGTAAACATCTTGTGTTCAGGACTTAACGTTTTTTTTTTTTTGGTTTGGAAAAAATAATAAAAAAGTGCAAAAGAACTGGCAACATGGCTATGGCTGATTGCCATAAGCCACCCTCAAAGTTTTGCAAACAATGAGTTGACCATGATCATCCCTATAGTTGGTTGGGCGAGAGAATCTCCTAATTTATAGATGGAAACCACTCTGGCGGGTAGTCCATTATTCGATGGAAGGTCCCAAGGGGTATGTCCCTATTGAACAAATTAGAAGGGGGGACCATCTATTTACCATTTTACATGTATGCCACCTAAGTCTACACTTTTGCCATTATCAAGTTGCTCACAAGCCTTGGATCTCGCCTCTGTGATTACTAATGTTGGACACATCATTAGGGTACCTGGGTTTGAACTCGGCCCGATTATAAAGCTACATAAAGTATAATATTCATTGTGCAAAGGAATGTTCCTTATAGATTGCAAAGGCCTACGTAAGATGTTTCTCCAAAATGTCTTGGATGATGTTGCCCCCAAAGGGCAACATGCTAATTGATCTATGCATTCAAACTAGGTCAATTCATCTTGGAAGACTAGGTCAAAGTTTGAAAGATTCTTGGTATTCAACATTGGTATGGAGGTCCAAGGATGTTTATTCTTCAAGTCAACAAGAGCTCAAGTTAAAAAGTTCACAAAAGGTATTTTATTTGAGATCAAATGCTTAGTCAAGAATATTCCCTAGAAGAATCTGGGTTATGAAGTTTGGAAGACATTTCTTTGAAGTTTGGAAAATATAGAGTTTGGAAGACCCCTACATACATGATTCCATCCCTTGCCATTCTTATCCATTTTATACATATTTCCTTGATTAAACCTTATTTAAAATTCACCACAAACTTAACCATTTATGCCATTTACAATTATCATGGCCAAAAATATCACTCATGGACTCCAAATCATTTGGTTCCTTCTTGCCAAAATCCTTAATCTCACCCTTTTTCCTCACCATTGCCCCATAGTTTTTTGAATTTCGAAAGGGAAAAAAATGCTCCTATGCCAACATTTGCCATTCCCTATGGGACATTTTGGAAATCTAAAGAATGTTGTTCCTGCATGCAATATTCCTACCCCAAAACCCTAGAGATTCTCTTAAGAATATCCTAAGGATTCTCTATTCAAGGGTGTGAAGTCCCTAATGCACCATTTAAATTGCTTCAAAATCCTTGTTTATTTTAGAGGGATGCTTCAAAACCATGGAATAATTCCAATTGATCTTCAAAATATGGCATATTAGACCCACATATACGATATGGACCAAATACGGATAAAGAAGTGATGGGTTCGTTGAAGAATTTGCAAAATGTATTATCCGGGAGGACTATAAACCTTCTTCTCGAAGTTTCGAACCACCGGTGGAATTTGGGCGGATGAGGAGCTTCATGATGCTTGGAGAGTCATAAGAAGGAACCAAATATGGAATCTCCAAGAATGGTAACGAACCCATAAATCAAGGCTTCGATTAAGTAAACATTTTAAAACTAAGCTATATATCCTCCAATAGTGCAAGAGAACTTGAGAAGACCCGGAGTGCCTAAAGTATATACGGTGATCATTGCGAAAGGACTTGTGAAGATTGGACAAACTTGTATACCCCTTCTCAAATCCAAAAAAAGATTTGGTTGAAATTATCTCCGCAATCGAAATTATTTGATGATTCAAGTGGAAGAGGTTGACAATTTTCTTGCATTGCAAAATGTTGAAAACCATATTATCCATTATTATTATGATTGATTTACCTCCATATCAATGAAAATTTGATGATAAGTCTGAAGATTCTTGCAATGCAATTGATGCCTTTCAAAAATACTACACAAAATTCTCCTTTGTTCTTACCTTGTTCTTGGCGAGCGGGCTTGCCATCAATCCTGCACTAAAGGGAAACATCTAGAGGTTGAACCTATCTATATGCTTTGAAAAATTTGAAAATCCATCTACATCTAGCTCGAGTTAGAAAAAATTGATCGTTTTGATCGTTTTTGGTATATTTTGCAAAATCTTAGTGCAAAAAATACTTATGAGCATCCAAATGGAATCTGACTACATGTCCATCTCTTCCTTTTATTGTGGTATATTGTCTTTGGAAATTCCCAAAAAGTGATGGAACCTCAGTTCCATTTTCAGATCCTTTGGTTTCCATATTTGACTTCTATTGACCAAATTTTGACCCCACTTTGAGCTTGAATATCTTTAAATAATAATCGACTTGGTGGGGGTTTTACCTTTGTCTTACCTACAACTTTTTGACCAAGTCTAAAGGTGTTTGACTCAAAGAAATCAACCCATATCTCATAACCACATCTGTTTTAGTAATGGTCCCATTTTTTAGAAATGGGAAAGGGTAAGAAAACTTTGATTTTTGGTTCTTTCAATAAATTTATCTTGTATGACTGATCACCTTAAGTGATCCGGAGGTCCTAACCCCAATTTGGGTGAAAACTCAAGATTGGTTTATTGTGGTTGACCTTTGAAGCCAGGTTGAGGGTCAACATTTTGGAGGTCCTACCGAGATCCTACCTGGATCTTGAGAACTCATGGCTCCAAAACAGAAATTTCCAGCAGAGCAGGAACCAATGGAAGACCAGGAAACCTCAGAACCCTCCAGAGATAGATCTCTCCCCCCAAGTTTTTCAACTGGATTACTTCAAAGTTTGTCTTACCAGTTTGAATTGAATGTGCCTACTCCATTGCCTACTTTTGATTCCAGCATGAGTGCTAATACTTTTCTGAGAATTTTTGAAGATTACTACAGGGATTATGGTTTTAAGAAAGGATGCAAGTTCTCACAATTCGAAAAGTGTTTTAAAGAGGAGAGTGAAGCTGGTGCTTGGCTGACTTATGAGAAGCTTATGGGAACCACTTCTTGGGATGATCTTGTCACCAAGTTTTTAGACAGGTTTGGAAAGCTTGCTGCTCCTAAGGACCTTGTTAATGAATTGCAAAATTTCTCCGTTTATGCAGGTGAAAGTGTTAGTCAGTACAAGGAAAGATTCAGTACCTTCATGAATAGATGTCAGAAAGGTCAAGTTACCATCCCCACGCTCTTTTTGGTATCCTCCTTCATTAAAAGCCTATCTTCTAGACCAGAAATTCATAGAAAACTTATCAAGATTCAAGCTGCAGAAGGTTTTGATTCCATCTACAAGGTTTTTGCCAAGACAACCGAATTGACCAAAATGCTTTCTATCCTACCAGAAAAACACAATAGTTTTCATCATGACCCCTTTTATCCTGATACCACTGATGGCCCTTATGAACCTCACCATTCTGTTCCTATCTATGCTGTGCATAAAGAAAAGAAAAAAAACCAAAGATGAAGAGGCTGATTCTCAAATTTCAGAGGTTA
Organism: Isoetes taiwanensis; assembly: GCA_021234155.1. Lineage (NCBI taxonomy): Eukaryota > Viridiplantae > Streptophyta > Lycopodiopsida > Isoetales > Isoetaceae > Isoetes > Isoetes taiwanensis. The sequence continues at coordinate 26,892 of JAJEKV010000930.1, forward strand.
AAGCAGACTTGACAAGGTAACTGAAGCTTTAGCATAAGTGACCAAACAACTTGTGGAGCTCAAAGCAAGCAGGGCAGGTAGAACTTATCCTGAATGCATTCATTGCAATAGAACTTCACATCCAACTGATATTTGTTATTGGCAAATATGTCCTAAATGTAAAAAGAAAGGTCACTTTGGTAGAGAATGTCCAGTTTGTGCTTTTTGCAAGGAGATTGGTCATACTGATCTTAGGTGCTCTATCAAAGAATATTTTGCCAAGCAAGAGAGAGAGAAGAAACCTGAGGCAACTCCACATGTAAGGTTTGCTGAATCTACTAGTTCTATAAGGTTTGTGCAGGCTACAGAGATGCCAATGACTGAAGAAGTGATGGTGGTACAAACCAGAAGCATGGGAGAGACTCATAGACCTGCTGAGCCTAATAAATTTGTTCCAGAGCATTCCAGTAAATCAACATTGCCACTACCCCCTGTTATGGAAGTTCCTCCCCAAGAAATAGCTCCACCTCCCCAACAAAAGTATGGTAAGAGAGATCAAGATCTTGATGAGTTGGATGTTTTACTGAAAAATTCCAAAGTAAGTGTGGATTTATTTACCTTATTAAAGATTGCACCTGGTTATAGGAAAAAGTTATTGCAACAAACTACTTTTAGTGAGGCAGTGGCTTGTGTAGGTGTTGCAAATGCCACCAATCTTATTTTGGCTCAAAATGAAGAAGATCCAGGTGCATTTATGTGTTCAGCTACTCTAGGAGATTATTCTTTTTCCAATGTGTTGCTGGATGGTGGCTCACCTCTAAATATCATGCCTTATCATGTTATGAAAAAATGTGGGCTCGAGATAGATAAAAGGTCATCTGTTTTGTTAAAATCCTTTTCTAATGCTAAAATAGCACCAGTTGGAATTGTGACCAAAGTTCCTGTTAACACTGAAGGCATTGTTGTAGCTGCCAATTTTGTTGTTGTTGCTTTTGAAGATTTAGGAGAAGATGCAGATATATATGATCTCTTGCTAGGGAGAAGGTGGATGGCTACAGTTGATGCTAGGCCAATCTGGTCTGAGGGGAGATGCACCATTTCAAATGGCACTCAAGTGGCCACAATCTACAACCAGGATGGTTCTTATGGCTTCAAGGAAGAGGTACACTTTATTAAAGAAATGCTTATAGAAGAGCCCCTAGGATCTTATAGTCTAACAACCCCTAGCACAAGGAAAATTGATCTGATTCCCTTGATTAGAGAATGTGCACTACCTTCTGAGAATGGAAAAGAAGGGTGTTTATGGTTTGATGGAGGGATTTCAAAGAAATTAAATGTAGCTTCATCTACAGCTATATTGAAGGATACTTCCAATAAACTCTTGGCTAAGGTAGGAAGGATTTTTCCCCAGATAACTTCTAATGTAGCAGAGTACAAGGCTTTGATTGCAGGTCTCTAAGAAGCTAAGGCTATGGATATTTCAATCATACACATGTCTCAGTTAGTTTGCAGACAGGTTAATGGTGAATATCGGGCTAAGAATGCTGACATGGAGTCCCTGAGAAACCAGGTAATGGGAATGCTTGCTTACTTTACTTCTTGGGAAATTACTCATATCCCAAGAGAGCAGAATTGGGAAGCTGATGCTTTGTGCAGAGATACCTTAATGACTTATTTATCTGAAGGAGCTATACCAGAGGAAGATCTTGATGAGGACGAGGCTAAGGAATTTTGTCCCATATTAGTTATAAATGCATCACAAGAAGAAGCAACCAATGAAGTTATAATTAATAAACATGGCCAGCAAAGAACTCTGTTTGTGGGAGATCTCTTTGACACACAAAACAAGGAAGAGATTACCAAATTCTTTGAAGAAAGAAGTGATGTGTTTGCTTGGGATTATTCTGAGCTCATTGGTATCAAGGAAGAGGTATGTCAATTTGAAATTAAAATTAAAGAAGGGTGTAAACCTATTTTCCAGAAGTTAAGGAGAATCAATGCTTCACTTTTAGATTTAATCAAAGATGAGTTGCATAAGATGTTGGATGCAGGTGTTATTGTGGAGATTATTAATCCTGAATGGGTGTCATGCATTGTTCCAGTGGAAAAGAAGAATGGTGCCTTGAGAATCTGTATAGATTATCGAGACCTGAACAAAGCTACTATAAAAGATTGTTATCCTTTGCCTTTTTTAGTGGAAATTCTATATGCTGTTGCAGGGAAAGACATGTACTCATTTTTGGATGGTTTTTCAGGGTTTAATCAGATCAGTATTAAAGAGGAGGATCAGCCAAAGACTTCATTTGTCACCCCCTGGGGTACCTATGCTATGAAAAGAATGCCATTTGGCCTAATGAATGCCCCAGCTACTTTCCAAAGGGCAATGGATGTTATTTTCAAAACCATGTCTGCTGAAGAATTTAGGGTGTATCTAGATGACCTTTGTTTGGGTTCTCACTCTACTAATCATGTGGCATTACTTGTAAAAATTTGCTCTCTATGCAGGAGTTCAGGAGTTAATCTAAATCCCAAAAAGTGCATCTTTTTTGCATCAAAAGGACAGCTCCTAGGACATGAAGTATCCAACCAAGGTATTCAAGTTGCTCAGGGTAAGATTGAAGCCCTCAAGCTAGCACCTCCTAAGAATTTAAAGCAGGTTAAGAGCTTTATTGGTATGACAAGTTTCCTTAGAATGTATATTCCAATTTTTGCTCATATCTTGAGTCCCATTTCTAAGTTGACCAGCGTAGGTAAATTTTCTAAATCTGAAAGCAAGCACATACCTATCACATGGACTTCAGAGTGCCAAGAGGCTTTTGACTTTCTCATTTCATCTATATGTGAAGCTACTCTTTTGAAAAAACCATATCTGAGCATGCCATTTGAAGTTTATATCACTGTTACTAAAAAGGCCATAGGTTTAGCCATTTTGCAGGATAAGCATACCATAGTTTTTGCAAGCAAACAATGATATGCTCTTGAAGAAAGATACACCAGAATGGAAAAAAGTGTTGCTGCTCTCATGTTTCTTATTAATAGACAAGGGCATTTGCTTCTGAAAAGCCAAGTTCAAGTCCACATGAAGCAAAACCAATGGGCTTGCTATTTGGTAAAGCAACTAATAAACCAAAGATCCAGAGATGGGCTTGTAAGTTGCAAAGTTATGATATTTCTGTAAAAAAGTTGCACTTGACACGAAATCCTAGCCTCTATTTGCCTTACATATTTTTTTGACCACGAAGATGAATTGAATACTACTGACACTTCACTTGCAGTAGCACATTTAGAAGTAAATCAAGAAGATCAAACCAAAGGAGGATGGCAGCAACCTATTAGAGATTTTCTACAACATGGTATCATCTCTCCAAGCCTCACTCCAAGTTAGAAAAGGAGACTCAAGGACAAGTGCTGACAATTCAAGCTGATAGACAATGTCTTGTGCAAAGTTAACAGGGATGGAATCTTGTTGAGGTGTGTAAATGAAGATGAGTCTGCCTTGATTATTAGGGAGATGCATAAAGGTATCTGTTGAGGACATTTTGCTGGGGATACCACTGCCAAAAAGATTCTCAGGTTTGGATATTATTGGCCTATTGTTTTTAGAGATTGCTATGAGGTCATAAAAACTTGCCATCAATGTCAGATTTTTAGTAAAAGAATTTTATTGCCAGCTGCCTTGAATCCTATCATATCTCCAGGACCTTTTCAAATTTGGGGGCTAGATTATATTGGTCCCATTAATCCTTCTTCTACAGGTCAACATCAGCATATTATTGTGGCTACAGATTATTTTACTAAGTGGGCAGAGGCCATACCTTTGAGGCAAGCCAATGCCTTCACAACTGCAAGGTTTTTACATGAATATGTTTGTTCTAGATTTGGTATTCCTTTCCAGTTACATTCTGATAGAGGTACCCCTTTTGTTAATGAAGTTATTGCTAATTTGTTGAGCATTTTGAAGGTCAAGCATACCAAAAGCTCTTCATATTATCCTCGGGGTAATGGACAAGCTGAAGCTACTAACAAAGTGTTGAAAAATATTTTGCAGAATACAGTTGAGGTTAACAAAAGGGATTGGCATATCAAGATAGTGGATGCACTTTGGGGTTATAGAGTCACCATCAAAACAGCTACAAATCACACACCTTTCAATTTGGTTTATGGCATAGAGGCAGTTTTACCAGTAGAACTTGAGTTACCCTCCTTGAGATTAGCTCATAAATTGTGCTTACCTTTTGAACATGCCTTACAGGAAAGATTGGACGCCTTGTTACATCTAGATGAGTATAGAATGGAGGCTGAGAACACTAATTTGCTGAAAAAGGCTAAAGATCTGGCTGCATTCAAAGCTGCACACAAAATACAAAAAAAGGAGAGCTCGTTCTCAAATGGAATAAGTCAAAGGAAGATTCAGCTGGCAAATTTGATAATATTTGGGAAGGACCCTTTCTAGTGCTAGAATCTGCAGGTACTAATTCTTATTGGTTACAAGAGGTTGCTTCAGGAATGCCATTACCAAACCCTATCAATATCCTGCATCTGAAAAGGTATTGGGACCAACATGTCTGCTTGTCCCTCTTTTTACATTAAAAAGCTTAGAGATTTACAGTAGGTTTAAAGTAGTTAGACCAGTTTGACTTTTGAGCACATTACTCTAGTAGTTCGATCAGTTTGACTTTTGAGCATATTACTCTAATAAGTTGGTTTCATGTTTATAGGGTGATCTGACCAGATAACAGTACAAATGATCTCAAGAACAGGATTGATACTTTTGATTACCAAGTGTCATATGCAGGAGCATCCTTCTTCCATTTTTATTCATCTGTCTTAAAGCATTCCTACCATCCATCCAGCCTTCTATTCTCTTTTTTTCCATACCTTAACAGCACTCTGCAAAATCACCTTCACCATCATAGCAGAGTTGCAAGAATTTGAGACTAATTGGTTTGTGTGTTTCCATGACAGGTGCACTCTTCCTCCATACTTTTCATCTGTCATAAGTAGCCCTACCTTCCATTTAAAACTTCTTATTCTTGTTTTCATTCCCAAAAAGAAGAAAGGCACTCTGCAATTCATCTTTACCACCATAGCAGAGTTGCAACTTTTGAAAGTCAAGAAGGAGACATGCATTTTCTTGTTTTGGCAAAATCTCAAATACTTGCACACTCACTTCATCTCCATTCCATCACCACCCTGCCATATCGACACTCACTTTTGCCTTTTCTCACTCACCATATTCCATTCACATCATTCCATCACCACCATACTCCATTCACATCATTCCACCACCATTCCATCAACATTTGCACTTTACACTCTCATTCTATCATATTTTCTTTTAGACACTTTGGTACAAAGTTGAAGACCCTTCTAGTTATTTATTTTTGACATCACATGGCTGGGGGACCAGCCTTTTTTCTTGTTTTGGCGAGATGTTGCCCCAAAGGGCAACATGCTAATTGTGATCTATGCATTCAAACTAGGTCAATTCATCTTGGAAGACTAGGTCAAAGTTTGAAAGATTCTTGGTATTCAACATTGATATGGCGGTCAAAGGATGTTCATTCTTCAAGTCAACAAGAGCTCAAGTTGAAAGTTCATAAGAGGTATTTCATTTGGGGTCAAATGCTTAGTCAAGAATATTCCCTAGAAGAATCACGGGTTATGAAGTTTGGAAGGCATCTTTTGAAGATTGGAAATTAAGAGTTTGGAAGACCCCATGGTACTTGATTCCATCCCTTAGCCATTCTTATCCATTTTTATACATATTCTATTCTTATCCCTTGAAATTTCCTAGCCATTTTCCCCCCCACACCTATATTCTCTTTTGTTCACCTTTGTATACCCTATCATGCCTTGCCTAATTCCTTCTTTCCCAATGCATAAGTTATTCCCACCATTGCCTCCATATCTTTTGCCCTTTTACTTCCCATGCCACATTCTTGCAAATTCCCTTGGCCTAAACCCTCTTGCAACTCCTCATACTCTTATGCATATCTATCATTGTGCCATAAAAGCCATGTTATGTGTATACCTTATGGAATATTCAGTTCATAATGCCCAAAATTTGGCATATTCCCCAAACATTAGGGTTACCATTGCTCAAATGATCCACTCCTTCAATATTTTCATGGTGACCCCTTAAACCATGGCTTAACTTTTTCAAAACCATAAAATCGGCATATTCTTGGTTTATACTTCAAAAAATATTGGTGGATCAGTATCTGGCAAATCTTCAAAAATACGGATGCTTCAAACCTAAATCTAGAAATTAGCTTTCGAATCACACCGGAGACGAATTTTTTTAAACTATAAGAACTACCTAAACACGGACTCGGCTCTTAAGCATCACATTAAGCCTAAATCTAAGCCCTAAGATGGGAATGATTAAATTCAAACTTATATACCGGGGGATCATCAGAAGTTTTTGAAGGCCGGAAAGTACTCAAATCTACATTGATCATTGTTGAGCAAGATCCGAGCGATTCTTGAAGTTCGAGCTCTCCTCAATTGGATTCACAAAGATCTAGTTGACATTACTTTCAAAAAATTATCTTATGACTTGTGATGATTATTTTCTTGTATCACGGAGCTATGAAGCATCCTTATCTATTGTTATCATGATATATTTACCTTCATATCAATTTAAATTATTTTGCCAAGTTGTCAAATCCATCTCTAATATTTTTCTTAGCAATTCTCGCCTCAAAATATTCTACAGAGAAAAACCTTGAGTGTTTTCCAGCACTTTTGGCTCACTTGCCATCTATTCTTAGGGCCTGTGTAAGCCAAAGGATTTGAAATCATCAAAATACCACATCTAGCTCAAGTTATAAAAATTGATCTCTGTTTTGATCGGTTTTTTTGTATTTTGCCAAATCCGACTACAAAAATACTTTTACATATCAAATGAGAATCGACTACTTGCCTCTCTTCCTTATCACCGTTGCAGTATATTTGCTTTGGAAATTCTCAAAAACACGCTTGGCAACTCCAAATCTCATTTTCTGATCTCTGGTTTCCATATTTGACTTCTATTGACCAAATTTTGACCCCACTTTGAGATCGAATAACTCTTAAATTTAGTCTCGACTTGGTGGGGACTTTACCGTGGATATCTACAACTTTTTGACCAAGTCTATAGTGTTTGACTTCGAGAAATCAACCTATATCTCATAACCACATTTGTTTTAGTAAAGGTGCAGGTTTTTTGGAAATGGGAAAGGTATAGAACTTCAAATTTTTTAACTTCTCTTTAAATTTATCTTGTATAGACTGATCACCTTAAGTGATGCGGAGGTTCAAACCCCAATTTGAGTGAAAACTCAGATTGGTTCCTTTGTGGTTGACTTTTAAGCCAGGTTTAGGGTCAACAGATGACGGTCAAGGAAATAGAACATTTTTCAATCATAATGTGCAATTTACCGTACCTTCTTGCATTTTAAGGAAAGTTTGGTATTGCATGATGCTTGCCGCGTAAAAGGTGCTCAATGACTAGGTGAAGCTAGCATTTTAACTTCCTTACATTCAATATCATACCAATGATTCCATGGAAAGCTTGCCGCACATGAGGGTCTCCGTGGATAGGCTCTTCCAAAGCTGTTCTCAACAACAGTCAGGAGTATAGTGATTAACTACGACTCTCTTGCTGTAATGCAAGGACCTGCAAAATCTCCCCTAGTTGGCCTATGAGCATCTCAATAGGATTCTGCATAATCATAATCGCTTGGCTTGGTGAGGCACACAGAGGGTATCAGAGCAAGGTTCTAGATTGGTTGCCAGGCTATCCGAAAGAAGAGGGTTGATGATTTGAATCCACCTCTTCATTTTTACTGTTTGTGCCAACTCACAGGTGGGTGATAAGAAAACCCATAGCATAACATATACGAAATATCTAAATATTCTAATCACAATCCTTTAACAAGCTATTATTATCAACAAGTGATAACCAATCTACAACTTGCTCATTTCTTCCGCTATAGGTGCTAGGTGTGCTTCTTTCTTTTCAGCTTTAATTTTCTCATCTCTAGGAATTCATGCGTCTATTTTCTCTATATGCACATTGGGTTTTGGAATTCACCTACCTTTTTTGGCTTGTGGAGGATTCTGGTTTTGCAATAACCTTATTCTCAGAACAATATCTTTGGTAATGATTTCCACCACGATGAAAGCATCTTTCCTTGTTTTGACGATACTTCCTTTCTTTTTTTCCGCTTTGCGAAATAAAGTGGTTCACTAGAAGTGCATATTGGTCATATATTGAATGCATAGGCAGAAAGGGTGAAGTCCATGATGAGAATTATGTATTTTATAGCTATGATTGACTTGTCCATGAATTTCTACTCAATATTATATGCCATCATCGGAAACTCCACTTGACTACCCTTGACATGCGAATCCCAAATCTGAGTGCTAGTTCTTTGCTTTTTATTGTATTGACTTTGAAGCTCTTCGTTAGGATGTGCTTAGAAGTCCATATTATTCTATTCTCATTGGCAAGTCCACATATATTTCTTTGGATTAATGCTTTATCTGATTTTCTTTCTACTAGATATTGGAGAACTAAAGATGAGATGAAAAAGAGGGTTCAGAAAAGCTTTTGCCAAATCATGGCTGGAATGCCTATAGTCCAGAAGGCTAGTCTAATGTTGTTGAAATATGTACCTACAAGTGGCTTTCGCTTAATAGCAGGTTATTTTACAAAATTGTTTCATAAACATCAATGGAAGCCTATTGATTGCTATGCATTGCCATTTTTTAAGGCTTGATTAATGTGTTTGTGGTGGTGTATAGTCGGTTTATCTCACAAGATTGGGAGACCTATGTTTTTCGAATTTTGGCCGATATCAGAAAGCCAATAATATGTGGCCATTGGATAATGACATATAAATCATATTTCAACGAGATAGACGAGCAAGTAGATGCCATGAGATGAAACTATATTAGTGCAACTTTGGACGATCTCGAACTCGAAACAAAGCTATTTTAGGACGTGTGTGTTACCACTAGACCAAAGAACCAAGCGCAATGAAAAAATTCCATATATCTTCCAAGGTACCTGATTGTTGATGCCAAAAAGCATATCCTATGCGCATGCAAAAACACATGCCACATGCGCGTGCCAAAAATAGAACTTTGAAAACCAAGATCCACTATCGAAAATAATGTTTTTTTGGCTTTACAGCAACCAAAAAAGAAAAAAGAAAAAGAAGAAGAGCATTCTTGAACCTAATCAAGTATGATGGAGTATACACAAAAGTAAAATTCTTGTCAGGGTAATGGGAGATCTTTTTGGAGGTTTGCTGTGAAATTGGAACTGGTTTTGATGATAATGCCTACGTTGAGAAGTTGTACTATATTTTATTTGGTGCATTTTTTTATTATCTATGATACATTGAGGTTAATATGGAACGCTGTTTCAATCATATGCATATATGATAACCTATTTCATGGTCGAACGGGAATTCCAATATTATTGAATTAATAAAATCATACTTTTAAGTTTTTTGTATCTTATTTCTTTACATCATGCTAAGGAGCATGTCAGGGTGCCTTAAAAAGCATTATCTAGTGATTATAAACCTACCCAAAAATGTAACCAGCATTGGGTACTACAGAACTTATGTGATATCTCAATAATCATTAATTTTAAGAATTAATGCATTCTTTTTAGTAGGTCCATTTTCACTTAACGTTGAAACTTAGCGTGTCTAAGACCTTTATATTGACTTTTTTTACTCAACTTTGATGAAAAGGCAAAAGAGCAAAAGTACTTCTTTTAAGTAAAGGTACTTGGCGGGGTTCAAAATAGATACCCCTAACATGCTTTTTCCTAACCCTTCATTCTATTTAGCAACATGACAAAACTTAATCACCCCTATTTATGGCCTTTTTGCATTATTATTTAACTGCAATTGTATCCTTTCTAATGTGGTCCACAATATCGTATGCTTTCATCACAAATTGGCAAATACGTAATTGTGTTAAAGAATAGAATAGAATAGAATATGATTTTATAGATCCCACGGAGACCAACCGCCTAACCAAGGTCATTGAGAAGTTATGGATAAATACGAGGGAAAGATGGATTTTTACATAAAAATTCAATCTTTTGATTATGTATACATCTCAAAAGCACATCATAGACCCGCATACAAAGATTCCAAAGACATCTTATCTGTCAAACGAGGGTTAGCTCCCATCACCTAGAATTCTTGTGTGGGTGATGGAAAAATATACAACGGGAATATGGAAAGTTTGTGGCTTAGGATAGAAGATGAACATCACGTCTTGATTTCTTATCCAAAGATATTCGGAGTTCGATTCGACAATGCTATTAAACCATGCGCTTGAAGAATATTCATATTGTTCTACAAATGTCTTCGTAGAAACTACCAACGTTTGTTGGTGATTTGTTGCAATTGTGTGCAAGACGTCATAGTTCGAAAATAGGGGGGTTTCTCCCTGAAAAATCCACTCATTCTTAAAAATATCCGACCATCTAAAAATGTTTCCAGCAATTTCTCAGCTTTAAAAACAAAAAATTCCATTAAAATACACCAAAAACTGTTTAAATATTTTTTCCGGTAGCCTAAAATACAAGGTGGCATTTAAACTGGTTAAGGACATCGTTATTTTCGAGCCTTGCAAGATGTACGAAGAATATGAGTTGATATAGACTTATTATGTGAATTGTTTTCATCTCTTAGATGAGATTGTTAGTATATTTTTACATTGTGGACAAACAATGTGAGAATCACCTTTTTTTTTTTACGACCTAGATGATGCTAATAACACTACTCAACCAAGAACTGCAAATTGATTCTTGCCCTTTCTCTGCCAACATTGAAATTTCGGAATTCTCTGTGTCTTTTAGATATTCTTTATGTTATATTTGAATAGTTTAGCCTAATTCTTAAAGGTGATGCTTAATCTAAGCAAAAAAAGAACTATGCTTCTTCCATTGCTCCATCACAGAGGGGGATGTCATCATGGGCCTACAACGTCTAGCTAATGGGAAGGCAGCAGATTTAGATGGCATGCAGGCGGAACTTCTGAAATGGGTTGGGCCTCCACTGGTGCCTGTCCTCACGGCATTATTCAATAAAGCATTGCAAGAAGGCTTCCCTCTGCAGTGGACCACTAGTAGAGTTGTGCCCATATACAAGGCAGGGGATTCTCAATACCCGGCCAACTATCGTACTATTATGGTCAGCTCTCTCATTGCAAAACTGTTGGCTGGCATCCTTGAGCAGCGGCTGACAATATGGGCAGAGGAGGCAGATGTGCGAGCTCTCACACAGGCAGGCTTTCGGCCCAGGCATTCCACCATTGATCATATCTTCACTCTGCGCACATTGATTGAGGATAGCAGGAATCACCAACAAAACATGTACTGTTGTTTCGTGGATTTCGCAAAAACTTTTGACACAGTGCCCCAGGACAGGTTATGGGACAGACTGTGGCAGCTGGGGACCCCCCTTGACTTGCAGAATGCAGTATATAGGCTATACGAGGCATGCTCAGGCCGTATCACATTGTCAGGACAGCCGGTAATCAGTAGTATTGGAGTGCATCAGGGTTGCCCCCTCTCCCCCACACTCTTTGGCCTATACATTGACCAGCTGGAAGATTGGCTCTCTGAGCATGGAGGTGCGGGCGCCCATCTCATGCATCACACAATCCGGCAACTCATATATCCTGACGATGTCAACCTCCTGACCTATACTCCAGAGGACATGCAACGTCACCTGGATGCTCTTGACACTTTTTGTCGATTCACTGGCATGCGAGTTAACTTAGCCAAAACTAGGGTGCTGCTAGTTTCATCATCCCGTCAGCCAAGGCTTCCCTCATTCACTTACCAGGGACAAGATGTAGAGGTGGCTCCGACCTACAAGTACTTGGGGATCGAGTTCTCTGCTAGCACTTACTGGATGCTGCCATCAGGTTGCGGGTCACGGCGGGTTGGAAAGCACTATATGCCATGCAGAACAACAGCCACAAGGCAGAGTTGTATGCCTGGGGCCACCAGTCACACTTGGTTGTGGTCCTTGAGAGGGGATCCGAGCTGGACATTTGCATTGTCAGAGGGTGCTCAGAACCACGTTGAGAACACTTCGGGCTGTGAACTCTGCTATCAATTAGTTCTTTGGTTGGGGATCCCAGAAGCCAGCAGGCATCCTCCTCATCTGCAAGGCTTTGAAGAACACAAGGATGCATTGCTTTGAGGGACTCATTGGATTCCAATTGCCTAAAGGACTTTGGGGAGGTCCACTTTAAGGTTTGCCTTCATAATGTGAGTGAGAAATAGATCGAAATGGGCAAAGATCTGCACCTCCTTCATGGTGCAGTGATCTCAAAAGGGTTATGGTGTTGGACAACAAGAATTTGCTGCATAGAACGCATCATTTTGTGAAGTACCATGGGAGGAAGAAGCTCTCCGCTTCCCTTGTGTATACTGTGCTGGATGTTGAGGACGGAGAAGTTCATACTATCTAGCCAGTGGATCTTGCCTACTAACTGTGTGTCCATTTCAGAGCACCGCGTGAACACAGTGTGGAGAATAACGCTCAATCCATCGCAGGCCATGCTTAGCGATGTTCGTTGTGTTATCTTTAACATCCCTGCAGGTATGCAACACGTTGAGCGATTGGGTAAGGCGAGGAAGAGGTATTAGTAAGGCGAGGAAGAGGTATTATGATGATGCATGCAGTCCTGGAGATGGAGATGAGGGCTTTGTTGATATTGATGACGAGAAGTTCAGGCCTGGGATGGAGAGGACGTCTGAGCAGCCTGATTTCATTCCTCTGGACTCCATTGATTACACGATGGTTGTTGCATTTCTTTGCTTTTCGTCTGCACTTAGTTCTTCTTTTACATTCCTTGATTGTGTAAGATTGACAAGAATGAATTGATGCCCATGCAGGAACATGCCTGTGCCAATGCCTTCTGTTGCCCATGTGGAGAATGGGCAACAAGAGGTCGTGCAATCTTTCACTCCTCCTGACAAGCCAGCTGAGCCTGCACTGCCTCAGGTTCCCTCTGTGGAGAACCTCATTTCCACTGGTCTCCCACATCCTTCTGTGGCATCCGCAGAGGCAGAGCGGGCACATGTGGCATCTCGAAAGCTGCTTCACCGGTGTTGTGAATATAAACACTCTTGCGAGAGGCGATTCGCGGCTTCCGAATACGGCGTCTATTCCATGAGCTCGAAGAGACCATAGGAAGCATGGATTTGGGATGAAGTTGCGGTGTCGGCGAGGGAGAGGCAAGCTCTACGGAGCCACATGAACCCTCGGCACTCCAGCCTTGCCGGGCCGCGGGGAGTTGAGGCACATTGACCGGGTTCTCCTCAAGCATTGAAAACCTCATGCAGTCGATTCCCCCTCTAAGAATTGCACAGGGAAATGACTGGTTGGCAAGGAAGCATGCACAGGCATTAAACATCACCACCAATTGATTGAAACTGTTATGTCATGGGATTTTGGTTGTTTCTCTGTTATGTTCTTCTTTGTAGTTGCATTGCATTGCCTCATAGAGCATGATTTGTTTTTGTGTGCTGCATGAATTCTGTAATGAGAAAACTAAAAAATTCGAAAGCATTGGGAAGTTGTATTGACATTGGCATGCTTGAGCACTTGCATGGGATTAGCTCCCTGGCATAATGGATCGCCATTTAGGGAGTTCCATTATGCTAGGCGAAGCATCATGGGACCGATTCATGTCAGTGGGGTTCAAGTCCCCATGCTTCTTCTTGTTACCACTCTGTTTGTTATGAGGGACAGGTGAACTGTTGTGTTGATCTTCTTGTGAAACAGGTTGATGTGTGCGTGAGTTGGTGATGTGGAGCGAGGTGTGCTATGTGAATCTCCATCCAATTTGTTTTCACATATTCTGTTGTGCTTAAACTTGAGAGGATGTTATGACATGGTGGGGCAGCTATCTGTGTTGTTGAATATGAATCAAGTTTCGTTTAAAAACTACACACAATGGCCACCATGTTCAACTTTGTTGCCAATGAAGTGCATATGTTGCTCATTCAAATTGTTGTTTTGCCGAACATGTAGTGCATGTAACTCTTCAGTATGTACATTGTTGACTTCTTGGGAATACAATTTCAGCCTTTGGATGGCGTGGAAAATGGGGTTTGACCCCATCTTGTTTTGGATGGGACGGTTTTGCTTGTTGAGATATCGTCTTTGGCATATTCCATGATTGTAGGGGTTGGATTGAAACTAGTATGGATTGAAACGAGTCTTGGTAGTTAGAAACAACACCCATTCTATTGAGACACCAAAATATAGGAAAACAAGCAAAAAAACATGAGTTCAAATTGCATAAGTTCTTAAACATCCTTCTCACAAATTTAGAATTGATTACAATCAATCAATGGTAATGTTTTACAACATATATTTAACGATTGTTCTTCCATCCGGGGATATTTAGGATATAAGGTCAAGTATGACCTTAAGGTACTATTGCCAATGCATAAAGTAGACTATACAAAGTAGATAGCCTTGTAAAATGGTTTGACTAAATTCATATTTTTAAAAATTAAAGCATTATGGAGAGCAAAACATGAAAAGCTCCTTACGGAAGTAGAATGCTACATAATGCAAAACAATCCTTCTTGAGAAAAAAAATTTCAAGAAGAATATTGAACATTCAGAGAACATTGGCAATGGACATCTTTGCAAAACACATGAACATAGGTGCACCAAACACGCCTTTGGGCACTTTCCGCGAGGCAAACCTAGAAGTACAGTGATACGTTTTCTAGAGTTTCTGGATTTTTCAAACTGGTGTTACCCGAATTTTTGTAATTCTTGTAAATATAATGAATCTCCATCCTAAACCAACAAATCGAGAAAGTGGAGTTATAAATTCCTTTGCAAGCATGTTACTATGCCTAATATTTTGCAAGCATGTTGAGATTTGTAAAATGAATATTCTTTACCTCATCCTCTTCTTCGCTATCTGCATAATCTTCCATCGGCTTTAATCCTTCCATGTCATTTTTCCCGCGACGTCCATTTGACATATTCTCTAATCAAGATTTAGCACATTGTTTGTGTTGAAGACACTTGGCACAAAATAAAATGTTCACGTACACACCGGCGGGCGATGAAGGGCAATGACAAGTGAAGGTCCGATATGTGCGCTCCCGAGATGGGAAAGAATGCGCAGAAAAAAGGAAAGGTCGAAAAGGTTGTAAAGGCGTGGGGGAGAAACATCGGGTGAAGAAGCGTGTGATAGCATTTGATTGGAGAAGGTGCATCTGGGTCCGGCAGGAGAGCAGAAATCGTGGTTCCCGGAAGAAGATTTGGCGGCGGTTTTTACGGATAAGCTTGGGCTGTTGGGGTTGGAAGCCATATCTCAATGCCGACTCATTGAAATGAGACGCAATCTTAATATTTGTATTCTATTTCCATCGATTTTATCTTGAGCTGTTCGATCCAGTTCAGGCCTCACCGTAAGTCAAATCAACATAAAGCACTTATGCAATGGAAAGAACTGCCTCGATGCAATTGGAAAAAATAAAGAATTGCTCGATGAGTTAATGGGAGGTAGCTATATATAGACCGACTTGTTTTTGGGTTGTCAAAAGGGAGAAATCACATAAAGGCTCGTCGGGCACTGGCCCGAGAATAAATTGGGCTCTTTCTTTGGCCATTGGAAAGATTTATTGGTGATGGTGCATTACGCTTCTTCATTGGGAATCGTCTCAAAGGTGTCTTGATCCATTTGAAGCAAGGGAGCATAGAGGATGCTGGGAGTTTGTTGTGTGCATTCTAGGAGGTGGCTTATAGACCAAAGTGCACAGACGACTTTTCATCATGGCGAAACAAAGGTATATTGTTGCAATCTTGGGAGGGAAAATAGGTGGAAACCCGTGGCTTGTGAAGGTCGGATGTTTAAATACCAGAGAAAAGGGAGATGGAATTTGAAAGAGGAAATTAACAAGATTTGTTGGCGGTTGGTCTACACAAAGGAGTAAGAATGTATTGACCCTAGATTGTGGAGCGACTTTTTCATTGTGAATTCATGCGAGATGTTCGGGGTTTTTCGAGGAAAAGGTGAGAGGCACGGGCAAGTTCAAATGGGAATGGAATAGGGGAAGTCTACGGGCCGAGGAAATCTTGAATTATTAAAGGGGAAGGTAAACATTTGTCAATGTGCCAAATGCATTGTATGTACCGGGGTATGTTCTTTAATTAATTAACCGGTAGCAAATCTAGTAGGCGATGGTTTTGAGTTAGGGATTTCACAAAGATCGATTTAATCCAAATTTATAAAAAGATTAGAAAACATTTGAGGGCTCAAAAAAGCGTGAATTTATTTGAGTTGAGCGTAGACAATACTAATTATTAACAAAGTTGGTAGTAAACCGATATACATACTTGGCATTTGAAATGGATGTAAATTACGGAACTTGACATTAAAATTGAAGAAAGCATAATTTGTTAGATGGATTGACATTTGGTAAGGAAAGGCATGGAATATGTGAATCTTGCATGCTAGGCAAGCGGGCTAGACTTCCTTCAAAAATAAGCCAATGCCAATGACATCTAACACTGCTTGAGTTGGTGCATCCGATGTATGTGGACCTATGCAAGTCTGAGGTCTTGGAGCAAGTTTTATTTTGCTACATTTATAGATGCTCTATGTAGGCGCACAAAGTGTTATTATCTGCGTTCGAAGATCAAGTATTCAATGCTTTCCGGCTTTATGTGGCAGGTGGAGCATTGAGACATCTTCGCGTGTAAAATCATTGGTCCGGATCTTGGTGGCGAATCTGAGGGTCAAGTGAATTTATAAGATTTTTGTTCCGGAAGAAGAATTCAAAATGCATTACAGATGTGCCACCTCCGGCCGAGAATGGTGTTGGAAGAGCGTATTTCAAATCACGGATTTTGGATCCCGGATGTATGCTTTGAAGCATCTTTGGATTACCCAATTACAAATGGGGAGAAGCAAGTATACCACCTTTATATCTGAAGAGTTAAAAATATCGCTGCTCCTATAGAAGGAGGTGTTCCCGAGGAAATATGGTCGGAAAAAGCTCCAACGGTCACGTTGCTCGATTGAAGATGTATGGGAGGTAGGGCCCATATGTTCCAAGAATGCATGCAAGAGCCAACTTAGGAAGTTTCTGGATTTGGCAATATTCCGGACCATCCTTCTTATAGGGTATGATGAGGAAACTAATGGCTATAGGCTTTATGACTAGATAACACAATTTTTACAAAATGAGCGATTATCCCGAGCCAGATTTGATGAAACAATATTGTATAAGGATAGAAGTGCCCTAACGGGCAATCATATTTATAGATGTCATCGGGTACCAAATGAATTCTTTTGAAAGGATACAAAAAGGAAAAGGAAAAGGAGGAAATGGCTTGCCGCCTTACCAAAATCTGGCGATGGATGACAAAGATGTTGCGCAGGATGAGGTGCATGAGATCACGGACCCTTTCGACAGTGCAATACGACAGAACAAGAGATGGAGCACGCAGGAGGTGCATGCCGCCTTGAGGCCGAGTAGTTAACTTGGGAGCCGCTAAGGTAGTGGGAGGGGCGCCGTGAGACGGTGAAAGGACTTTGAGAGGAGTGGGGGGAGTGTACACTCGCTGTAAAGAGGTTGGCGCTATGAGATCAAACTCCCCTTTGATCGTGAAATTCATATGGCGTAACAAAAAGAGCCAAAGCCAAACTACTAGTAGGTGTGTTGTAGAGCCAAAAACAGGTTGAGCAAAAGGGGTACTGTGGTCGCGACCAGCTTAAAGATGGAAGAAGCAATGGAAGGTGAATTGGACTCTTTTAAGCAAACAGAACATATGAATTGGTGACTAGACCAAAAAGACAAGAATGTAGTAGGAAGCAAATGGTTGTTTAAGATGGGGGAAAAGAAATCTTTGGCCGGGTTTACGATTGGAAGGTACAAGGCTGAAGCTAGTTGCAAAGGGTTCTTGGACGGGAAGCTAGTATCGATTACAAAGACACCTTTTCACCTATTGTGAAACTCACAAGTGTAAGGATGCTCGGCACTTGCGGGTTCGGAGAAACATGGACATAGAACACATGGGCGTCAAGGCGCATTCCTAAATGGCGACTTGGAAGAGGAAATACATGGCCAGCTTCAAGGGTATAAAAAACACTAATATGGGCTAAAAAAGGCCATTTATGGATTGCCCTTGACGGCAAAGAGCGATTGGTCCTTGTGTATGAACAAGTTCTTGATATCCATTGGCTTTATAACCGCTGAAAAAATAAAGGCAATCTATACATGTGGAAAGAATGGTGACAAATGCGATTATGGCATTGTATTTAAATGATCAGCGTCATTGCAAGCCCAATGAGAGAGTGGATGGCGGATGCAAAATGCTATTAAAAAAACGCTTCAAATAATGATTCCGGAGAACTAAAAAAATCCTGCTAGGGATGGAAGTCCGGAAGAGTCGGCTTAAGGGGGCTGTGCACCGACTCTTTTCAAGCGATTAATCGAGAAAGATGTTAAATAAATTTAGGATGCAAGATTGCAATCCCGCTAAAACCCCATTCTCCGCCCGGTACAAGGATCGTTTTGGTGAGATGAGCCCCTAAGAGGCTGCATTAGAGATGAAAAGAAATGAAGAAAAAGGCCTTTTATCAGCTAGTCCGGGAGCCCGCTTTATTTTTAAATTACACTAGGCCCTGGATATTGCATATCGCGATCAACTTGCGCGAAAAGCCGATATAATAATAATTTTGTATACAACATTGGATAGCCGCCAAACGTGAGTTTTGGAGGTGAGTTATTTGAAGGGGACGGTCGATCATGGCATCCATTTTACACAAAGTGATGGACATGAACTAACGGGTTATGCGATCGAACATTGGGAGGAGACATAAACTACTTGAAAATCCACATCGAAGAAATGCGTGTGCAAAATCGAAAACACGCTTAATATCATGGGCATGTAAAATGGTGAATCGTGGCCAAATCAAGTCTTTGAAGCTTAGATAATATGTGGCGATCTCCTTAGCTAACAGAAATTGTATGGCTAAGAAGAATGCTTTCAAAAAATAGGTCAAACTGAGAAAACATGAGCCAAGCGTGCTTAAACTTGTGACAATAAAAGTGGAGTGGCGATGTGCAAAAAGAATCCCACATGCCATTCTAAACCAAACATATTTAATACATCATCATTTCGCAAGGGATGAAGTAGAAAAGGGGAAATAGAAGTAAGGCATATCTCGACACATGAGCGAGCAGGCAGACATGCTCCACAAAGGCATTGACGGAACAAAGTTGAAATTAAAGCAAAGGAGCAAGTTGGCATTCTGGAATGTACAGGCTGAGGGGGAGATGTTGAAGACACTTGGCACAAAATAAAATGTTCAGCCTGTACACACGTGGCAGTGAAGGGCAATGACAAGTGAAGGTCTGGATGTGCAGATCGAGATGGGAAAATTGCAGAAAAAGGAAAGGTCGAAAAGGTTGTAAGGCGTGCAGGAGAAACAAACGGGTGAAGAAGCGTGACGGTAGCAGACGGATTGGATCTGAAGGTGCATCGCTGGTCTGCAGGAGAGCAGGAGATCGTGGTTCCTGGAAGAAGATTTGGCAGGCGGTTTTTACCTGGATAAGCTTGGGCTGTCGGGGTTGGGTTACTGCAGCCGACTCATTGAGGTACTGCAATCTTAATATTTGTATTCTATTTCCATCAGGTTGCGCCTGATTCCATGGCATTTCTAAAACCCAAGTTCGCTCGACTACCGATACTGGCAAATTGAATCGATTCTGAAAATTGAGCTCTAAAACTGACCTGAGATGGACAAAAGGCGCGGGCATTCTTAGCAAAACCATACTTGGCGTTTTGGTAGTAGCAAACGGCCGCTGAATGTGCTTGTGTTTCCATTGCGACAGTCACACAGAGAAATTTCTACAAACATAAAACCATTGCAGGCACTCCGCTTTGTTGTTCAATTAAAATGGCGGCAGCCGTTTACACTTACGGATAAGCTTATCTTCCACATGGAAAAGAATTGACGGGTCGCTCTATTTCAAGCCCGTCAATGCGTCAAATACCTATAAAAAGATCTATACTTGCCACTTTCCAAGGTAACAATTCGCAAAAAAAAGGGTGTCATATTTCCCGAGTTTATAATATTAGATTTTTTATTCATTAACCTCCCAGAGTCCCAGTCTTCACAAGTGTAGGACCTTGTAATTTCTAGCATCATTTTTTGTTCTCCTGAAATGAGAGTGTTTTCATTCTTTTGCATTGGTTTGGGACCTCTGTACGAAGCATGCAATAGCTGCCGTGGTTATGTCCATGTTCAAAATTGTGGAGATGCTATATATCGTCTCCATCAGCAACTTGTGTAGTTGCAACACAAAAATAACCAGGTAGTGCTCAATTTCTAGACCAGCAGTCATCATTAAGCCTGCACTCTATTTATACCACTAAGGGCCTGCACTCTATTTATACCACTAAGGGCCTGCAATCTATTTACATTACTAAGTCTATTGCTACTAAGTCTGTTACTGAGTCTGTTTCGTGTCTGCCCAGATCCTCCTTGCGATGGAAGCCTTTTCTTTAATTCATCTATTTTCTTCAACAGGTCGGATGCCTCGTCGACATAACCTGCATCAAGATATATCCTTGAAATTGCCTTATACATGGGTATGTCTGGTACAATGCCCCCTTCTTCTGCTTCATGGAGCAAAGTTCCTAATTCTTTGTATCTTGAAGTTTTTGAAAGCACATTTATCATTGTTCCAACCATTGTTTTATCAGTCTTGCATCCAGACTTCTGAAAACGCCTATACATTGTTATTGCATCATCAGATTGGCCTGCCTTCATATATGCATTAACCAATGAACTGTATGTTACAGTATCTGGAGAAACTTCCCTAGCCTTCATTTCTTCATATAACTCATGTGCCTTCTTTAACTTCCCTCCCTTTCCATACATATCAATGAGGACATTATAGATATAAGCATTGACTGGGCACTCCGCTTCCTTCATGCTTGTAAAAATTCTCAATGCTTCTGATTCTTTTCCCATCTTGCTATACATATCAATTACAATGGAGTAAGCAACCACATTTTTTTGGAAGCCCTTTGCAAGCATTTCTTTGAAAAGCTTTTCTGCTGCCTCATGCCTTCCAGACTTTTGCCAAGGCATTGATCATTGACGTATGCAAATTCTCCAAGTGGGCACCCTTGAGACTGCATGTCATCATAAATGTGTATGGCATCATCGAAGAGGCAAGCCTTTAGATAACTGTTTATCAATGCCACATAACCATATTCGTAGTCTTCATGGCCAGACTCTTGCATTAGTTTCAAGACCTCAAGCCCCTGCTCAAACAGCCCAGCAGTTGAGTACACCTTAATCATGGTTGCAAATATTATAGGATCCTGTACCCACTTACTTTTCCTAGCTCGATCAAAAATGCGCCTAGACTCATCAATCATTCCAGCCCTCCCAAGACCATCAATTAAAGAATTAAAGGCTATGTTGTCAGGCTCATACCCAGCTTCCTCCATTTCCTTGAAAAGTTCCATTGCTTGTCTTGGCCTGCCTGATTTGCCAAGGACGTCGATGGCTATGCTATATGCAATTCGATCTGGACGAAATCCAGTAGCCTTCATCTTATTAAAAGTATCCAATGCCTCGTCAAACATATCGGCGCGCCGATATACAGCTAGCATGAGGTTATATGATGCAGAATCAAAAGCTACATTTGCTTTTTTAAACGTCTCAATAAAAGCAGCAGCTTTGTCACCTGAACTCAGCTTGAGCAAAGCAAGCAACATTGCATTATATGATTGAGTATCAGGCTTACAAGGCGGACTAATTGCCCTCTGAAACCAAATTTTAACAACATTTAAATCACCTGCCAATGTGGCCTCTGACATTATTTTTGCAGCACAACTTATTGTTTAAAAAGATCCTGAGCAACCATATCATCCACGACTTTGTCAATCATTTTCCAAAGCCTGATTTGTAGCAGGCAATTGATAAGGTTTTCATAGACGTGGTAGTCAGGCTTAAATTGAGGCAAGCGCTTGAACCATAAGAAAAATCATGAGCATACTGCTTTTACGAATGCCCCCTAAGGATTGCAGCTGCCTCTTTATAATATATGATGTTCTCATAATCTACGAGTTTGCCATCAATTTGCCTACCACTAGACATTCTGTCAATAATTCCACTCACGGAGGTAACAAGGTTCACATCAATGTCCGCCTTACATGGAAGTACAGACTCAACTTCAATATCTGGCTGAGCAGATGATCCATCAATAGACTCCATAGATGAGCCCACTTCAAGCTCTTCAGGATCGTGAGCTGAGGAGACTGAGCAACCATCAATGCTACCAGAAATTGGGGAATCTGGGTCTTCATCAGTAGGTATCATTGAAGACATGCTTCTCGTCATTTTCAAATATTGTATATCCAAGGCCCCAACTTTACTCGCGTGACTAACATAGAAAGCAGACCCAATAATACCAAATCCTCTGATTGCATAAGCCCTCTTAATCCTCACTACATCGCTACTATTCATGAAGACAAACAACATTTCATGATTTATCTTCCTTGCTATTGTTCTCATTAAGGGTTCCCCCTTCTGAGACAAAGGACACAGCGGAATTCGACACAGCGCCATCAAACTCCGCAGTTTTGATGCAGCTCATAAAATGTCCATTGCATGAGCAGGGAGTATCCTACCTTGCATTACGATAACGCAGCCGAGCATCAACGCCCGCGACGCCTCCGCATTTGCTAGGGCATAAAAATTCAAACAGGTCTATTATATCTCCGAAATAAACAACATTTATGTTCAAAAAATAAATATGTATACAAAAACAATTTAGGAAAAAATTCTGCTCGCGGTGCAATTCTGGCATGGAAGGTGAAAGTGACACGCGTCATGCTGGAGGCACACCGACGCCAGGAATTGCACTTTTACCCAGGGTGGAATCACACTATCTCCCTTCCCCAACTTTATAAAATATTAGCCAATATGTTTCTGCCATGCAAGCAAGGAATGCGCGTCAGCATTCCATGCCAGAATCACACTACTGCTGCCCCACCGACGCCCCAGAATTGACATGGCACACTATCTCCCTTCCCCTAAACTTTATAAAATATATATGGGGGGGCGATTTTGTTTATGACATGGCCCTCCGCAGGGAAATTGTGGGAGGGGCCAATACCCATCCCCATCCGGCTTTGATTCGGCCGAAGAAATGCATTTTAGGGTTTATTCAAGCGGATTCTGAAGCCATCTGAAGCGGATTGCAGAGTTTTAGACATGGTTCGCGGATTCCGGGCCGAGTTGTAGGCATGATTCTCGGGCGTAGTTTTAGGCATGATTTTAGGCATGATTCTGAAGCCGGAAATTTGCCCATGGAAGAAGAGCTTGATTCTGGAGCGGATTGCAGAGTAGCGGATTGCAGTTTTTAGGCCGCACTCAAACTCATACCCCATTGATCTGATAAAATGGCCTCCACTTTGTCGAATAGCCTCCCGCACGCATTTTGTGCCTTGTTCCGAGGTGGGCTATGGCGCCAAGATGTTCTTGAGAATCTTTGAAGCTCAAGGTCGGATTTTTGAAGCTTAAAGCCTAATTTTTTGACAGATTTTTGAATCTTAAGGACGGACTTTCACGAATCAGGGATCTTTGAAGCTTAAGGTTTGCTTAAGGATTTCGGATTTGAAGCTTAAATGGATCTTCAAGCTTCCTAAGACCTGTGAATCGGCCTTAAGACTCAAGCTCAATATGCCTAATCGGTTCTAAAGATCGTGGAATCGTTCCCGCCAATGACTCATCCCGAAAGTGGCATCTCCATCTTCCATAGTGTGATAAGGTTGAACTAATTTGTTAGCCTTCCCGCTTCCCCACGCCACGCCAACAAAGGGGAGGGAACGTAGTGTGATTTCACCCTAAAAAGCAATTGTTGCAACGTAAAAAAGTTTTGTTAGGCCCATTCGGGCGCTCGGCTATGGTGATGGCGCCCTACTCCCGCTCTAGCGATGGCCCTTCTCTTGCGATGGCTCGCAATGTCCTTTCTTTTCTTTGCTTTCTTTGAATTTTTTTGCTTTCTTTTGAAACTTTTTCTTTTTCTTAGCGGCATTTTTTAGGCCATGGCTATGGCACCATGAAGGCGATGGATCATTTTCTTCGCTCGGTTGTTAAAATCACGGTTAGGATTTATTCTACGTACTTCCGCCATGGCGATGCATCTGCCGTGGAGAGATGGCGTAACAAAGCCGATTTGTGCAAAGGGACTCACATGCATTCCTGTTCTTTCTTGGTGGTACAAGGCAAGATTCTTAGCGCTATTCTTGGCGTGATGGCAAGAAGAATCATGGTTTGAGTGCAAGTCGCCATTCTATTCCCTAATGCCAAGATATCCGGTGTTTTCTTTTCCTTTCTATGTTCCTAAATGCTCTTTCGTGCTCGTTTTCAATCTTCTCATTTGAAGAAGGCGTTTGTTTGTGTACATGTGCCAATAGATACGCATTTAAACCTTCTTTTCTTAAACTTTTTCTTTTCTTTTCTTTTCCGGCTTTTCTTTTCTTTTGAAGCTTTTGAAGCTTTTCTTTTTCTGAAGCTTTTCTAAAAGAAAATCGGCCGGCCTTTGAAAATTTCTTTTTCCTTCCAAGCATTCTTTTTTAGGGAATCAGAGGTGCTCAAGCTTTTGTTTAAGAAATCTGTTCGGAGCTTTGGACCGGGGTTCACCCCGGCAAGAAATATTCAATGCTCAGAAAACTAAAACAAGAAAGTTTAATGCAAGTAAAACTTCGTAATACATGTAAGAAACTTCTAATACGTGTGTAAGAACACGTGTAAACTTAGAATGCAAGCTAAGAGGTCATTCGGGGAAAGAAAACATGACGGGCTTACTGACTCATTGGCGGATTAGCCAGAATGGACCCTAACAAAACTTTACGTTCAACAACATTTTTAGTCTCCTTCAAGCATGACTAAGAATTACTTCTTTCCTTCTTCATTTATATATACCCTCCGTCTAACCATACTCACTTGGGATGGCCAAGGAGTTGGGAAGAGAGAAGCCACAGTGCCATTGGCCCATTCCTGTTTTGGGCGACCTAGAACTTCAGAAATGTGATATTTGTTAGCAAACAACATGACAAGATTATACACCATCACAAGGGCAATGCCCATCCATCAAATACACATCAGTGAAACACACAAATGCAACATACAAGGCCTTGAAAGGGGAATCAACTGAGGGTAAATGCCTCAAGATAACATGAGTCCAGCCCACAACGGATTCCTAGTAGATAATAGTACACGCCAAGGCTCCAACCGCATTTGTCAATGCCTCCCGTATTCATCTCAGTTATTGCTCGTCACTCTAAGTTTGGCGGGCTCTTATGCACATAGCTTAATTAATTGTAAAAAATATAGGGTCTTAGGCTAGAAGCATCTCTACTATAACTTTTAGGTCTATACTCCATAGACAACATAGACAACCTTCATAGAGCATACATTACTTGAGAATTAAGTTATGATTAACCTATCCTAATCACATACATATATCTTAACAAGTTAGAGTTCATTGATTAAGGTTCATAATCCATTGGGATCTAGGAAAGCTATAGTGAAGATAAAATATGCTAACCTACTTGGAATGTCCAGTGAATCTGCCTACTTATCAATTCAAAAATACTTGCTCCTTGGCTACTCGCCTGATGCTAAGGCATCCATGACTTCCTGAGTGGTGCTTAATGAAGTGTTGGAATCCTTTGCACGAGCTGAGGTGGCCTAGAATTTTGCATTGTTATTGAAGGCCTAGAATTGTAATATAGAGTTCTAGGCATATTAGTAGGCTAAGGGGTTTAGGAAGGAAGGAAGGAAGGAAAATTTTAACGTCCACGGAACCCAAAGTCGGGTTATGGGACCAAGTACATAAGGGATCAAGTCCCGACCAAGTCCAAACAAGAACATGGGCCAAGCCCTTAAACCAAAGCACAACGTGAGCTAGAACACAACCATCATGACCCGGATTAAAAACCAGGAAAAAAAACCGCTTGGATGACTATTAGGCAAGGCTCTCACCGATTTACTTAACGCTAATAGGATGAATCCCACGTGGCAAGAGGATAGTTGGTTATTTACAACTGCATTGATTTGTTGTAGAATTATCAACTTCAACTTAATATAATGGGTGAGGATATTTAAAAAATTTGCAGTAGTCTGACATAAGCCAAGATGGCTACAATGCGTTCCAATCCTATAAGATGTATTATTGCTGCTTTATTTCCTCAATGTAAATTGTACATACATATGTCTTGCTACCGTTATGTTGGCGCACATTGCATCTACTTATTGGAACCGAACCATGTTTCATATATATAGCATCTACTTATTGATGCTGATCATGGTGCTCTATCTCCTCTATTGTATTGCCTCAACCATTACAGCATGTATTTAGTATTATTGGAATCTATATGTGCATTATTGTCAATTTAGAATACCTTTTCCAAGGCCGTGAAGGGGCCAAATTCGTTTCTCATAACCTAAACCGTTATGTTTGCAAATACTTTTACTTAAATTTTGGTTGGAAACAAAAAAGTTTTAATCAAAAAATAATTTTTAGGAGTGGGTTTTTTTCTTTTGCCAATCATTGAAAAATATCTAAGCTAGAAAAGCGCCCCAGGTTTTAGGGCGGAATTATCCATCCCGTTCTTTTGTTTGATCTGCAAAAGAATGGCATGGTGGATCTTGTATTGGGCACATCCCAATTCAACTCTCAGCTATGGCTTCTGCCGGATCCTTGCGAGCCCTAGCTTAGCTGGATCAAAAAGGTGCAGAATTCGCAGATTAGGCATTCAAAACATGTGTTCTTGCCCTTCAAGAAGGGGAACAAGTTTGCCTTTCTTTTTCTCCTTGGCATGGATTGGCCATGGCTACCTGTGGACCGAACTCTTAAAGCTTAGTGATTTTGCTTCAGATCTTTTAGTTGATCTAGATTCGCATTCTAGAAAACTTTTCCACTTTGAAGCTTCACTTGAGGTTTGATTCTTTTTTCTGAGTACTATGTAAGAGTGTGAATGCAATTTAGGATCCCATTGGGTTGCTCTTCCTTCAAAGGTGAAGTCAGCATCAAAATCTATACATTTGGAAGGTAGTTTAGATTTATGCTCAACTGCTAAAGCAGGTAAGAGGATTCAAAGTAGGATATTTTAGTGTGTGATTCAAATGGAGTATCTTCGATGTGATTCAAAAGTGGTGAGTTGGAGAGAGGGGAGAAGATTCAAAGAAGGGTATTTCTTTGTGATTTCTAGTCAGTAAGAGATTTTGGTAGTTCTACAAGCGCTCAACATAAACACTATTTAAGTGGTTTATGGCCAGACGCTAGGCGGACCTCTTTAACTTACACCCCGACCGACATGCAAACAAAGATTTGATGCCCTAGATACTTTTTGTTCGGACCAATCGAATACGGTGAATTTGACTAAGAGTAAGGGGCTCCTCATCTCGCCTTCACAGAGCCAAGACCGCCCCTCCACTTCTCAAGGTCAAAATATAAATGTTGCGCCTACCTACAAGTATCTAGGCATGTAGTTTATTGTTACCATTCTTTTGAACACTTCTATCCAAAGAACAAGTGACGACAGTCGGAAGGCAATGCGTAACAATAGTTATAAAGCAAAAGCTTTATTTTACGACTAAATCCATCGGGCCGCACTTGTTCGTGGTCTTGGTAAAGTTCGCTCTTTTATGTGGGATGGACATTTGGGATCGGTGATATCATTTGCCATTTAGAATGATCCGAGTGGGTTCAAGTGGGTTCGAAGGTCTTTTTGGCCAAAGCATTTGGGGTAAAGTTGATAGTTTCTTATCCGATACTTTTGGCAGAGACGATTTTTGCTTCTACAGGGGTATTGCTCGAACGTCACCTCAAATACTTTTGGAAGGTGTCCAATGTGGGCAAAACTTGCCTTTCAAACCTCACTTATAATGTGGGCATGGATCTACAGTGCCTCAAATCTTGTTAGAAGAAGAAGCAAACTAATTGGCTTTTCATATGAAATGTGCAAGTGCATGTGCATAAGGATACAAGCCGAGGAGGATCACAATCACTTGAAGCAATACCTCAAGGCATGCTTTTCGAACAAGCTTTGGGATACCATGAGGCTTTGGAACAGGTAAAAACTACACAATACAAAAGGCAGATCAATCCCACGCTTGAGCGGGATCTACAATGATACTTGCGAGCACATTTACCTATGAAGAAGTGCAGACTCATTGCTTCCATTCACAAAGGTGCTCACCTCCTCCAAATTGAGGTAGGCAGATGGATTCCGGAAGCGCGAGAAGACATGCTCTATCAGTGTTGCTATGTCAGTGTGGTGCCATACCACTGCTCGACATTTGAACCTATCAGAGCGCGCTATGCTGAGTTGGTCCCATCTAACCAGCAGCTCCATATGATGTTGCACACAAATTCAGTGGGGATTCTAGGATCATATCTTCAGGACTCATTGTGTCTCCAATACTTCATTGATATGTATCACGGTACAGTTTGTTAGCATGCTTATTACTGCTAAGATTTTTCCCTCAAAAACCCTTCGGGGTAGAAGTCTTTTATCCTTGGACAATAATACTTCTGTTGTTTTCTTTTTGTTTGGATTCCATAGACCTATTGGTCTTCCCAACGGATAAAAACCCATTCAATTCAATTCTTATGATGGCAATTTTTGCCATTAATAGATGCAAAGTATTATGGCTGATGCCATAAGATTTTGAATGTAAAGGATGATATTGATACTTTTAGATTGTCATCTAAAATTATGAGCAGTTGATGCTTCAATGAAAAACTTAATTTCATTCCATTCTTAAACCTTATCCGGCCCTTTGAGTTTAGCAATTTATAAAGTTTTGAACCTTGTCTATTTTATTCCATCTTTGTGGATCAATTCAATCCTTCTAGTACCTTAATCTTAATTCATAGCCATAGTAATTGTGATTGAAATGAATAGTTGATGCCATTTATAAGTCATAATTTACCCCTAGGCCTAAGAACTTGAAATGGATTGAGTTGGTGCTCAAGTGAAACAAATTGAGTTGGTGCTCGAACCGATATGGCTATGGTAGTTCGTGAGGTATCGCCTCGACATTAGTCTTAGTGGATTGGCATGGGTGCTTTTACTTTGACAAAATATGGTCAAGGCATGACAATCGGATAGGAATAGAAACCCCTATGGATAGTTAAGGTCTTAATCATAGCAAACTTGGTGACAAGATTATAGCAACGAATCGTTAGGATCATCGATAATCATGCTTCAAAAATATCTTTCTAATGCATCCGATTCTAACCTAGAGTCCATGCAAGCAATGGCCCATAATAATGGCACAAATATAGTTGTATCATGTGTTTCTCCTGGTAGGGTTAAAATCCCCGATATAATAGCCAACCTTTGCCTTGTTGGTAAAATCAAAAGAAGCCAAGAAGGGCTCTTTTAACCTATCATATTGACCATTAATATTGATACTTTTAGAATCTACCAAAAATTACATAGTTCTGATGCTTCAAAACGCTTTTTACCTTTTAAACCTTAAGTTGCTTTGAAGCATCTAAAGCATTTTTCACCAAGGTGCTATCATCCATCTCATTCTTTCTGGATCAAAATACTTTGTTGTCCCCGCATATAGCATGTATTTCTAGAGGAAGGAAGGAAGGAAGGAAAAATTTTTATGTCCACGGAACCCAATCGGGTTATGGGACCAAGTACATAAGGGATCAAGTCATGGACCAAGTCCAAATAAGAACATGGGCCGAAGTTCTTAAACCAAAGCACAACATTGAGCTAGAACACAACCATCATGGGTGATTAAAACTTGAAAAAAAAATGGTCAAGGGATGACTATGGTAGCCACCGATGGAAAATCCAGGTCTTGCACAAGCAAACAAGCATACCTTCATACCTCCAACGAAGGTAAAGCTTCACCAATCATGCTTCAAAAATATCT
Source organism: Isoetes taiwanensis (assembly GCA_021234155.1). Taxonomy (NCBI): domain Eukaryota; kingdom Viridiplantae; phylum Streptophyta; class Lycopodiopsida; order Isoetales; family Isoetaceae; genus Isoetes; species Isoetes taiwanensis. The sequence continues at coordinate 56,874 of JAJEKV010000930.1, forward strand.
TTCTTCACAACCGGTAACCTAGAGAAAAAAGATGGCCCATTAACGCAAATATAGTTGTATCATGTGGAAGGCGGTAGGGTTAAAAACCGCCAGATATAAAGCCAATTTGGAGGTTGGTAAAATCACCCATCCAACCCTCCTCTTTTTAACCCAAGATTCTGTGTATGCGCCAATCTACGAAACCAAGTACATAGTTCTCGCGACCAAAACGCACTGGCCCGAAGTTGCTCCAAAGCCTAAAGCATTGCATCCACCAAGGTGCTATCATCCAGCAGCGCCTTTGGGCGCCAAGAAATACTTTGTTGAGGGAAGAAAAGGAAAGGAAGGAAGGGAAAGATCCACTGTCAAACAATATAATTTCATATGGTACAGCCTGCTTGACCTTCAAAGTCAGGTGCATCCATGTCTTCTGGAATGATTCCAGTTCATTGCATTTGGATTTACAGATAGAAGGCCCCCATATCTCACTCACATACAGAGCCACTGGTAGCACCAATGCATCAAAGAGCTTTTTTTACAAAGGCCAAAAGGTGATGTGTGCATGTTTATATACATTTGTCAATGCATAAATAGCTTTTAAGGAAGCTGATATCCGGTGATCCATACCTTTAGTCCATACTTTATGTCCAACCGAGACCTCATGGCCAAGGTAATTATAGGAGTCTGCAGTCTCAATCGGCTTACCCTGGTAGTATAATATTGTTTGTTGCTTCCCAAAGCACAAGACACTAGTTTTGCTCAAGTTGAATTGCAAGCAAAAATCAGCTAATGCATCAAGTTGTTGCTGCAATTCCGCTGGAGAATGAGCAAACAAAAGCAAATCATTTGCATAAAGTAGTAATATTACCATCTCCCCGGTATGTACGAGGAAATGAGCAACCCTCGGTCGCTGAAGGAACACTTCCAGCTGATCAATGTATAGCCTGAATAGTGTAGGCGAAAGCGGGCAGCCCTGCTTTACACCTATATCACTAATGATTACATCAGATAAGCCTTCTGGAGTGGCAATTCTACCTCTTACTGTCTCATAAAGTCTTCCAATTGCTAGAATCCAATCACCAGGTATTCCAAGTTAGTCGAGACGATCCAATAACTTTTGATGGGGTATGGTGTCAAATGCTTTAGCAAAATCGATAAAACAGCATAAGAAGGGCTTATTTTGCAATTTGACTGTCTCAATCATGGTTCGAAGTGTAATCAGGTGATCCAATGTAGAGTGTCCATGTCGGAATCCTGCCTGTCCATGAACTCCTACTTTATGTGTCTCTGCCCAAGCGGTCAATTTAGAATAAAAACTTTGCCAAAGAATTTGACAAGGATCGGGCTGACCATTAATATGTGATAGTTACCTGGCTGCATCACGTCTCCATATTTGTGAATGGGATGGATCAAGCTTGGGATCCATGCCTCTGGAAAACCATCTGTTATAGCTTGATTAAAGAGCTCTGCAATAAATCCTGCCAAATTCGAACCGCCATCTTTCAGTTATTCTGCTACTAGAACAACCATGTCCCGAGCTTTACCAGGGGCTAAACTATTAATAGCTTTTTTCATCAATGCAACATTCACACAAAAAAGTAGGCAAACCTCAATAGGTAGACACAATTTATCCTCACCCTTAAAGTAAAGGTGCAATGTATAGGCTTTCCAAGTTTAAAATCTGTTAGAGCAAGTTGTTTCATCGGCGGGCCAAGGTTCTCCAAAACATTTTGGAGAGTGATGGGCTTGATTTGTTGGCTATATTTGATGCATTCGTGCACCATTCTTGTTTCTTAGCTTTGACCATTCTTTTGTATGCCTTCAACTTTTATGGATTATTAGCCCGGTTTACCATACTATGCATTTTATGGATGAGTGCAATGACTCGACGGTCGCCATAAACCCGCTTTGGGACATTCAATCAATAAGCAATTCAATGCCCTTGCTTTCAAATGTATATTTCACAAGCTCTTAACATGATGCAAATTTTGGTGATCTCTTCCCGAAAAAGCATCAACTTTAGATTTATCGTATTTGAGACGCCGTTTTACTTGCTTCATTGGGGCGTTACATTGGCAACCAGCCTTGAATAGTAATGGTGCATGGTCTCTTTCTCGTATGAAATCACCAATTGGTATATCTTCAAGAATAGCATATAGATGGTCACCAATAAGATAGTCCAAAGTTGAGTATGTAAACTGCTCACTGGTCTCATTTCTAAAAGTAAATTTATCTGAAGCAAATGCACCAATCCCATTGAATATCCGTTAAATCCAAAGAAGAGCAGAGGTTAAGAACCCGATGTCATGCAACATTAGTCTATGCCGATTTTTTTGCAAATGATAGATCCCACGGGTTCTATCATTAGTTATCCCCGATCAATGTCAACAAAAATTTGTCAAGCTTTGAAGGTTGCTTGTCCAGCCATTGAAGTCACCCACTATTAGTATATTCTAGAGGTGTTTCCATTCAGCAATTTTCAGGCCAAGTTTAGCAATAGAGGCATCATTTTGATGATATAATCAAGGAGGCGATAAGATAGCAGGCCAAGTCCTTTCTAGAAGCAAAAGTGTAGAAAAATCTTTATAGCCATAAACCTGCTTATTTTCTTCGTCCCCTAAAAATTACATCTATTTTATTACTTAGTCTAAAATCGAAAAATGCAAGCAATACTTCAATGTGGACGCCCACTTAGAAGAAGGTTTATGGTGCCAAATAGAGTGCATCTCATACTTTCTACAAAGCAAGTGTGAAGCCTTGCAAATTGATGTTCCCAAGTTTCGAAGAAGAAAGAGAATGTCTAATTGTTTAGTCTCTAACAAATCAAGACTAGTATACATGCCTTTTGGGCTTTTAACATTCTAATATGCAATAGAGACCGGGGCAGCCTTGTGATCGTCCCCACAATTCTTATTCATGCCTATCATGGATAATGACTTGCCCCTTCCTATACACAACTCATTTTCCCCGCAAAGACATGCTTCTGACTTGACAAATGGAATCGATGGGTTTGCAGCTGTCGCCAAGTCAAATCTTCACACACTCGTAAGACGCCTTTAAGAAGAGGCCCTTTGCTTCATAATGTCTGCTCGCGGAAGTCTCATCCTCGACATTTGATAAGAACATGGTATAATTTTATCTTCAACTTTTTTTACATGCTATCCATGCATCAATAATCCCCAGATTCTAATTTCGTGATGGTTGTACGTAATTTTGAACTACATATTTTATGTTCTCATCTCATTGCTTAGAAGGCCTACAATTCGCAGCCTCATAATTCAAGCCAAGGCGTCTTTTCCTCGCTTAAAACCGATCGAATTCATCTTTTAAATTAATTGATCGGCTTTGCTTTTGTTGCTCCAAGCTTGCAATTCGTGCTTCAAGGATTCCACCGCGGTTCCAGTAGGCTAGCCACTGATCCAAGAAAGTTTTACCGCTTAATTTCTCGCTATGAACGCTTCACCTTTGCCAAGGTCAGATCCATTGCGGAGGCCGCGGCTCATCAACGCTTCCGAGGTCGCCGCGGGTGAGAACTTAACTCGCCTTCGGGCATTGTTTCGTGGGGTTTCATGTTTCGTAAGTTTGGATCCTTCGTTACCCATTCATGGCAGATCCGGCCCCGGCTACCCTAACCTCGCTTTTATATTGTTCGTGGAGCCTAAATTGAGTGCCTGCTCATTTAGGCGTAAAAATACATGCTCAAAGTCAAGAATGACCAATTCCTTGTCGCCATAGTGTACGCACGCCTCTAAACAGATTTAGCACAGCCCATCAACGTAATCATGCATCTTGTGGATTACCCATACAATAGGTTTTTGCTCTTAAAGAATCACTTCTTTGCTTCTACAATAAGATGAGTTTTGCAACCGAGTATTCATAAAAACTAGATATCTTCAAATTTGTAGATCTCTTTCAAGATATGGACTATTCCCTAAACTTCCAAACACCCATAGTTTAGAATAACATTCACAACAAATGAAAAATGAAATAAATAAAAGTACCCTTAGGTTGTTTTGGGAAGGCGTGATGATCGAAAATGCATCAATCTTGAGATGGGAAGGAATTGTTAAGACCGCAGAAGGGCGATGATCGAGGACCATCAGCCTTGAGAGATCTGAAGGAATCACATGTTACAAGCTCTGGGAGCCGCTTAGAGGATTTGCAGAGATGAACACGAGGCAAAGGTGTTAGTTATCATTTTGAAATGGATGTGTGGTGGAATTAAAGGAAGGAGCTTTTTTAATATAAAAGGCAATTGCCCCGCTAAAAAAAGGTTAAAGTCGTGGAGAGAGCTAAACTTCAATTGATATTCCATAATCGAGCTACATTGAGGCTTATTTTATTTCGCTGGAACCGCCCCGCCGAATCTAGTTCCTAATTGGGATGGAACATTGCGTAATTCGCCCTGCACGGAGAGTAATGGCCTAAAAACGGATAAGGGGTCACAAATTACCATCATGAGACGACATCACAAAAACCAAGTCTAAATGATCCAGCTGATCCTTAGAAGTTGTTCGCTTGAACAACAAAATTTCGCTTTGGAAAGAGCCACGAGATCCTTTGCAAGCAAATGCAACTGAAGTCCGGTTGGGTGGTGAATTTAATATATCACACCTCCTTTGCCCGGGTAATTTTGTCACCGCCACTCCACCCCGACATCCTATAAAAGATCAAATTCCAACATTGGAAGAATTAAATAGTTGGAGAAAATAGAGGGAATGCCATCAACGCTAGCTTCAAGATTTTGGTACCGGAAAAGTTTCTTTGAAAGAGTCAAAGTTGAGGAGCAAAAAATTACAAGCTACCTGATAAATACTTGACCGATGTAGCTAGAATATGGTGGCAAGGACTAAGAAATTATTGCCCTAGATAAAGACATGGATAGATTTTTAGGAAAGCATTTGAATCGCATCAACTTGTATGCAAATTATTATCCCGATCTTAAAAGACAATGGCATTACTTCAAGCAAGGGAGCATGAATTCCAGACACCATTTCTACTCTAAGAGTCAAAGCTACTTGAGGAGCAAAAATTACAAGCTACCTGATAAATACTTGACCGATGTAGCTAGAATATGGTGGCAAGGACGAAGAAATTATTGCCCTAGATAAAGACATGGACGATTTTAGGAAAGCATTTGAATCGCACAACTTGCATGCAAATTATTATCCCGGATCTTAAAAGACAATGGGATTACTTCAAGCAAGGGGAGCATGAATCTCCAGACACCATTTCTACTCCAAGTTCTCTTTACTTACTAGTGCAAATAGGAGAATTGCAGCCATGAGGACTATCGTGAAGTGACTTAATGCGAAAAGTTCATGGCCTGACCGAGATCCATTATATACGAGTCATGTTTTGCAAAACCATCAACCATTGATGAAGTGCCAGGCAAGAGTGAAGCAGAAGCAGAGATGAAACACAATCCAAGCATAGCGCCGATATGATATCTGGAGGGTACCTCAAGAAAAGAATTTTAAAAACAAAATCGCTTTGAGAAGAGCCACATAGATCATTTGCAATGTTCACAAATTTGATTTTGGTGGTGAATTTTGCTCCGTAAGGTTTTGTTCCCCGGTTTTAAAGATATTTGGATGAATCGGACTACTAGTTTTGCGGTGTAGAAAAGACGGCTTTGTATTAATTGGTATCGAGCCAAGATTTTCTAAAATCCTATGGAATGGCTCAAAATAAATTTAACCTTCATGTAGGCCCAGATAATCGCTATAAATGCTACCTTAGATTGCCCTACATCACCTGTTTTGAAGAAAATCAAAGGAAACTTGAATATGTAGCAATACTACATGGACATTTGCCGATATATATCGTAATTCCTTTGTTTTTAATTGTCTACTTTTATTTAACCACCAAAATTCTAATCTAGATTCTAAGGCATATTATATTGTGCTATATATTCTAAGTAATTTTTCCAACCCCTAAGATTTTAAACCGTAAAAAATCACAACATGCAATTTGCCCATTGCACATATTTTTGGTGGAACCACCTCCGGTACTCTAATCTTCTAAATGGAAATCTCAAGCATCAACCTGGAATTTGAAGGGCCTAACCGCCCACTTTTTAAGATGCGATATTGAGGGGAAATAAAAATGTAACGATGGGATCCCATTGAAGGCCAAGGAGAGCCAAAATGTACTTTAGGTCTTGTTTGGAGGTGTGTTTGATGGGATCCCATTGAAGGCCAAGGCAGTAGAGTTCGCCAAGGATGGGTTTTCCTATTTCGTGAGGTTTTCTCCGAACCCTCGCATAACGGTGTTCCATGGAGGTTTTGGAGGTGGTCTTGTTTGGAGGTAGTTTCTTTTGTGTGTTTGATGGTTGCTGCAAAACACCGGACCTTGCAAGCACCGACTATAAGCAAGCAAGCTTGCAAGCTCATTCACTGCCATCGCGACCACTCCATCGCCGCACGGAAGAGAATAGAACCAAAATTTTATGTTAGGATATTTATTTATTGCGCAGTTTTCTCGGGGTTCATAGCTTATGAAACCCCTCCCCCGCAAGGGTTTCCTCCATCATACATGACTCCTCCTACAACACCGAGGTGCCCATTCTCCCTCGCCCGGTCCCACACGACAAGGAAAAAACGGAAAAACGCAAAAAAAAAAAACATTGCCATCCGGAATTTTTTTATACCATTGACACGAAATCACTTTTCCGATCGTTTTTCCGATAG
>JAJEKV010000931.1:0-63467 GCA_021234155.1 Isoetes taiwanensis
TGAATGACAAGCCTAGTCTCCGCTGCGGCTTCCTTCCTTTTTCCGAAGCTTCCCATCGTCTCTTTCCAATCCTTTCTTGCGGCCTTGGGATGATCCGATCCATTCCTCGCGACTCTTCTTCGTCCATTGCTTTCCCCTTCCTTTCCGATCCTTCCTTTGCGCCTTATCTTTGATCCAATCCCTTGTCGGCTGCTTAACGATGATTTTTTTTACTAAATTTTTGCATGCGTTTGTAGCAAGCACCGCTCCATTCCTAGCGTCTTCTAGGCCTCGCCAGATTTTAGAAAAGTATCCCAACACGTTTCTTATGTGAACACGGAGAATGCACACATGAACATCTGAGCATCGGATTCCTAGACGGATGTCTGCCATTTCCTGGCGTTTTTTGGTGGAATCATGGTTCAATCTTATGATATAATGTCGTGATTCACGGATCGTGACACGATCCGGTGAGTTTTTCTTTTTATACAGCCCGATTGATTGGGAGGAACATCTTCGAGCCAAACATGAAACATGGTAATTCTATTCACAATTGAGATTGAGTTTTTGTTCTTTAGATTCCGCATTATTAGATTGGACGAGTGCCGCTATTGGTTTTGATCGGGCAAAGACATTCTCGCATGCAGATACAATGGCGAGCGTGCAAGATCTGGTGGATCTCTTAGGAATCAGGGCTAAACTCCACGCTCAAGCAATTTATGACGCTCCTCGCCGATTTGATCAAATCGATTAGCGATCGGATTTGGGGCCGCGGGCTCGGATTGACAGTGGACGGATTCAAGACGACTCGAGCTCCCTAGCAGGTCGGATTTGGAGGCCACGCCCCGAGGCCGCTTTCCCCCCGATGCGGGGATTAGTAGCAGGAGTCTTCTCCCTCCTTCTCGTAGCTTCAATCCTCCTTTTTTCCATTCTTTTCCGACAATACCATGATCCAATCTTCCTTTTCAACTTTTTTCCATGGCTCTACATTAATTCCATCTTTCGGTTCTTTCCCGGTGAATCTACTATATCAAGGGTTCCGTTTCCTTAGTTTTCGATGTCTTCCACTATGTTTCGCAATCCTCACGGATTTCTCGCATGTTATTGTAGCCGTCCTTTGCCGTATAGCTCTCAAAGATGTATGTTTTTGAAGCCTTGGGGAACAATCAGATATGGCATGTATGTTTTGAAACCTTTTGGGCATAATCGTATGGTCGCTTTAATTTCATGCATGCCGGTATGGCTTCTTTATTTTCACGTGTATGGCTGGTTTTTTTGTTAGCAATATTTCGATCTTTTATAGCCAATTCGGTTAGCATCCGGGTTGCACTCGTGATTATAATAGGGATTGGATATGCTACTTAGGGATTAGACATGCCGCCTCCATGTGGATTGGGATTACCGCTTTGTGTTTTGTGAACTTCTTGCATGTTTCATTCTACCCACCGTTTTTGGGTTCAGTGGGTTCTGATCCCCCAATCTCCTTATCCGTAATGTAACTATGATAGCCTGGATCCCAACATCTCTTTTCTACCATCCATCCTTGTTTGTTTCTGCATCATTTTATAATGGCATGTGCAGGAAGCGTTTTTAATAGATGGCGCTAAGTGCCCCTGATTCTAGCCGACCCGCCAATTCCGACTTCCTCATTCCTTCCGCAGCCTCATCCAACTCTTCTATGCTTCTGCTTCGCTTTTTGTGTTCTTAGGACCTTTTTGTCGGGCGTGTTTTACAGCGTGCAAGAGGAGCGACGATTTCTCATTCTTCAACTGCGGATCGCTGCGGTGGCGGGCATCACAGGGCCGGGGAGGCGGTATCGGCCATTGACTACAAAGGGGCGGCGACAATCTTGGCATCGTGGAATTCCAACCATCCGCTTTGGATCAGGGCAACATTGGTACTGGCGGCTATTTTGTTTCCTCCATCGATTTTTTCTCGTTCACCTACGATGGTTTTCTTTAGTTGGACTCATGCCACTTAGCCCCTCTTTTTTTAGCCCGTCCCTCATTAATTGTTTATGGCCCCTTTCTTACTCCATTTCGGACTCAACTTTTTTTGCATGAGTGCACCTTTGTGACCCTGTGACATCTTTTTCCATGCAAAATGCCTTTACTTTTTGCATCACTAATAATGCACCACCCTTCCTTCTCGCCTAATATTGACGTGCCACATCCTCACTGTATTGCCTTAGCTAATTTTTCCTTCTTCAACCTTCTTTTTTCCTTAGCCCCTATGCTTAGGGCTATGGCCATTTAACTCTTCCTAATTTCTCACATTTTTTTCATAGCTAGGCTAGGCTCGCTTTAAGTCCTCAATGAAATTGGCATTTTTTCGAGCCCCGGCCATATGTGCCTTGGTCTTGGCATGTTTTATATTGGGTCCCTTTGTTGTTTCCCCACATCCTTAGGTTGAAATAGTTATTATTTTCCTATTAATTTCTATTAGCTACGGTTTGTTAGTTGTCGATTCTACATTGATGGTCAGGTCTTGACTCATACTAACTGGCTAATCTTTTGTCAACATAAGATGTATTGGTGATAATTTTTTCTTATGGTGGCACCCTAGGTCCTAGGGCGTGCATTTGGAGTTTTGTCGAGGAAGGGGTTTGTATTTGTATTGGATTTTGTCAAGACACATCTTTAATTTGAGGCTCATCTTGTTTAATGATTGCAAAAATTTTCGTTGTTTCCGCTTAAGTCCCATGTTACACTTTTTATATTTAGGGAACCTCAAGGTGCACGATCATGTAATTTATTGTTTGTTGATTTCATTTGGGATATGGCCTTTTTAGCTCCTTTTTGCTAAAGTTATTTGTGATGCATTTGGTAGCCGCTCCTATACGTTGTGGGGTTCATCATATCATTTGGGTGATTTTTTCCTTAAGTTCTTAAGTTCAGCGATACGTTTTTTTGATGCTATTGGCATGGGTTGTATGTTGCAACTTTGAGCCTATATCTTTGGGGACATGTGTGGTGTACCTTATGGACATTGAGTTTTGAGTATCGGGGAGCCCGGTCTTATTTTCCTTTGGTGAGCTTCATCGAATGTTTTCTTCGTTCTTTGCTCGCCTAGTTCTTTTGGTTCCTATATCTCGGATCTCATATTGCTTCTCTTCGGTGATCTATATTTGGCTTTTTCACATGTTGCATTGCATACTTCTTTTTACATATTTTCTATTGGTTTACGGTCATTGGCTCTATCTCAAATACTTTTCCATATGTGCATGTATTGGATTGTCATTTTTGCATTGAGATTTGCAAGTGGATTTGTCTAGTGTCCGCTCACATTTATTATATTTCTCGCCTTTCCTCGCCTGGATGAGTTTGCCTAGGCATTCTCCTCTTAGCACCTTGCATGGCCCTCGGTCATATGATGTCTTATTTTTGATGCATATTTGATGCGTCTTCTTTGCTACTTCCTCGCATGTGCTTGAGATTGTGTTGTGGATTCCTCTTAAGAATAATCGTAAGCTTAAATCTTTGGGGTGAATAATCGTCATATGTCATTTGAGTTTACGTGAATTGGTTTTATCGGTCTATGGAGCATGTAATTAATTATTAAGCACATTATTCTAATAGTTCGTCATGGGGACCATAGGTGATCCCGTGTTGTGGTTGGGTGCCATAGCTACATATGTTTGTTGTCTCGAATTTGTCGCAAATTAACATCCCAACTCCTTCTTTGTTAGTAGCTCACATGTCGCACGCCCATGTAGCTCTTTATGTTTTTCGTTGTCAATTTGATTGAATTTAACATGGTTTATATGTTGTTGTGTGGCAGCTGCCGCTCGATTACTTGCTCCTCAGGAGGTCCCTTTGTTCCTCTCGACTTTGCCTTTGGGGTTTTTTCGTCAGTGCCCTTCTACTCTTACGACTTACATGGCTTTGTTCCGCCGTTTTGTTGTTTGGTGCCGCCTCCATGCCATTTCTTATCTTCCAGCTTCCCCCTTTGTTGTTGCCACCTTTTTGCCACTCTTCATTATTCGCATCTGTCGCCCTCGTCCCTTACCGGCCCTGCAATAATATCCTTTTTTTCATCAACTTTTGCCCTCCCCCCATTCTTCCTTTTTTGACCGTCCCCGGCTCGGGGTCGGTTCATTTCTCGTGGAGCTCGCCCCCTCGCACTTGCTTCCCCTCATGTCTCAACATGTTCGCTCTATTGTTCTCCATTTTGCACCACGGCCGTCTTCCCTTCTTTTGGCTCGGTTGCCCTCATCCGCCCTTTCCTTTGCCGCTTTTTACGCATCTCCAGGTCTCACCTTAACGGGCGCTGATCTTTCTTTTTCGCTATCTCGTGTTGACATTTTTATCCGGCCGCTCCAAACGCTGATCAACTTGCCCGCGGTCATACGGTTTCTTTAGCCCGTTTGACCTCGGCCAGATGCCCGTCCCACTATTCTTCAACGCTTGATCTCCACGGTTCTACCATCTCCTCGATCCTCCGGATCAAGTGGCCTCTTTTTCGCCTCCTCTCCCTCTTCTTTGCGCCCTTTATCCTATTCGGACTACCCACTTATGGTGGCGGATTGCCGCTTTGGCTATAGGCTTGACCCGTCTCTTTATGGTAACGCGATTCCGCTTTCGTCGCAGCGGGCTTGGCGGTTTGCTGGCCGCGGGTTTCTCATGATGATGCTCAGGCTCGCTACTGGCGTTTCGTCTTCTCACTCTCGCTCTCGTTTTTGCGGACCGCCTCAACCTTTGGAGGTTTCGCGGCGGTTGGGCTTGTAGTTAGGAAGTTCTCTCGGTAGTCTCACGGTTTTGTGTCTATTACAGTCCCTTCCTGTATCCCAAATTCTCCGCATGGTTATGTCGCTAAGTTAAACCACATACATGTGCCTCACATCATGCAATAATGCACTGTGACATCTAAATCTTTCAACATGGAGCCTTGTTATCATGTTTAAAGATATACTTTAAGAGGACAAACCTTGAGAAAACCACGAACGCGTGCTTCTTCAAGGGCCTCGCGGCAAGCTGCTTCTTCAACTGTTTCATCTGTCTCCCAGCCGCCCTATAGGAGCATCAGAAGTCCTTACTTATTTCAAATAATATGTTAACCAAAATTGGATCTTAACACTGTCAAAATCCAAACTGAAAGTTACAACTAAATCAATTTTGTGAGAAACATTCTGCTTACCTGTGTATATGTATCATGAGGAATTAAGAATTCATGCATCAAACAACCCTACAAATCCTTCAATCAGGTTTTTCATTACCAGTGCAAAACTCAGATCGAAAAGCTTTTATCAAAGCTTAAATAGCTATTGGCTTGCCGTTGGATCCTTCAATGTAATGACACAGCTGTGGTTACCATCCAAATATGATGTTCATTGTGCAAAATTTTGTCCCTTCTTTATTATCTTTCTTTGTTAAGAATACAACCTTTAAACCAACCTGTGCCAATGAGGACCTTTGAACCTACCTATGCAATGAGGCTCTTTAAATGAACCTCCCATATTTCCTTTCCATTCGGATCCCAGGCAGCTACATTGCCCCTTGTGTCAGCCGTAACTATTTCAAGTTTACCATCGTCATTTATATCTTCTGCTACAATTTGCCCCTGAATTTCTCCCATTTGCAACGGAAAATTTACCCTCACTGTACCTACAATCTCAAATAAGAAATGCAGTAAAGTATATTAGATCTTACAGCATATGTACTCCAATACAAATGCAAGTTGAAAGACCAATTACTTCATGTATGGTAAATCACCCCTCCATTAAATACCAGAAATTTTAAATTATGTATCTTGATAACACGACACATTAAATTCTAGTTAGCTACTTTTGTTAGAAAGGAATTTCTTGCCCAGCATGCAAGATAAAGATGCATACCATTATGGTGTAAAGCATAAACAAACCCAAAAGACGTCCCAACAATGATGTCCATGTATCCATCACCATCTAAGTCAACCACAGTTGGTGATGAGTAGATGTAAGCTCTGAAGTTCATTGCATCCGTACTCAAATCCAAATGAATACTCCACTTTACTTGTCTTGTCTGTAAATTAAAAACTGTCACAGACCCAGCCACATATTTCCCAATATCCAGCTTGCCTAATTCCTGGGCATGCTCAGGCTTCTCGTAATACCTGCATTTTAGAAACTGGTGCCATTAGCATCCTTCAGCCTCTATCTTCAGACATTAATGTTAAGTATGATGTAGAGAAATGTGAAGGAAGTAGTCTAGGAACCTGAAGACCAGGCCGAAGATTCTTAAATGCTTTAAATATGAGGGTTCCAAACTCGTGTTACTTCAACCTCGCACTGAAACATTTTATTTATTAAACTGAAATTCAAGAAAACAAAACAGGAGATGGAGGATCTGGCAAATCAATTCAGGCAATTGCCAAAATGAATGAGAAACCTATTCTAATCACAATACTGAGTAGATGTCAGGAATTTGCCATGAACCAGGACCTATCATGATGACTCAAATGCTTCCAGATCCCCAATCAAATGCATTCCTTTCATTCATCTCTACGTTGATCAATATTGCAACCTTGTATTCATATTCTAGCCACACGATTAGATCAAAAAATCAGACAAAAGGAAGAGAAAATGTAAGATTGTCTACTTTCTGTCGACTCCTCCCAATAAAACCCGGCAAAAGGAAGGCAAAATGAGAGCTTATCCACCTTCTGATGACTCCTGCCTCTGAACGCCTCCCTCTAAACAGAGAAAATATTGCATCTCATACTTACACACATCGATTCATATGAATAGGCTAATCTGCATGAGGTTTCAGACATCTAAAAAAGGAATAAGGTGCATCGGCCGCTTCTTACAGTATTGAAAGAATTTTGTTGCATGCAAATCCCCCTCCATCCGCATAAAATGCCCCCGGAGCCACGCGTCCTCCAGGATTTGGAAAAAATTTTAACATTTCGAGCATCACACATTTTCGAACAATCTGAAAACTTTTCAGGACCGGGATATCCAAAAACCTTAGGGCTACCCTCTCAAAAAAAATCCAAAAAGGTTTTTTTCCATACCGGAAAAACCCAAATTAAAAGAGTTGATCTATAGATTAAGCTCAAAAAGTTGATAATTATATTACGTGTCCATTACACAGCCATGTGGGATGCATGAAGCTATCATGCAAGGAAGATACATCCATTGCCAAATTGTTGAAAATGGACTCCATGGAAACTTTTCAATGGACATGAATCTGAATAACATGGCCAAGATGTTAAATGTGCTGGAAATGATGATACAGTTACTATCAAGGCCGACGAGGGGGGACGCTGTCACCTTCATGTTTGAGAATCTCAGATTTTGAAATGAAGCTGATGGATATAGATAGTGAACATTTGGGATTCCTGACGATACATACCAGGCCATTGTAAAGATGCCATCTCAAGAATCTATGAGGATATGCTGTGATTTGATTCCATTGGAGGCCTTTATTTTGTAAGGTGTTCTCCTGTTCCGTTTGATTATTAGAGTTAACACAACCAAACATTTTGCATTGTCTATTTGTGTTATCTATTCATTTAGGCTGGGATTGTGTGTTACTTGGAAGCTTTCATCAAATTAGTTTGATCCTCCTGTTGCATCCTTGACACTCAGGCCACCATTTTTTTCATTATATACCCTCACCATGGTAATTGTCTCACTTGGAGCAAGGTCAGGTGCTGCCAGGTCGATTACTCACATATTTGATTCTGGACATTTCACCTTAAAGGGGAAACCACATAGTCCTACATTTCGCACAAAAGCTTTAGGCACTGATTGAACAGAGATCCATTTAATGGAATGGACCCACTTAAATTGTTATTCTGCAAATCCATGCTCACACCAAGCTTTCCCAATGAAGCCAATATTGCATCTGAACGATTGTTTTCAAATAGGGTTAATGTGCATTGTAGCAAAGAAAGATCACCCAAGTCTTATGGTATTTGGCCTGCCAAATGATTAGAAGACAAATCCAGTTCTTGTAAGTTTGGCAAGTTCGACCACATACCTATTGGAATTTCTCTAATAAAGCTGTTTCCTTGCAGAATTAAGGTTTTCAGGTTATGGCATTTTTTTTTTTTTTTTTTTTTTTTTTTATTTTTTTTAATAATGAGCATATGTTACATGTGAATAGTCACATAGATAAATATTAAGAAATTGGAATGTACTTCTGCAACATGCTATGGAGTATCAGCCTTATGTAATATTTATATTTAATGCTCAATAGGGCAGGATGGGAAGCTTCACATGGTTCTACATATGGAGGACATGCATGAATATATGCCAAATAGGTTTCCAAGAAAGCTTTCACTTGAAAAAATACTAAGTGTTTGTTTTTTATAAAAAATAACAGGGTGATTATGCTGGTCGTCACTCCACCTGAAAAAAATGAAACAAAATATTAGGTCAAAAAATCCAGAAATAGGATGGACGTTCTTGTTGGCAGTTCTTGTTGGCAGGACGAACTACAAGTTGATCAGCCATGCAGGTAAGAATCATGCATGCATGACACATAGATCTACATTATGTTAGAGTTCAAGGTAAGCTGTTTATACGCCTCTGGTCTATGTAAAAGGGAACAGCCAGTAGCAAGGGCAGGAAAGATGGAACTCCAAATAAATAGGGCAATAAATCCTAATGCATCTTCCGCTCCAGTTTAGCTTCTCTTGATTTTTCAATATCATGACAAGAAAGAAAGGGGATCTAGGCATGACCACGAGGGAAAATGGAAGAAGAAAGAGCTGAATCAGCTAAAGTGAGAAAGCTCTATGATTTTCATAAGCCTGCCAATGTGACGAATTTGGCAGAGGGCTCTTTCACAAAGGCAGGCAATATAGATACATCTAATTGTGAGCAGAATAATCATGAAAGCAATCTTCCTAAAAAAGGCAATGATCCAGATTCAGATCCCATGCAGGGTAAAAATGATGAAGAGTCTATGGGCAATAGCAAAGACGTCATGGTGCCGGAAGCTGATACAATTCCTTCAAATCATGCCCATTAGGTTATAGATTTATGATTATTTGTTCTGTTCATACTAGAACTGTTCTGATATAGTTGATGATCACATAAATGATATAATCTGTTCTAAGCTTATAGTTAAACAAGTCTGAAACTCAAACATGATAGGCTGCACAATAATCTGTTTGCCTTTTCTACTGATATACCTAACACTGCAGGATACACTAGCAATAAATGGGGTAGCTAAGTTGCTACAGTCTTCTCAAATGGATAGGATCTTGAATACCGCATGCATTTCCTTGATTCCTAAGGTTAAGCAGCCTTCTACTATTAATGATTGAAGGCCTATCTCCTTGTTGTCCTCTGTGTACAAGATTATTGCGAAAGCCCTGGCAGAGAAATTGAAGCCGGTGTTGACTTCTTCTATTAGTAAGGTGCAGTCTGGGTTTGTTCCTGGGAGGAACATTTTGACTAATGTTGCCGCAGCTTATGAGGGCCTTTATTGGGCGGAGAGAGCAGTCAAGGCATTGCCTATCTTAAGCTTGACTTTGCCAAAGCTACGATAGTGTTCGTTGGGAGTTCTTATGCGCCATGATGTTAGCATTGGGCTGTGGTCCACGCTTGAGAGGCGATCATGAAGCTACATAGGTCGGCCACGGGCCACGGTGGTGTGCCGGGTGAATCCTCCTGCCTTTTTTCTCCTTGGGCGAGGTGCGCGTCGGGGGTACCCTTTTGGCACGGATTTTTGTTTTACGATTGTGGCGGAGGCCTTGTCTCGATTGTTTTTGGTTGCGGTGGAGGAGGAGGTGGTGGATGGGCTTGGATGCAAGATGGTAGCCGCCAGATTATTAACCGTTTGCCGATGACACTTTCCTCTTCTTGGTGGTAGAAAGAGGAATTTTTGCGGAATGTGAAGGGTTTCTTTGGATACTTTCTCCTTGGCCTCGGGCATTCTTGAATTGGGGTAAATGCTCTGCACTATGGGCCCATCTGACTCCGCCTCCCCCTTGTTTGGCTCTATTCCCTTGGAAGGTGCTTCCAGGTAATGTGTGTACTAAGCTGTTGGGTATTCCCTTTGGAGGGGATGTTTCCATGGGGAGGGTGTGGGATGAGATTTGCAGGGGGGTTGCGAAACACCTCAATTGGTGGAAGGGCGACAAGTTGTCCATGGCGGGTGGGATCACTTTGTTGCCAAGTCAGTACTTTGTAGCACTCATGTGTACAGCATCTGTGATGTTAGCTCCTGAGGGTAAGATACAGGCTTTGGATAAGATTGTTCGAAATTTTGTGTGGGGCGGGGATGATGAAGGGGCGGTTGTTAAAGTGGCTTGGTGGAAGTGTCTCCGCCAGGAGGAGGATGGGGGGCTTGGCCATTCTGGATTTGGCTTTGCATAGTAAGGTGTTGGTCTCCAAGTTTGTTTGGAGCATTCTGCTGGGATGGAGCATCTTCTCTGGGCTTGCGTTGTTATTGCAGTCTCTTCGCCATTGTGTGGCGTTTGGGAAGCCATCTGTGCATGTGGAGTTGCCTTGGGCACTGTTATATGGTCTCCGGCCTTTTCCACATGCATCCCCTTTTCTCACAGGGGTGTTGCGGGCTTGGGATCACGTGCATGTGCTCTTCCAGCTAGATTATGCCTCAGTTTATCACCACTCTTCTCCTTTCTTGTGGGTTCCTCTACCCCCTGCGCACTTGCCCTTGGCTGCCACCGTGCATGCTCGGACGCAGGCCCGTTGGAGGCGAGCTGCTGTGCTCACCTTGGAGGATTGGTATTGGGGTGGTCAGCTAGCTTCGTAGGAGTTCTTTCGAGCTCGCTTTTGCCTGAGGGGCAGTGACCGGGCTATCTGAGGAACAAGTGGCGAGGAGTATTCCGCTGCACATACCTATAGTCCCTCAGGATGATGTGGTGGTGCAGGTTTGGAAGATTCATCCGGATGTTGGGTCTTCTTGTTTTGTGCGGTCTTGTTACCCGGTGTCGCGGCTATTCATGACACCGCCCAGGTAAAGTGGTCTGCGGCTTAGGGTTCTCGATGGCGCTTCGGTTTGGGCGTGGACATGGAGCTCACTTCCCCCGAAGGTTAGGGTGCTTACGTGGCGGTGGTGCCTTGATTTGTATCGGCGTGAATGCCCTTGTGAGTCGGTTTAGGCGGGTGTGAGCCCTCTCGCCCTTGTTGTGGCCCGTCGTGAGGCGTGGAGCATTGTCTTGTTTTTATGCCCTCACGCGGTATTTTGGGATTGGGTTGGGGCTCGGTTTGAGGTGAGATTGACTAGTCAGCTGTTGCTACGTCATGTGTATCCTGGTGCTTGGCCGCTCTTGCGGAAGCAAGCCTTGCATCTGTGTGTGGCTTGGTTGGTGTGGTTGATTTGGAAGCAGCGGCGGTTGTGGATCTTCGGGGATTGGCGACTGCGACCTCTCGATTCCTCGACTTCGGTACAAGCTATTTCAAAAGCTTTTACGGTGTTCCCAGGATTGGTAGAGTGGAAGTTTGCCATTTGGCAGGACTTCTTGGGTATTGTAGATGGTGATGGTCGGTTTGTACAGCAGTAGAGTTGCAGTTGTTCTGTGAGTTTGTTGTGGAGTGCCGAGGTATCGCTGTCTCTTTGAGGCAGTTCTCTTTCCTTCTCACTTGCTTTGTAACATTACCATTCTTTTAATATATTGACAACACAGTTCTTCAAAAAAAAAAAAAAAAGGGGGTAGCTACACAATCAATATATGTTGCAATAGCTGCTATATCTTACTTAGATTGAAGAAGATAAATGTCTATTTCTGAAAATAAATACTATGTTGGGATTGGATCTTAGCTCTTTATGCTTGTCAGTCCTCCTTTGATAAAATCTAATTATCATGTTCTACTATTAGAGTATATGTTCATAAATTAAATGTTTAAGAATATTGTGCATAAAACATGTCACTAAGATCTGTATAATGACTTAGTTAAGTATGTAAGCTGATGTAATTAGCAATAGTTGGCTTACATGATGCATAAATGCTGTCATGGAGCTTCACAATAGGGAGCAGTCCGACTGAAGTGGAGCTGTCTTGAGGTTCATAAAGATGCAAAACAGTAAATTCTAATATGTTTGTCTTGCATTTTATTTCTAATACCAATTGGGAAACTCTTTCGAAGTGAAGGGTGGTAAACCCAAGAAGTTTATAGCTTACCTGTTTGTCCTTTCGGTATTACCCTTCTTAGGCTAATGATTGAATGTTTGACATGCAGGTAACCAAACTTCTTGCTCTTCGTATAGAGTTTATGGTGTTCATGATCAGATATACATCTATGTTGTCATATTGTCTAAATATTCAAAACTCTTGTAAGTATCTTCTTTGAAAACATTGCTCTAATATGGATTAAACAACTAGTACAAGCAAATGTCCTTGCTATTGCTACTTCCGGCTGCTGGCAGCAAGGTATCTTGTTAAAATTGATATACTGATTATAGAGTTGGCTCATATATGAATAATTTTCAGTTCAAGGATACTCTATTACTTGTACTAAAAGGTTATGGATATATTATATGGTTTTTTGAAATAAGAAAGTCCTTATTTGCATATATTGTTCTTCAGTCTAGGGTACAATATATTAATTAATTATAATGGACCAAATCAAGGCTTAAGAATACAAGATCTGCTAAGTGAATGTTAATTTCCCTGAAACAGGATTTTAAGATTAGAATTTTGTCTAGACCTAGACAAGATTGGGTTTTTTTTTTTAATTTATATTCCAATACACAGTCTAACCTAAGTTTACGTTATCTCCACAAGCTACAAATTGTTGTATTTCTTAGTTTTTATTCAAAATTATGTCACATATACTACTTTGACTTGATATAACACATTCTGGACCCGTACCTTCAACCTTTGGCTTGACCTTCATTATGTAGTCTATTTGTATTAAAATACCCATAGATACTTGATGGGTACATCTTATGTTGGTATCTGATATATCCGTCCAAACTCTGGTTGTCTTTACCAACTAAATTCTAAATATGTTGTTCGTGAAATTTCAACATCCCATATTTTCATTTTTCCATCTCTCTTCTTACAGGTCATGATCGATATGGCCAATTTCTTTCAATCCCTTCCTACTCTATAGACAGTCTTATCACCATAAGGATAGTGACTGCACATTTACAAAAATGTGTTACACATCTCACCTAACTAGAAAATGGCTTAGCTCATTGGTTTTTTACATAGAGTCAGAATAATAGCATTTTGGCTTTATACCCTAATGGTTAACCTCTACCCTATTGACACAAAAAAAGTTATCCACGCCTTCGGCGCTTTCGAAATTACGATCTGACCTTACACATCTCCGGCCTTTTGGCTGCGGTCCTCCAATTGATGATCGCATCCTACTCTATCCAGTCCTGCACAAGCATGTGACACTACTTTCTTTTCCGGCAAGTCTGGTAAGAGCTGCTCTTTTCTACATGATTACATTTAATCACCCACCGATTTTAAGATACCACTTCAAGCGTGCTGAAGATTTCAGTCATAAGTCAATATGTGGAACCTAGACTCTGATAATAATCCTCTCACCTCCAGTTCAGATGAGGAGTCGCTGAGAGAGGAATTCCTACAAGCCGAGTTCTTGGATTGCATGTCCGACTCTGATTTCTTTGAATACAATAAACAAATGGCTGAGCATAAGGCAAATCTTGGTCAGAAGAGAAACGCCTTTGTTGATAAATCTCTCACTGGCAAGAAGAAGTATAATGGCGGTTCCAGCAGCCATGCTACTAGATCTCAAGACAATGATGCTGTCACTGGACTTTCCATACCCGAGACACAACAAGAAGAAGATTACTCTTCTGAGCAAGAGGACCATCAGGTATTTCCCTTTTTCGCTCTTATAGAATTCCAGAAATTACTGGTTACCATCCGGATAATCCACAGTGCTTAGTGCACTTGGACGTGATCCCTCCTACCACTTTCCTGGACGACCTCTATTAAGGTCCTCTTTAACTATAATTTTTGTTCATAAATTGACTCTTTTTGAACTGATTGTATTATTCTACACTGGGTCTTTTTACAAATCTCTTTTTGAGCTTATTCTTTCAAGCATGTAGGGCAAAAGGATTACAATGGCTGCGAGAAGTCTCATTGTACCTTTTGGCCCCTCATGCATTACCATTTTCATGCTAATGTCATGTTGTTTGGCTGCAGGTACCGAGCTTCTCCCACCTTTGTAATTTCTTTTGTTTCTGCTTTTGCTTGAAGATGAGTTCCTCTGGAGATGCTGCTGGTGAAAACCTGACTTTTGAAGACACAAACAGTTCTATGGTTGTAATCTCTTATACCCTAGCATTGCTGGTGCAAATCTCAATACTGTCCTTTGGCTGCTGTGCCTCAAGTTCGACTGATCTTAGAAACAGTTTTGTACAATGGCACTTTAATCTTTCCTTCTGATACATGGAATAATTCTTCATTTTGATGTTTAAACTGAGCTATTCAGCTTTACTTTTTCTCTTCCAGTCATTTTTACTCCATACTGCAATGCTGGCTTTTCTTTTGCTGGCACACATATGTTTTCTTAGCTCCTATGTATAAGACCGAAATGCTAGCTTTTCTTTCTGATATGCTGGCACACATATGTTTTCTTATCTCCTATATTTGTGAACATAATAGTTTTCAATTTTGACATTAAACTTTATGTGTCTCTGGGCTTCATTAAAATACCAGGTCTGTTCCTTTATTTACTTTTGTTACTGCTATTTATTCCTTATAGTTTAAAACAGTTGAATGGCGTCTAGGTACACTAAATTGGTCGCTGTAAAAAATAAACCATCTCATCAATGATTTTCGCCCCATTAAACATTTATTTCTAGCTACCTTTGAACTGCATTTATGGTTGCTTCAGAAATTTATCTGTATGATGTATTTTATTAGCACTTGCTGGCTATGGCTTTGCACATCCTTATGATATACTTTGCTTTATATTCATTTTAGTACATAATAGCTATCTCATAATAGTAATCATGCTGGAACTTTGGTCTGGGCCTCATGAATTAATAACTACTAGGAACGGTGCCCAGCGTTGCTGGGCATAAGTTGACTGAGACCCTGTAAATGATACACAATAGCAATGAGAGAATAACCCGAAAGTACTCCATTGTTAACACTATCCTTTACGCTGCTTTTACTCTTTTCTTTTTCCTTTTCCTCGTTTTCACACTTCCCTTTTTCCTTTTTTTTTTTTTTTTTTTTTTTTTCGGAGGCAAGATTTTTTTTTCATTTTCCTTGCATGCTTCCTTTCTTTCTTTCTTTCTTTTCTTCTTTTTTTTCACATTCTTATTTCCCCCTATGTCGCCCTTCCCTTTCCTTCTTGAAAACCTTTTCTAGATTAGATTTTTTCTTTTTTCCTCTTTTCCCCACCCTTTCCCTCTTTTCTTTTTTTTGGAAAGAACTTTATCTCGACCAAGAGTATGGTAAAAGTTCTTCACTAGTTACAATTTTTTTAAAAAACAGAGTTCTTTCTCCGGTTCCATATTTGTATTCTCCCGGTTAAATAAAAGTAAGGAAGATGCTTAGGCTACCATTTTCTTTCCAAATCCCGTTTCATTCCAAATTGTTGGATTGATAAGATTTCTGATTGATTCAAATCGATGCTTGGCTCATTCTAGGTTTCCTTCCCTCTTTTCCATTAACCCTTCCACTTTCCTTTCCGCCAGCCCTCCAGTTCCCCTCCTTTCTTTTCCACTCCTTTCCATTCCATTCCTTCCATTCCTCTTCCATTCCATTCCTTCCTTCCTTTCCCCTTCCATTCCATTCCATTCCACCCCTCCTTCTTTTCCTTCTTTCTCTTCCACTTTCCCCTCCCTTTCTTTCGGTTTTGTCCCATTCTTGCCTCCCAGCACTATGTTGCTTATCTTGTGGCACTCGCTTCCTTCCCATGCCTCCACCTTTCCATACCACCCTTTCCATTCCTTTCCTTCGTTGTCCACCTCCATTTCATTTCTTTCCTCTTTCCTTCCCCTCCCTCCCTCTTTGTCCTTCCCTTCCTTTCCCTCTTTCCTCCCTTTCCTTTTACTGTTCTCTTAAGGATCAAAGCATGGTCCGATCGGAGTTGATTGGTGCGACCTATGTCTGCAATCAAATGATGATTGTGACGAGCCCAAAGTCAGGGTTTCTTCATTGACGTACTTTACGCTATAATCCTTTATAATATAAGACTAGAAAATTGCCACTTCGTTGGCCTTCTATGTGATTGTAAATGGAGAATGGGATAGTAATATATGCTTGCATTGAAAAAGGTGGATTTGGCCCTCCTAAATTTCGTCACAATCCTTATTTTTCCAGTTTTGGGTTTTCTGTCAAAATTCCCAAAATAATTATTAGCTTATATTCAAAAAGATTGGAGCATAACATTTACTGGCAAATTACCTGATTAGAGCTATTGGGAATTTCAAAGCCTAAAAATTATCTGGTTAGAGCTATTGGGGATTTCGAGACCTGATGTGTGGGGTATTAATGTGGCACATTTATTATGACATTTTTATTTTGAAAAAGTGGCTTATGTTGGAACATGTAAAGTGGCTTATTGGCGAAAATGATGAGTGCAATCTACTCCATCTTTTTTCAACATTTGATGCTGGACATTATTGATGTTGCTTCCTGCATGAGTTAGAACAACATTGAATACAAAAGGCAAAAGCAAAGGATGCTGGTGTATACTATCTTTTTCATCCAAACACAAATTTGTATCCTCCATTGCAAATCCATTAATTTGATGTGCATTTTCCGTAGTACATATTGTTTTGGCTTTCCCTCCCTAGTCAATATTGTTTTGGCTTTCCCTCCCTAGTCAAATAAATGCTCATATCTTTCATATTGTTTTGGCTTTCCCTCTCACCCCTAGTCAAATAAATGCTCATATCTTTCTTTGTTGAATCGTGTGTAGCATGGCTAATAATATGAATGTCTTGAATGTTGGCACCTCCGTCTATAAAAAAGCAATGCGTGCAAGTTAACTTTTTGATTCTTAGCTCATCCAGATCAGCATAACATTAGATCGACCCCTTTTTGAATTGTCACACCCTTCTTCAAAATAAAGTTTGACCATCGTAAGTTTGTAATCTTCTTCAATTTAACTGTCGTTTGAGTTATACTTAGAACCACAAATGTCTTTTTTACCATGCCACTATATAGATGATAACCATTTATTTGCAGGCAAATTGTCATCATTCATAGCTTCTACCCTGTTGTGCATATATCCATCGTCTTCTTTGCTCTCTTAATGTCTCCATGGTATCCATAATGACATCATATTTAGCTAATAAAGGTCCTCTTAAAATTTTAAGTTACTACTGTGGCCTTGAAGAGAATGTTTTTGTAACTTCATGGGTTTTAAACCATGGTCTTGACTTGCATAGTTAAAGGAGGAAGAGGTCAGCATAAGCAAAGAACCTGCCACTTATAACATAAGGAAACAGAAGTAACAAAAAAATTTCATCAATCTCCAACATTCATTATATATGTAGCACATAGCCATTGCATAATCAGCAATTTGTTAAGCTGACATACCTTCTTGCTTATTTCTTCTCTTCACCTTGCCTTCCATCATCCTATGTTGTAATGAATAGATGAAATCGCTTTGCTGTTCTTATCACAAATAATGATGTCCACAGATACTATATTCTTATTCTTTCAGGAAGCTTGGAGAGGTGAGCTTACCATATTCAGGGACGACTGCATTATACAGCCCCCCTCCGATGTGGCACAATCCCAGCCCTCCAATCCAAGCCTGGAGGGCCAGATATCAGCGACACGGGAGGGGGGCTGTATAATGCATTCTACCCCACATTCAAAATGGTGTGTTCTCTGAAGCTTTTCTTCAGAAGTGCAGATTGTTCCTTAAAAAATTGGAGTTCCTTTCTGGGTGCAGTATCTTCATCGTTGCTAGCCCTACATGTATGTGGCCTTGTCCTTATCTCTTTCAGCATCAATATCCCACGTTCTTCCATAACTCATCTTAATGATCAACATAATGCTATTTGGCGAAGAAATTGCCACATCTTTGCAACCTGACTGCATCTTGCACTGCAAAATTTGACCACGCTATTATATGGATTGAGAGGGGAGCCACAAAAGCTTTGAAGGTATTAGAAGTAAATGAAATTTATGAATTCTTTTTTAGAAGAGTGATGTTGTAACATCTATATAGGGTGAGAACACATTACCTTTTTGTAGGGACTGGCGTTTTTACCTTTAACCATGAAAATACACAAACCTGCAAAATATAGAGTCCCCATAATAATCCCTTCTGCACCAAATAAATTTTTCACAGTAGTGGTTGGCACTTCATTTCCAGCACAAATATACTTGATCTTTGTGTTTACAAATAGTCTGCTAAATTCCAGCTTACCCAGTCTGGTTGCAACTCACATTGAAACTCATGGATTTGATCTGCTACTATCTCATGCTATTATCTCATAGTTTGTGTTTGCAAAAGCCTTCAGAACTGCATGATTTACATCACATAGCTCACAACTTGCTCTGGTGATGACAAACCATTCCAACTGTTCGTAGCTCACTCTTAATGGATTTGCTGATATATGATCAATGCCAGAATCATTTTGGCTTCCCAAAAAATGGAGACTCTCTACCTGCTTTATTCAAGCAAGAAATAGGTACGGCAATATGTTGATCTGTTGTAGGTCCATTAAAGCATTTCTATAAGCTGCTTCAACGAAGCTCCCACCTCTAAAAATAAGCTGCTTCAACCCTTGCTCCATCAGACATCCCTGAGAAAAAATATTAGGGTATACCTGTCCCTATTAAGAAGCAGACCTCGCCAAATTGCCAGACATGACTTCAAAAAACTTAATGCTTGAAAAATACAGGAGGAGAAGGGCCGGATTGGAGCTTTCAACGCATCCTGCAATGGAGCTTGCCCTGGGTCGAGCCGCCGTAGTTCAGATCGCTGCTACGACGCGGTTTTAGGGCAACTCGGTTGAAAGTAGTGGTGTAAAAAAGAAACTGTAAAGAAAGAATAGTAAAAGGGCCAGATGTTGCCACGTGGCCTGAATTGATCTGAGCCGCCCAAATTAGGGCGTGGTCCATTACACAACATTATAATATAAGACTAGTTAGGGTGCCCAGCGTTGCTGGGCATGATTTGGAACTTGCAAATGTTGGGGAGCTTTCTGGACATTGCATAGGAACATCATGTAGAACGGGTTTTACTTTTGGGCATGTAATTTAATTGTAATAGGTATGTTTTGTAGTTGTTTCTCATCACGTTGTTGGAATTTAATCAAAGTCATCATGTTGTTGTTCTTCTGTAGTGTTCTTAATTGTCAATCTTGCCTAAGAATTCCTTGTTCAAATACATGATGTAATGCCAACGACTATTTGTTATAGATACCGGATATTTGCTTATTTGTTGAGCCTTTCCTTTTTCCAATAAGAAAAACCTATGAATCTTTGATGATGAGTTGAAAACCAATCCTCCATCCTCCTCACTTATATCCTCCATTCTCTTTAGACATCATTTAATTTTATGAGATTTCAAAGCATATGCAATAAGATTTCAAAACGTCAATCTAAAACATATAGAGAATTGCTTGACATGTACATTAATACCAAAACATATAGGGAATTGCTTGACAGCAGAGGTGAATATCAATTCAACTTGTACACATGATACAATAAGTCTGTTGGTGTGCATTATCATTCTCTGCACTTGCCTGCAAGTACCATCGTAAAATCACAATGATTGTTTTACGCTATAATACACACTACAATATTAATAGATTCCTAAGCTGAGGGGCAGGTTTTTCTTTCAGGTTTTTCTTAAGCTCCTATGCTCCACAACTGTGCCATCATTGCCGTGTTTAGAATTTTGAAGGTCCAATAATTTGGCATTCTTGTTGTCGCTTTTACTTTAATCTTTGCTTTTCACCATTAAGGCAGACCAAAGGGCGTCTTTGAAGATACCATCAAAACAAAGCATGACACTTCTTCCATGTGCCCTGCTACAAAAAAAAAAAGGTCCCACTTACGTTCCTGCACAAAATAGGTAAATAATCATAAAGCAGCAGATAAATGAATCTAATGAATATGTGAGCATAATACAAATATATACATGTATAAATTATCAAGTATAGAGGTGATTGCTTACAACAATAGGAAAGACCCAAACGCCTGGTTCAAAACAAACTGAAAATTATATATGGCCCATTTACTTCAACAAATCATAGCCCAAGAAATAAATATAGAACACAGCCAAAGAAAGGCCCAGTGTTGGCATGATATCAATGTCAGTTTTGCTTGAATTGAAGATTTGGCCATTGTGGATCTTTAAGTGATTGCCAAAATGCCTTTGCAAATAAACACTTCCATTCCTCTAAAATCAGATGATGCTTTACAGAAATTATTCATAATCCCACTAACAAATTGAAAAATATACAAATTCATCAAGAAGCTATGCAAGCCATTTGATACTATACTCGCTGTAGCAATTTTCTCTATTTAAAAGTGCCTAGTTCAAATTGAATCCCTTTACAATCATATTTGCAATAAGGGCCAAAATCTCTATCTTGGAACTTTTGGGTCCCTATTGAGAAGAAAACCCACTACCTAAAAGTCGATATACTACTCCAAGATATCTTCAGATAAAAAGAAATCACCGTTTTTCAAACCCGTAAGAAGTAGAAATGAACGTTGCTTTGCTGGGGGTACGGACTAAAAAATCGCTTGGAGGATTCGGGGAAGAGAGTTTAGTTGTATACGGGAGAATATACCAACGCTAATCGAACATAAGAATAATCAGCTTACTTAATCTATCTGTTCAATAACCAGCCTAATAACCAACATCTATTTTTATATATGTCTCTATCACCTGCTGTTAGAATGATTGCTTGAATGAGGCAAACCCAACACCCATTTTTCTTCTTTGTTCGGCATATCAGGAGCAGATTATATTGGAGCTTACAGCAGTTAAATCATCAATCACACCGAGCTTTTTAGCATATCAAGCCATTTCATCAAGCAGAGGAGACAGAGCAGGGGTATAACTACGCTAAATTTGGCCTTTTTTTAAGGTGTAAAAAAATGGTACAAATCTTCAGATGTAGCAACTGGGTTCCTTAAATCTGAGCAATGCATGTCAAAATCTATCAAATTAAAAGCAAGACTTTTGTACAAAACATGAGTACCTTTGTTGTTAGTAGCTCTGCCACGAATCTCAAATCTCTGAAGCATTTCTTCAAACATGGCTTCAACCATTTATTCATATCATTCAGCCTGCTCGGCAAGCTTGGCCATGTAAACAGTTAAGGATTGTCTGGAGCTCAAAACGGGCTCAAGAGTGGATTCGTAGGCAATATCGGGATGGAAGGCCTTGGATTTGAATGATAAAGGAAAAGAATGCCCATGTGCTCTGTTCAAGCCATCTTCATCCTCAACTCCGGCTTGGAATCATATTCTTTCATCCTTAATCACCAAAGAACGAAATATACACTTGGCCTTTCCCTAGGTATCCATCGAATTGACAGCAATATTTATGGCCCTAGATGAGTTCGTTGAGGTAAGATTATCAGCTGTGCAAGGAAACAGAAAAAACACAGAAGTTATAGAACACGAAACCCGTAAATAGCCGAACTGAGACAAAACAAAAGAACAAAAAATGTTATACTCGCCATAGCCAGAGATGCAGCCGCTGGATCCTGTTTATGCACAGAGTAACGGAGGAGCAAAAGGTTTTGTGGTCGCCATAGCCAGAGATGCGGCCCCCGAAAATAAGATTGGACATAAGATGCGGAGATGGGCACTTACACAGTCAATAAGATTGGCTCGCTTCTGAGATCTAATGCCAGAGGTAGGTTCTCCACTTGAAATTAGGGTTAGGGTTTTCAATTGGATCTACATACTTACCCAATAACATTATAATATAAGATAAGATGGTTTGCTTAAAATGCCCGCATTGTTGTAAATATGGAAAAATGATTCTTTTCAATAAAATACTGTTATAATCTGAACCTAGCTCTTCATTTAACATGCCTCATGTGCTTTTAATCTACAACTATTGTTTGCTTAAATACCTGCAGTGTTGTAAACAGAAAAAGAACTTGAACAATAAAATACTGCTTTAATCTGAACCTAGCTCATCATTGGATACACTTTACGAAATAAATCTGTACAATTAGAAGACATGTACCAGATTTCGATCTTGAATGTTTAACTGTATTTTTGTCTCCTTATTCTGAGTAACTTACGCATTTAAATGTCCCAAACTGACATATGTAAAGAACTTTATCTCTGGACCAGTAATTTGGTAAGTTCTTTTGGACTAGTTACACTTTTTTAATAAAAACAGGAGTCCTTTTCCGGGTTCTTGTATTTATGTCTTTGGTTAAATAAAAGTATGAAGATGCTAATAGGCTACAGACACCAAATTTGAATGCAAATTCAAATTGTTGGATTGATAAGACAGTGGACGGATTGACTGAAACTGATGCTTGGCCTATTCTAGGCCCGGCCGGGTTTTTTTAGATACTTCAATTCTCTGGTTTAACTGGAGTTGCCTGTGTCTATTAGTCTATCTTCCTACTTCTTAACCATCTCACAACATTTCTCTTGTGATATTCCATTCTCACATATGCTAAATGTCTGCAGGATACTTTTGATGAAGAACAGTTCATCATTATACCTCCTACTTGGAATAAGGAGTTGTCTGACTTGGGCTACGCTATGAGCAAAATGGAGTGCCCAAATAACGCTGTACAGACCCTTATGTGCTGCATCAAGGATAACCGTGTACATGAATATATTCATGAAAAAGAGGCTTTGAGAAAAGAGGATGATTTCTCCGCTGTTACACACCTAGGATGCAGTGAATGGATAAAATTAATTCCTGCTATCAACAAAGCCAGAGATGAGGAATATATCGGCATTATTGATGAGGTTTACAATTCTTTACCCAACAAGGTTTACAATTGGACAATGGAAGAAGACACATGCAAAGCAATGTTCAACAAAGGTGTTGTGGCAATCAAGACTGCAAACAAAATTATTGATGAGTGTGACGATGACCTCCCTCTACAGCTAGAAGATAGCATCGATGATCCATTTGGAGTGTCCCTTTTATCAGAAAACGACAAAGTTTCTCTACAAAAAGGAAATGATACGCTGGACCCCAACAGCACTGATTTCAACTTCACTCTGGAAAATTGTCTTCTCTTTCCTATTATTCCTGAAAGGCAAGTTGAGCATCAGGCTTTATTATATAACTAAGGCATCTGACGGTCCAAAAACTTCGGTGCACTCGCTCCTATCAGTAGAGATGCATGGATTACTCTTGGAGGCATCACACCTGCCAAATTACTGCCACCAAAGAATCTGCAGAAAAGATGGACAAGTTTGTCCGAAAAGACAGAATTAAGCTGACTTTTGATTGCAGATATTTCGACAAAAAATGCAACAAGGAACCCTATATGTACATTAGTCAGAAAGGACATCAAGCCTATCCTACTGAAACAAGAGATGCCTTTTATGTGAAAAAAATGTGGAGAACCATGTGTCCATACATTAAATATGGTTGTGAAAATCGCGGCAAAAATTTCAAAGACAAACAGAGACAATGCAGAGACAATATGACATGGTTTGACCATGCAATTTGGTACGTTTTTAATAACCTTGATGACCCCTTTCCTAATATGTCTGTGGCTGCCCAGATGTTCTCGTTCACTAGTCTCCTCAAGACTACCTTTAAAATGAGCATTTTGGCGTATCTATCATATCTAGAAATGAGAAGTACATTTATCTCCATGACAATGGATCTTGCTGCTGACCCCTGGGCAGACTTCAAGCTCAACAGATCAAAATGCAAGCTGGTCGAAATCAGTGAGAAAACTATCAAACCAATCAGCTTTTTGAAAAGTACAAATGTTCCAGTTGCTTCTTCTCGAGGTAAAAAACAAAACAAACAAATACGTGCCAGCATCTCTAGCTATTCCAATACTGTGACGAGCTTTCCACCTAGAATGACGACTGCCCCGGGCAGTGCCATCAAAAAAGAGAATGATGGAGATTTAATTGAATACATTGGATCCACCAAAAATGCTGATGCCTCTGTCAATAAGGCGACACCTCAGACTGACGGACGAAATACAGTTATACAAGGACAAAAACTCACTTTTTGAGGTAATTACCAAAATGTTCATTTTACACTGATTCTGTTTTACATACGTATATGTACTTTATTTTATCGCGCTATTTTTGTCGCCATGTGTCTGTTTCATGACTATACTACTTTACCTACTTGCCACTCGGCTTTATCTACTTTACGTAGTCAAAGGCTCAGGCCTTCAGAATCCATATGTTTTTTTTATCTATGATAACATCTTTTGTTATTTCAGATCTTTAGAACAATAAAAAAAGACTATTTAGGAAGGGCACACCTGTGTACTGAGGGAGCCAAAGACAAAAAGAAAATTATCCACAGTATTTTTTTATCTAAAATTTTAGATAACATTTGTCTACCCAAAATTCTCCATAACATTCTTACAGATACTCTTGGTGATGTCGGAAATGAAATCATGGATAACACCATGTTCAGTTGGAAATACACTGAAAACATGAGGGATTTGTGCTACAAACCCTTCCCTGTTTTTGCTACAGACAGAATCGTAGCGTGTCCATGCAGCAATCCTACTCTCTCAGAATATATTGATGACAAAATGGGTCATATCTGCACCACAGACCTTAAAATAGTGCATAACAAAAAGCTCAAAAGGCTTTTCATGAAAGGACTGAACCATATCCCTAACAAGATGTTAGATATGGACGATTTCAAAAAGGAACTAGACAATACTTGCACAAGTTTGTTTATGGCCCACAGGTTCTCATTTCCTTTTATTAAGACGACACCATAGCACATATTAAAGATCAACTCATCCAGGCTGCTATCTCCAAAGTCAGATAAGCCTACAAAAATGATCGATCCAGGTCGTTTGCACTAAATGATCCCCAGGTTATCAGTAACCTTGATTGGTTGATCAAGAACTTCTACATATCTGGTGTTGACAAAGCCACCAATAACCCTTGCCTTCATATGCCCTTTATTTATCAGGGACCTCGCTATTAAAAGGCTTGGCAGCAAAGATTTTTTACTCATTGATGAATACCCGGATAAAATTAAGGATATGATCAAGAATGAAATTCTGTCTCTGTCTAACATCGAGACTTTTGAGCATGAGAGACTCCCATATATCCTGGGGATTTATAAAGCACACAAGAAAGATTTCCGCTGGATCACTAATGCTCATGGCACTGTCTACACTGAAATTACGCAGATTATCACTGGTGTCCTCAACAATATTCTAGAAATTTGGCCAGAGATTTCCAAATGGGCTTGTGCTTGGATCTGCACCATACTCCCTGGTAAAGTGTCACCAAACTGGACTGTTGCCTCCATATTTGATGTTCTCCTTAATCTCCCTACTCATATACATGAAGTTTTCGTAGCAGACATCACCAAATGCTACGAAAACATTCCACTGCTAGGTGAGAATGGAATCTGCCATGTTATGGACCTAATTTTTGAAACAGCCTGGGCATACATGAGAAATGTTAACAAACATTACGATTTATGGGTAAAAAAATGCCCTATTAATCATTATGTCAGTAAATGGTTCAAACATGTTCCACAAGGCAAATGCTGGAATAAAATTGACCAAATTCATTTCTCAAATATTAACTGTTGGCTCCTCAACAACTGCTATATCAGTATGGGAATTGGAGTATGGAAACAAGTTTGTGAAATTCTTATGGGTTTCTCATGTAGCCCTTGTTGGTGCAACCTTTATTTAGCCTGGTTTGAAATGAATTTCATAAAAAATCTTGCCAAACAGGGCAAATACAAAGATATTGAAACGTTCAGATACTCTTTCCGATACATGGATGATCTTTTGGCTATCAACTGTCCTAATATCAGAGACTTTCAAAAAATTTTGATAATGATAGCAGTAAACAGTTACAGATCTATGACATGGAAACCTTGGGCATCAAAGAAGAGACACAACTGAAATTTAGCAATGATCCAGAGAAATGTTTTGGCTTCAAAGCCAATTTTCTCAACATGACTATTGAAATTATCAGCAAGGAGCTTGGCATTTATAGAGATAAGAGGGATAAATTGCCCTTCACTGCATTGAAATATATACATGCTAATAGTTGCAGACCATACCACCAAGCGTGCAACGTGATTTTATCTCAGATTCTGCCGTATCTATATATCAATTCATGCCATTTGTCTGCTACAGAGGACATAATCAGCCTACTCAATTGCTTCATCAACAATGGTTTTGAACGTAATGGCTTAAGAAAAAGAGTCATTCTCTATATCCGCAACAATGTTTTTCCTGGCCTCAAATTCGACACTGAGACCCTTATACAAAACATTAATGGCAGACTTTAAAGGTATTCTTCCTTTATGCTTTCTCTTTCAATTCTATTTTTACATATAGGGTAAGGTATGACCTCTACTATGTAGTAGGGGTCTGCCATCCCTACTATTATAGTTACTGAAATAGAGGTCAAAAACTACCCTACGGGTGGTGGCAGGCTTTTTTTTTTAATTTATATTCCAATACACAGTCTAACCTAAGTTTACGTTATCTCCACAAGCTACAAATTGTTGTATTTCTTAGTTTTTATAGTGAGACCATTATGGCCGGGATTAAAAAACCTCGCCCTTTCAAGTTTTCGAGGAAAAACCCTGACAATAATGGTATCACTAATCTATGTTAGGGTCAAAATACAATAGACTCTATACCCTCATGCTGACAAGCCTTGTTGGGCGAAAAACTACATAAAATTGGAGCACTCATATTTGCCATGCCATCTCTGTTGATCTTCATCTTGTGCGCTAATTGAGAACCTTTCCAGAAATGCCAAGCTATAGAACATGCGCTCACCAACAGTTTCCTACACACAAAAGAAACACAACAAAAAAACCCACTAAGGGCTAACCAGGCACTAGGGCCTTCAACTAGGCACGAGGGCCTCCAACCAGGCACGAGGGCCACCAACTAGGCACGAGGGCCTCAATCAAGCATAAAGACCTCCAACATGCACTAGGCATCTCATAAGGTGTTATTTTATACAAATAAGGTACAAACTAGGGGAAAGGGTGGGTGGGTGGGCCAAACACTATAAAAGAGGAGATGTACCAAGAGAGCTGATGGAGCAGAAAAAGAACGTGGAAGCACATAAATAGGGAAATGGAGGAAAGAAACGAACTAACCAACCGATAACTACCCTTGAAGTTCTAGAACTTTGTTTACCTTCTATTCTAGAAACGAAGGTAAACATCATTTTTATTCAAAATTATGTCACATATACTACTTTGACTTCATATAACACATTTTGGACCCGTACCTTCAACCTTTGGCTTGACCTTCATTATGTAGTCTATTTGTATTAAAATACCCATAGATACTTGATGGGTACATCTTATGTTGGTATCTGATATATCCTCTCCTTTTCCATATGGTGATTATATATATCCGTCCAAACTCTGGTTGTCTTTACCAACTAAATTCTAAATATGTTGTTCATGAAATTTCAACATCCCATATTTTCATTTTCCCATCTCTCTTCTTACAGGTCATGATCGATATGGCCAATTTCTTTCAATCCCTTCCTACTCTATAGACAGTCTTATCACCATAAGGATAGTGACTGCACATTTACAAAAATGTCTTACACATCTCACCTAACTAGAAAATGACTTAGCTCATTGGTTTTTTACATAGAGTCAGAATAATAGCATTTTGGCTTTATACCCTAATGGTTAACCTCTACCCTATTGACACAAAAAAAGTTATCCACGCTCGAACTGCTCGAAATTCTGATACAGCCTTACACATCTCCGGCCTTTTGGCTGCGGTCCTCCAATTGATGATGGCATCCTACTCTATCCAGTCCTGCACAAGCATGTGGCGCTACTTTCTTTTCCGGCAAGTCTGGTAAGAGCTGCTCTTTTCTACATGGTTACATTTAATCACCCACCGATTTTAAGATACCACTTCAAGCGTGCTGAAGATTTCAGTCATAAGTCAACATGTGGAACCTAGACTCTGATAATAATCCTCTCACCTCCAGTTCAGATGAGGAGTTGCTGAGAGAGGAATTCCTACAAGCCGAGTTCTTGGCTTGCATGTCCGACTCTGATTTCTTTGAATACAATAAACAAATGGCTGAGCATAAGGCAAATCTTGGTCAGAAGAGAAATGCCTTTGTTGATAAATCTCTCACTGGCAAGAAGAAGTATAATGGCGGTTCCAGCAGCCATGCTACTAGATCTCAAGACAATGATGCTGTCACTGGACTTTCCATACCCGAGACACAACAAGAAGAAGATTACTCTTCTGAGCAAGAGGACCATCAGGTATTTCCCTTTTTCGCTCTTATAGAATTCCAGAAATTACTGGTTACCATCTGGATAATCCACAGTGCTTAGTGCACTTGGACGTGATCCCTCCTACCACTTTCCTGGACGACCTCTATGAAGGTCCTCTTTAACTATAATTTTTGTTCATAAATTGACTCTTTTTGAACTGATTGTATTATTCTACACTGGGTCTTTTTACAAATCTCTTTTTGAGCTTATTCTTTCAAGCATGTAGGGCAAAAGGATTACAATGGCTGAACGGTGATAAACCGAGAAGTCTCATTGTACCTTTTGGCCCCTCATGCATTACCATTTTCATGCTAATGTCATGTTGTTTGGCTGCAGGTACCGAGCTTCTCCCACCTTTGTAATTTCTTTTGTTTCTGCTTTTGCTTGAAGATGAGTTCCTCTGGAGATGCTGCTGGTGAAAACCTGACTTTTGAAGACACAAACAGTTCTATGGTTGTAATCTCTTATACCCTAGCATTGCTGGTGCAAATCTCAATACTGTCCTTTGGCTGCTGTGCCTCAATTTCGACTGATCTTAGAAACAGTTTTCTACAATGGCACTTTAATCTTTCCTCCCGATACATGGAATAATTCTTCATTTTGATGTTTAAACTGAGTTATTCAGCTTTACTTTTTCTCTTCCAGTCATTTTTACTCCATACTGCAATGCTGGCTTTTCTTTTGCTGGCACACATATGTTTTCTTAGCTCCTATGTATAAGACCGAAATGCATTTATGGTTGCTTCAGAAATACATTTATTTCTAGCTACCTTTGAACTGCATTTATGGTTGCTTCAGAAATTTATCTGTATGATGTATTTTATCAGCAGTTGCTGGCTATGGCTTTGCACTTCCTTATGATATACTTTGCTTTATATTCATTTTAGTACATAATAGCTATCTCATAATAGTAATCATGCTGGAACTTTGGTCTGGGCCTCATGAATTAATAACTATGGTTTGCTTAAAATGCCCGCATTGTTGTAAATATGGAAAAATGATTCTTTTCAATAAAATACTGTTATAATCTGAACCTAGCTCTTCATTTAACATGCTTGACCTTTGGTTTAGGGCCTCATGTGCTTTTAATCTACAACTATTGTTTGCTTAAATACCTGCAGTGTTGTAAACAGAAAAAGAACTTGAACAATAAAATACTGCTTTAATCTGAACCTAGCTCATCATTGGATACACTTTACGAAAGCCAAAGGAAAGAGCTCTATTGTGGAAGCAATTACAAATCTGGATCCAAAATCAGCCAATTGATAATTGGCTCCTTGGCGGCGACTTCAACATGACGGAGCATTGGGACCAAAAGGTAGGTCTGCGCAGGAATTTATCAGTAGAAGAAAAACTTTCATGGGATAGCCTTGTGGATACCATTGGGTTCACTCTTATCCCGCCATCAAGCTCGGAATACTCTTGGTGCAACAAACAAGCAGGGGACAAGCGTGTATATTGCCTCCTAGATCGATTCTATATCTGGTAAGTAGAACTGCCCCATTTTTGGATAAGCATTATGTTGAAGGTGACCAGGGATTCACGCAGTCAGACCATATACCTCAAAAGCTATTTATGGACCTACCTTTTGCATCATCTATGAGAGGAGCCACACCGTTCAAATTCAACACCAGTTACCTCAACAAACCTGAATTTTGTACACCCTTTAAACAGTTCCTAGCCTCTCTGCCAAAAGTTTCTCGGACTAAAAGCATGCAAGAATGGTCATGTAAGCTGAAGAAAGTTAAAGCTTGGGTTAAGCAATGGCGTAGTAACAGAGCCAAGGCCTTTCAACAGGAGAAGATGAAGTTATATGATGAGATGCGTGTAGTACGTGCCCGATTTTATGGCCAATCCGGCCAAGTGTGGCTCACGCAATTCCATGAGGCTAATCTAGATGCTCGAATCAAGTCAGTTGAGGAGGATGAGGCCAGGGGAGCAGCAGTTAGAGCCAAGGTTAAGTGGCATGAGAATATGGACAGTGAGAATTCTAAGATCTTCTTCCGGTTAGCTGGTAGCAGGATGATGGACAATGGGATCAATGAGATTAAAGACAGTAGTCACAATACTATCAAGGAGCCTGAGCAAATTAGGAATTTCTTCTTGCAAGCATACTCCAAACTGTTCTCTGAGGACAGTCTGCCAGCAAATTATGATAGTGCATTGGACTCTTGTATGCAAGTCCTTGACCATGCTGTGACAACTGAGGACAATCACCTACTATGCAAACCAATTACAAAAGAGGAAGTGCTCTCAACGCTCAAAGCAATGGCCCATGGCAAATCCCCGGGCCCCGACGGCTTTCCCCCGGAGCTTTTCCTGGAATTTTGGCATGAATTAGGGGATGATTTAACGTTGGTCTTACAAGGCGCTTGGCACTTTGGTAGTCTACACCCAGCCCTCTCAACAGGATTCATAGCTCTAATCCCTAAAGTAGACAAACCTTCATCTTTGGAAGAGTGGAGACCGATTGCCCTCACAAACACTACATATAAGCTAATGGCAAAGCTCTTAGCCAATCGCCTCAAGACAATTCTTGGAAAACTGATAAGGCAGGAGCAGTCTGCTTTTCTCTCAGGCAGAAACATCCTATCCAACTATTTGGCAAAGATGCAAAGGTTTGCATTGGGCTTCGAGCAAGCAAACAAAGCATCATGCTCAAACTTGACTTTGCTTAACGTTTGATAATTATTCGTTGGGATTCTATTCGAAGATCATGACCAAGATGGGTTTTGATAAGAAATTTCTTGAAGTGGTGATGGGGCTCAACAAGGCTGCCTCAGCCTCCAATATCCTTTTAAATGGCAATCCCACACAACTCTTCCCTCTTAGAAAGGGAGTCCGGCAGGGATGCCCACTTGCCCCATATATTTTTATCATACTGTCCAACGTGCTCACTCTCTTAATCCTTAAAAAGGTGCAGAATGGCGACATCAAAGGTATTGAACTTCCTGCCCCATCACAAGAGCGACTAAGCATACAACAATTCATGACGACACTTTCATATTTCTAAGATATGAGGATGGTAGTATTCAGAATTGCTTTCAAGCAATAAAAACCTTCAGTGAGGTCACAGGTGTATGCCTCAATCCTAACAAAAGTTCAATCATATGGCCTCACGTGGAGGATCCTCCTGCTTGTATCCAAAACCTTGGCATCACAGTGACACGCAGAAATGATTGTGCCAAGCTGCTTGGCTTGCCTTTAGCTATGGGAACCCTCCCTCAAGGTACGTGGAACTCCACTTTAGACAAGCTCAAGAAAAGGATTAATCTCTGGACAAGCAAGGGCCTCTCTATGGCTGGTAGAGTAACCATTGCTAACAGTGTCTTAAGTAGCTCCTTGGTTTATATGTCATCTATCCTGCTAGCTCCCAAATACATTTACCAGCGTATGCAGCAATTCATCAGAGGATTTGTGTGGCAAGGAGCAGCCAAACTTATGCGGATGTAAGTGCAGACCAAGGGCATGTGGTGGTCTTGGAGGTAAGGACTTACTAGTGCATTCCCAAGCTCTAGTTGGCAAATTAGTTTGGAAGGCTCTTGAGGGAGATCCAACAATTGGCTCCTCATTCATTCGTCACTGGCTTTATAAAGCAAGCCCCAAATCCAAGCCCTCTTTGCATCTATCATGTAAGTCAGCATGCTTTACAAACTATAAGATTGCCTCTGGCACATCCACAGTTATGCGCAGAATACTCGAAGCATGGCATGAAGTTAAAGATTGCTTCCGGCCTGCTCCAGCACAATGGCAATCTGGGAACCTATCCATATTCTGGAGCCCAATGGTCAGCCCTCAAGAAGACTATCCCTTGGCACTCATGCACCCTCGAATTTGCAAGAAGTGGGAACTGGCTGGTATCTCTTGCCTAAAGCATCTTTGGGACCACGGCCGGAGTCTTTGGTGGTCATGGACTAAGCTCAAGAATGCAATTGGTGGGACGCATTCAGACAGAATTGTTTACAACAAGATAATGGGACAGATCAGTATGCTTTCAGGACAGGAAGGAGCAGATGATGCATGGCTTCTCTGCAACAAGCCAATCTACTCAGTTCGTGTTGTTTATCAAGCACTAGCAGGAGACGAGATGCCCATGCCATCGGCCAACATGAACCTAACAGGTCGAGAATATGTTCAACAACTACAAAAATGTTGGTCCTCCTATTGTGACAAGAAAACACAATTTTTTGTGTGGCTCAGCTGGCGGAATGGAATTGTCACGAAAACGTGGCTCCTACGAAGGAAGATTGTCGCAGACAGCAGCTGCCCTCTGTTATGTGGAGAAATCGAAACCATAAGTCATATGTTTTTCTGCCTCAAAGTGAGAGATTTTTGGGCTTGGGTTGCCCCCATCTTGCAGGTGGACATGGCACATCTTCAATGGCCTATGATCTGCCTAGCACAAAATGACAAGCTTGGGTATACCATTACTTGCATTGCGCTTTGGGCGGTATGGAAACATAGGTGTGCAATAGCACTAGGGGACCAGGAAATTTCAACGGCCAAAATGAAAAACATCTTCAACCATGGTGTCGCCCTCATGGCAATCTCACATGGCAGAAAATGGGGAAGAGATTATGATAAGGCCCTTGACAGACTAGGCTCCTTTGAGGGCTTCTACATGTTCTTTAAGTGTTCTTGGGCGTCAGGTGCTGGGGGATTTGCCCCTCCTCCCATGGACGAATAACTCTAAATTGTGGCTAGTAGGGGGGTTGTGAGCCCAATATGGGAGCGGTAGCTCAAGCCCATTAGGGGCCTTTTTTATTTTAATTTTGTAACCTTATATTTAGATAATATATCTTTCTAGCCTTCAAAAAAAAAAAAAAAAAAAAAAAAAATAAATCTGTACAATTAGAAGACATGTACCAGATTTCGATCTTGAATGTTTAACTGTATTTTTGTCTCCTTATTCTGAGTAACTTACGCATTTAAATGTCCCAAACTGACATATGTAAAGAACTTTATCTCTGGACCAGTAATTTGGTAAGTTCTTTTGGACTAGTTACACTTTTTTAATAAAAACAGAGTCCTTTTCCGGGTTCTTGTATTTATGTCTTTGGTTAAATAAAAGTATGAAGATGCTAATAGGCTACAGACACCAAATTTGAATGCAAATTCAAATTGTTGGATTGATAAGACAGTGGACGGATTGACTGAAACTGATGCTTGGCCTATTCTAGGCCCGGCCGGGTTTTTTTTTTTTTTTGGAGGCACGGTAGATTTTGTATTCATTCATATGATATAAAGTTACAGCACATACATGATTCCATAAGAATCATATTGGAAGAATTCCATCACATAAAAAACCCTGAATATCTAGGAGGAACCCAGAAGATCCAGGGAAAAATAAGAAACTACTAACATAAAGTAGAATGAATGGACAAGTTAAGTACTACCAATGGAGTCATTCAACATCTTCTTTGGCTTCAGCATACTATAGTGGTAAACCATCCTTCTTCTGCTAAAACCAATTACTATAGGAACCTCTCCATAGTTTCCAACAACTGGTCCATTTGTTAGTCCAACTGTAGCAGCTTCTGTTACCCTTAACGGCCACATATAGATTAACCCCAAGAAAGATTTTCAGTATCCTTTGCAAACTGGAAGAGTAAAACATGAACCAAAATCTGGAGGAAATAGAAAAAGGACATGTAGACAAATAATTACCCAAATCTTATGCCTGAAGATGAACATTCCCATTATAAAGGTAGTGCAATCTCCTAGCTCGCCATAAATCTGAATCCAAGGAATACCAACTAGACCATAGCCCAGCCCTAAAAATGTGATCCAAAAGATGGTGCATATGGTGCATTGTTGGAGATGCCTCTAGATCATCATGTTTACTTACAAGTAAAAATTCAGTAGCTATCCATCCACAAACCCTCCATCAGAAAATGAAATCCAAGATCTCCCGCCACTTGAATTTCAAGATTTTAGGTCTAGTAAACTGATCACATCTGCTAGGATACATAAAAATCTCTACATATACATAGAATATATGGATGGAAGCAACAAGAAAATTACAGTAGGCTGCCACACTATTCTTAAAGCTACCACAGGCTTTTAAAGTTCTGATTCTTTGTAACTAAATGACCTCCTGAACATCCAAAATTCCTTAAATTGATGGAAACATTACGGAGACTTCAAACAATCATCTTGAAGCTGGTTAGACTTAGAATAAGCCCAACCCGAGAACCCAGCCTTAAATTATAGACTGTGAGAAGACACCTAATATGCCATCAAATCTTGAAATCTGACTAATCAATCTGCCATAGCTACATAAAGGAACAAAACTTGTTGTCTTCATCTTCCTACTCTATGTACATTCTGCCAGCAAGACGTGGAAAAAGAAGGAAGGTTCTTGCCAGATTATTAGGATGAAATAAGGATCACCTAGATGAAGCCACAATCCTTGTTGCTCAAAATCAAAGCAAGAGAAATTGCCCTTATAACCCATCCCTCTACCATCCAAAAGGAAGGAAGGAAGGAAGGAAGGAAGGAAGGAAATATATTTTAACCTGGCAATCTCCTCTGGCATGGCCGATTGTGGGCAGGGAGGGCCGGATAGATATGTAGGGCTGTAGGGCAAAACCCTAGGCGGCCAAGCGGTGCGCCAGCATTTTTATTTCAACACCCGGTTTCCGGTTATAGCAGTTCAAAATAGATTGTGGAATATTTTCTTCAAGCTTGTTGTCTCTTAGATCCAAAATATGATAATAATATGATCCAAAATCTAACAGCAGATTTCTTTGCTAGAAGCATCAAGTTGCATTTATTATGTGAATCAAAGGTGGGTGGTCACCATGTAGTACCAGGCCAGGAAGGGATCAAAGTAACCGTTCCAGCAAAATGAGTAATAGACTGCTCAAAGGTTTTGGCCTCAGCTCCCACATGTCTTGCTTTTTTGCTTCGTATGGGTGCTGTTGCAGTTGGTATTCCTAGTGTTGTTCCACATTGGCTCCCAGATGTGCTCAAATACATTGCAGGTGAACTGCCATTTGTCCAAAATTTTATCAATAAGATCACAGGCACTGCATGCATCAATGACATGTTGGGGACGACTGCCAATGCCAATGATCATGAACTAGAGCTTCGAAATTTTTTTAAAAAATTGGTAAGCAATGGAAGGGAGATAGACATGAAATCCCACTTTGGTCTTCAACGCATTATGTTCCATGATGGAAAAACAGCCTGGGTTTGTAATAAACATGTGCAACACGGGGAAGTCTTGAGTTCTAGATTGTCATTGTAATGTATGATGTTGAATATTGCAATCTTTGGAATATCATACAAGTGATTTTCAAGCGTGTATGATGTTTAGATAATACTAGTACTAGCAGCTATCCAATGGCATCAAAAATCAAATGTTTAATTATAGCAAAAAAATGTCGCACCATGATAAACTCTTGCATTGAAACCACAATCAAACAAATAGAATCTAAACTAGTTACAGTGCCCAGCGTTGCTGGGCATAAGTTGAAAACATGTAAGCTATGTTGGTCTAGCATGTAAGACAAGACTTCCATAAGAGATGGCGTTTAGGGTTCGAGCGGCTTAGGGCAGCCGCCTATGGCGGCTAAGGCCGTTCCCTGCGAACCTCTTGAGAATCATGTTTGGAAGGGCACAGGCCGTGCCCGGCTTGCTAGCCATCCTCTTGATTTGTTTTCCAGGTTTAGGTTGTGGCAAAAGCTCTAGTGGCTGGGCGCCTTTGATCTGGTGCAGACGAAACTTTGCCCATCTTCTCTGAGATCCCAGACATCACCTGAGGCCCGCCTATCTCTGGAAGTTCTTGAGGCCTAGCTGTGGGTCGTCCTGGAGGTAATCTTGTCTTGTTTTTTAGGCCTTTGCAAAGGTTAAATGGGAAGCAGGGGTAAATGCTGCACTCCCTTGCGAGGGGAAGGCCTCGTGCACTCATTGTGGGTTGCTCGCTTTAAGTAGATGCTTTCCTCGATCACTGTTCTTGGTGGTAGGCGGTTAGGTCGTTTAATTTGAGCGTTCTTTGCATATCGGCCGCCTTTGTACTTGACATGATTGCCATTGGGGCAGAAAATTAAGTCCTTCCCCTTTCCCAGCTAGGGGGAGATTAGGATTGAAGGATAACTCATGACCGGACGGTATGGGCGATGGAGGAGATTAAAGGAGGAAGTCTTGGGCGGGAGACCAGATTTCTTTAACAGTTGCTCACTCATGGAGCCATGTTCCTTGCGTTCCAAGGGAACCTGAACCTGGAGCCTTAAGTGAGTTGTCCTGAAGTTGAAGTCTATGCAGGCAGGTGAAGCAGCATTTGAGAGCGAGTGGACACACCCCCTGGGGCAGGTTTGTATAATCTGCTACTTTGCTTGAAGAAGGTGCACAAATCCCATAGTACAGTAATGGAAGGGAGAGTCACTTGTAGTATAGCTGGTAGCAAGATAGTCCATGC
The DNA here is from genome assembly GCA_021234155.1 of Isoetes taiwanensis. Taxonomy (NCBI): domain Eukaryota; kingdom Viridiplantae; phylum Streptophyta; class Lycopodiopsida; order Isoetales; family Isoetaceae; genus Isoetes; species Isoetes taiwanensis. The sequence continues at coordinate 36,729 of JAJEKV010000931.1, forward strand.
CAAGTTAACGTGTAGGATGATATTTGCTCCTTGTGCTCTTCAGCTATCTGGATCTTGCGGGTATGAGCTTCAGATGGCTTTAACTTTGGACCATCGAGTAATCTCCACCTTCCCTCCAGCTGAAAGGAATGGTACCTGTTATTGGATCCTCTGTCTCGGACTATTGGGAAGACCATTGTGCTTGTATTTGAATATCTGGCCTATTGTGGAGCCACTCCAATAAGGTCGTGTACCTCTTTTTTTATGTTTAATAAAATCAAAACATCTTGCATCCAAAAAAAAAAAAAAAAAGACTTGCATAAGTAGCCTACATAGGAGTTGCATAGCAAAGGTTATAGAAATGGAGACCAGCGTTGCTGGGCATAGCTAGGAACTGTGAATGATACACTGAAGCACTTGTTAAATGAATTCACGTTTGTAAAATTATATAATTAAGAGCATTCGACCACATTTTCTTTCCTCTTCCTTTTTCTCTTTTCCTTTTACCTATTCTACGTTTGTATTGGTTCATGCACTCTTAACAAATCCTCTACCAGGATGGCCACAAATTGGTCGAGATTTTTTTTTATTTTGGTCGTATATACTATTGCGTTGAAATAGAAAGAAGAATGTTGTTTTTTCCTTCGAAGACCAATATTGGGACCCAATAGAAAAGAACAAATGTTGCTTCCTTCAGGAAAATTCAAATTAAAGCAACTATACTCTGATCCCTATTATGTTGGAGATGGTTGGATAAGCTTTGTCACAGATACAAACAATATTGGCATTACGTTTATTATACAAATAGGAGGTAAAAATGGATCTTTGGACTGACCGTCATTGGATCGACATCATGCTACGTGTTTCTCGCGAGCATAAACAGAATCTAGAAGTGGGAACTGAGTTTTCTAAATTGATGGATGAGGTATTTAGAATTTGTGCCAAGTCTACATGTGCCAAGAATCAAAGAAAAGGCTAAAAAAATGGGCCATCATGTATACACAGATGGGGTGCTAAAGACCTTAATGATGTTAGAGAAACAACTGTTAGAGAGCTTTTATTTGTTCATGAATGGGAACATTGGACGCAAGATATGATGCAAAAGTTAGAGGAACTGAAGCATATGGACAAGGAGATGAAAAATCTTGCAGGTCATGACGTCAAGGAATCAGTGAAAGGGCAACACATCTCAACATTCAGCAAAGATAATAGGACATGTGGAATTGATCCGTCATCAACGGACAAAATAGATGAGCTTCTTCTGAAAGTGGATGAAATTAACAATAAAGTAGATGTAGTCATGGTTGTGCAGAAGGAGCTTGTGACTGGACAGAAGGAAATTATGAGTCGGCTAGATAAACTATATGATGATGTAAAAGCAGAGGAAGTTCGGATATTGCAAAGATTAGCTATTCTGATAGAAATTTCAGCGCAATGCATGCCATGCCTACCGTATTTTACTGATGATAATAATATGATCCAAAATCTAACAGCAGATTTCTTTGCTAGAAGCATCAAGTTGCTTGTGAATCAAAGGTGGGTGGAATTGGCTCCCAAAATCAAGTTGAACCCCATGGATTTATTATGTGAATCAAAGGTGGGTGGTCACCATGTAGTATCGAAGCCAAAATGGGGGATCAAATGGGTAATAGGCGGCAAAATCGCGCAAAGCGAACCCGGTGGGGGTTAAAGGATGTTGGGTTGCTCACGGGTTCGCTGGGCAAATCCACAGGTTCCGAATTTCCTTCGAACCTTTTCAATTTCGAGCCGAGAAGCAAACGGGCGTGTAGTATCGAGGCCGAAAGGGATCAAAGTAACCATTGCGGCAAAATGGGTAATAGATCGCTCAAAGGTGTTGGCTCTCACATGTCTTGCTTTTTCTTCATTATGGGTGCCATGTGCGGTTGGTATTCTTAGTGTTGTTCCACATTGGCTCCCAGATGTGCTCAAATACATTGCAGGTGAACTGCCATTTGTCCAAAATTTTATGAATAAGATCATAGGCACTGCATGCATAAATGACATGTTGGGGATGACTGCCACTGCCAATGATCGTGAACTAGAGCTTCGAGAATTTTTTAAAACATTGGTAAGCAGTGGAAGGGAGATAGACATGAAATCCGACTTTGGTCTTCAATGCATTATGTTCCATGATGGAAAAGCAGCCTGGATTTGTAATAAACATGTGCAACACGGGGAAGTCTTGAGTTCTAGATTGTCATTGTAATGTATGATGTTGAATATTGCAATCTGTGGAATCTGTGGGTTTTTGCTAAATTTCCAGCATCAGGTACTCAAATCACTAGCAATATTGGAGTTCGTCAGGGTTGCCCTTTATCTCCTACACTCTTTGGCTTGTACATTGATCAATTGGAAGAATGGCTTGATAATCATGGCGGCGGAGGTCCACATTTGGCACACTATATCATTAGGCAACTTATGTATGCTGATGAAGTTTCACTTCTGGCACATACCGCTGCTAGTATGCAGCAACATTTACATGCTCTGCACAGTTTCTGTGAGAACACAGGTCTGCGTGTTAATCTGCAAAAGACCAAGCTTTTGGTAGTTCAATCTTCGTCACAATGTTCCCCTATGCACTATGATAGCCATGAAGTTGAAGTTGTAGATAGCTACAAGTATCTTGGTGTAGAATTACGTAAGAACACACTTTGGGGAAATTGTATTACCAAGCGGGTGGCTCTTGGATGGAGAGCACTCTATGCCATGCAAAACAATTGTTTTCGCTTGAGAAATTCATGATTGGCCACGGAAAGCCCACTTGTTTGGGCTTTGGTAGAGCCCCGCTTTTCTTGTATGGTTCGAAGTGTGGGGGGCCGCCATTAGTGCTAGTGCTTGGGAGAGCTTGGGCTGGTGCAAAAGTCCTTTCTTACTTACGACCTTGAGTTAAAACAACGGTGCCCTATGCTATTCTTTTACAAGAGACAGGTTTTTGGCCTCTTCAACATTCCGCTATGAGCGCCATCTCCACTATATCCGCAAGGTGCACCACATGGATGATGTTAGGTATCCCGTTCTTGCACTTGCCATGGTGGCTGAATCTCCTCGGCGTTTGAAACGATGTTGGAAAGAGCATTGCACTACATGGTTTGCCCATTGGGGTGCACAGCAACCGTGAAGACCGCCGATGCTTGCCGATTCGATCCTAAGCTTTTGCAACAATATCTTAATGGTCGTTTTCTCAAAAGATATGGGACGCAGATTACTTTGACCCAAGTGAAAACCGGTCATTATCATGCACACATAAATCCCACTTTGGCACCGGGGCCCCAAGCTTATTTGCTTGCTTCATTGTCCAGGGAACAAGCTTGTAGCTATTGCATCAATTCGCCGCGGGGTCCCACAGTGCTCACGGAGGTAGATGGATGGGCAGCCGCAATTGCCGCGAGAAGCGAGACTATGTACCTGTTGCCAGTTACAGGTTATTGAAGATGAAAGCCATACTCTTCTGAGTTGCCCTGCTTTTGAGTCTCAGCACACCATCTGTGCATGACTTGGCATTATATATACTTGAGGTTCTAGATAAACGTCTGCAATTACTGAGCCCTCAGTAGTCATTATCTAAGCTTGTCTAGTATCATCATTACTGCAAAGGTTTTTCCCTTGAAAACCTTTCGAGGCAGGGGTTTTTTAATCCTAGTAGTAATGATTGTACTAGCCCATTGTATGGGTCCCATGACCTATTGGTCTGCGTGGACGTTAAAAAACTATTCTATTCTATTCTATTCTATTATATTCTATTCTATTCTAATACAAGTGATTTTCAAGCGCGTATGATGTTTAGATAATACTAGTACTAGCATCTATCCAATGGCATCAAAAATCAAATGTTTAATTAACGCAAAAAAATGTCGCGCCATCATAAACTCTTGCATTGAAACCACAATCAAACAAATAGAATCTAAACTAGTTACAGTGCCCAGCGTTGCTGGGCATAAGTTGAAAACATGTAAGCTATGTTGGTCTAGCATGTAAGACAAGACTTGCATAAGCAGCCCACATAGGAGTTGCATATCAAAGGTTATAGAAATGGAGACCAGCGTTGCTGGGCATAGCTAGGAACTGTGAATGATACACTGAAGCACTTGTTAAATGAATTCACGTTTGTAAAATTATATAATTAAGAGCATTCGACCACATTTTCTTTCCTCTTCCTTTTTCTCTTTTCCTTTTACCTATGCCACGTTTGTATTGGTTCCTGCACTCTTACCAAATCCTCTACCAGGATGGCCACAAATTGGTCGAGATTTTTTTTATTTTGGTGAAAAGAAAAACATGTTGTTCCTTCAGGAATATTCACAAATTTGCAGGTCAAATTAAAGCAATTATACTCTGATCCCTATTATGTTGGAGATGGTTTGATAAGCTTTGCCACAGACACAAACAATATTGGCATTATCTTTATTATACAAATAGGAGGTAAAAATGGTCTTTGGACTGACCGTCATTGGATCGACATCATGCTACGTGTTTCCCGCGAGCATAAAGAGAATCTAGAAGTGGAAACTGAGTTTTCTAAATTGATGGATGAGGTATTTAGAATTTGTGCCAAGTCTACATGTGTTGAATTAGATGAATTGGTGGTACGGCCACAATCTATCCAGAATTTGAATATCTCAGAAGAGTATGATGTTGTATTATCTAGTAGAATCAAAGAAAAGGCTAAAAAAAGGGCCATCATGTATACACAGATGGGGTGCTAAAGACCTTAATGATATTAGAGAAACAACTATTAGAGAGCTTTTATTTGTTCATGAATGGGAACATTGGATGCAAGATATGATGCAAAAGTTAGAGGAACTGAAGCATATGGACAAGGAGATGAAAAATCTTGCAGGTCATGATGTCAAGGAATCAGTGAAAGGGCAACACATCTCAACATTCATGTGGAATCGATCCGTCATCAACGGACAAAATAGACCAGCTTCTTCTGAAAGTGGATGAAATTAACAATAAAGTGGATGTAGTCATGGTTGTGCAGAAGGAGCTTGTGACTGGACAAAAGGAAATTATGAGTCGGCTAGATAAACTATATGATGATGTAAAAGCAGAGGAAGTTCGGATATTGCAAAGATTAGCTATTCTGATAGAAATTTCAGCGCAATGCATGCCATGCCTACCGTATTTTACTGATGATAATAATATGATCCAAAATCTAACAACAGATTTCTTTGCTAGAAGCATCAAGTTGCATTTATTATGTGAATCAAAGGTGGGTGGTCACCATGTAGTACCAGGCCAGAAAGGGATCAAAGTAACCGTTGCAGCAAAATGGGTAATAGACTGCTCAAAGGTGTTGGCCCCAGCTCTCACATGTCTTGCTTTTTTGCTTGATATGGGTGCTGTTGCAGTTGGTATCCCTAGTGTTGTTCCACGTTGGCTCCCAGCTGTGCTCAAATACATTGCAGGTGAACTGCCATTTGTCCAAAATTTTATCAATAAGATCACATGCATTGCATGCATAAATGACATGTTGGGGACGACTGCCAATGCCAATGATCGTGAACTAGAGCTTCGAGAATTTTTTAAAACATTGGTAAGCAATGGAAGGGAGATAGACATGAAATCCGACTTTGGTCTTCAATGCATTATGTTCCATGATGGAAAAGCAGCCTGGATTTGTAATAAACATGTGCAACATGGGGAAGTCTTGAGTTCTAGATTGTCATTGTAATGTATGATGTTGAATCTTGTAATCTTTGGAATATCACACAAGTGATTTTCAAGCGCATATATACTAGTACTAGCATCTATCCAACGGCATCAAAAATCTGAAATGCTCCTAAGGCGTTTAACACTTGAAAATCAAATGGAGAAGTAATTGGAACTAAAATAATGTATAACTTTCTTTTATTATGAGGTAACAATGGTCCTTGACACTCAAAATCCGAGTTTCCAACTACTCATAGTCTTTAAAAAACCTATGCCTTATCATCTCGACTATTATCCCACGCTTTCTGCTGCGCAAAACTCACTTAGCTACTCACTTTGTCTGTAAGAAGGAAGAAGAGAAAGGTGGAATTAGTCTTGGGAAGGACTAAGTGGGTAAATCATTACCTTAACCTGAGGCGAATCGTTAGTCACACAGACAATAGGCACACAAATGTTAGTCACGCATAGAACATCTTCTTATAACTTACTGCGATTCAGGGATGATCAATTCCTCACCCGGGTTCACACGTATATCGTTCCGGACACGACTATATGTCCATATACCAATCACCTGGTATGCACGTTGCTTTACCGCCCAGCCCTTTCAGACAGATTTATTCTTTAATGTTTGTGTGCTTGGAGTTGCCGGGCTAATGTCCTATCACGTGTTTTCCCCCGGCCTTTTAATGTCCATATGTGCAACTTTTTTTTTGAAGAACTGTGTCATCAATATATTAAAAGAATGGTAATGTTACAAAGCAAGTAAGGAGGAAGGAGAACTGCCCCAAAGAGACAGTGATACCTCGACACTCCACAACAAACTCACAGAAAAACTGCAACTCTACTACTGTACAAACCGACCATCACCATCTACAACACCAAAGAAGTCCCGTCAAATGGAAAACTTCCGCTCTACTAAATCCCGAGAACACCAGAAAGCTTTGAAATAGCTTGTACTTGAGTGGAGGAATCAGAGAGGCTGCAGGCTGCTGAATCCCTTGAAAGATCCACAACCGCCGCCGCTTCCAAATCAGCCACACCAACCAAGCCACGCACAGATGCAAGGCTTGCTCATATGTGCAACTTTTGACAATAGCACAGGCTGGTATTGGCAAGAATAGACATTATATGCTTTTGTAGTCATCTTTGTTATTGAAATTGTTTAATGACAGTATCATCAATGTATTAACTTTGCGTCTAAATGATGGGTTTTAATAGAGAAAACAATGCTTTATAAGGAATGTGGAAGGCAATTAAATTACCCTATGGATCCTAGAGGTATGTTGTCATATGGACCTTCAATGTAGGATTGATCACACACATGTTCTAGTTGAAAGAAGTATAGGATTGTCATGTGGAATTGGTACCATATGAGTCCTAGTCGAGAGAAGTATATGGTTTATAGTGTAGGCATAATAAGATGAACTTGTTTGGAAGTAATAGCATAGGACCAAACAAACCAAACATGTATTCAACATCAAACCTAAGCATAAGAACAACTCAATCAGCAAAGGCTTTGATCAACCTCTAGATCCCCACATCATAAGCAATTCCACATCAGTAATGATTGCCCGTCAATTCTAATATAAGCGACCATGAAATTGTAGGTATATGTACATTTCCTGCCATCCCTTCAACCGTTGATTTTTTTCTTTTCCTCTCTAAATTTGCACAATCATTTTTTTCATGCAATTGTTCGGAGGACAATAATATGCTAAATATCATTTAGGAGTAGGAGGCATGAGATAATAAAATGGGAGGGTATACTTTATACCATTCTTGATGTGGCTCAACTCGATAATGACCCTACTATTTTCTAAATGATAATAAGGCTTAGGAAAATAAGTATATCTTCTGTTTCACATCCATATGAAGCATCATACAGCATATATTATAATTGCCCTTATTTGTACAAATCTTGTCTCTTATAAGGCATCACATTTTTTAAGATGTTACAAATGTTCAACAAATATCATCGTTTGTTGTCACAGGTGGCATTACAACGCAATTCCGCATCACAACTGATTGGTTAAACCGTAGTTGAATGACCTTCAACATGTCGTACATGAAGGGAATTACCATTTAGTTAAGCAATAAGTGGATTTTCAAAAAAACCAAAAGATCCAAAATCTAAAGTTCCACCATCTGATCTAATCAACATATGTGTTGGCCTTGGCAACATATGAAAATCTCTTAGACAGAAAATCTTCTACACAACAAAATGCCAATTCGTTAGTGCACTGTGTTGTTTTCAAGTCTTACAAAAGAGACAAACAATTGGAGGTTAGTTAAAGCACTACATACAATAATAAGTAGATATGTAGCGGCATAGAAATGCATATAAAGGCGCGCGCAGTCCTCGCACCCCTAGAAGAGGATGCATAACCACTGCCTGCACCTCCCGAGATAGATGCATGACCAGCTGCCATTGCTGCTAGCTTGCCTGACAATGTATGTTGATGAGACTCCTTGATTACACGAACTAAATAAAGATGTATATATGCAAAGGAGCAAGCTCACTACGCATATGTTACGTCGACGTTCCGTATGAGAATCAAGGGGGAGTGGACGAGAGCCTATAGGATGTTCTAAGGAAGCACGTGCGAATCCACGACTAGAAAATACTGGGACAGAGTAATCTCATTTCACAGTATCCAACGTCAGGCCCGAGATACAAAACCCACACCTCAAAGGAAGACCATTTTCTAAGGAGTATTTTGACTCAATCTGGCAATCAACGTTTGAGGTGAATTCTAGGGCTAGTCACATGTTCCTTATATATAATATTACAGTGCCATAAAACAGACCAAATAAGGACGCAATCATATTTTTTGCTTAGTAAATCCCAAAACACACATCGAAGATTTTTGCGTACGCGAAGTCTTCAAAATCGCGTACGCGAACATTTTTTTGCGTACGCAAATTTCATAAAACCGTGTACGCGAAGTTTAAATTTTTTCGCATATGCAAAATATATGTTTCTCTTGAATTTTCTCGAATCATACTCGTAGGTTTGTGACAATAGCCGTCTGCCATGCCGTCTCGGCTCCGATCATCTCTCACATGAAGAACGGGGGTTAAGAAAAGGGGAAGGGGGGTTTCCAGTCCAGTCCCATCCCAGTCCCAGATCTGGTTCTTGATGTCACTCTAGTCCTAGTTCTAGTTTGGCCCAATTCCAGCCCATGCCCTTGTCATCGATTCAGAGGTGCCATCTCCAATTGTCACATCCAGCCCACTCTTGCTCCAGATGATTCCTTTCCAACATGTCTCCTATTTTACCAGTCGTTCTAAGCTCCTCTGCATGCTTTTTTAGATCTATCTCCAAGTCCATCATCTAGATCTTCTTGTGCGTCAAATCTTATTTGTGTTTCGAAGTTTATATCATCTCAAGCTTTTGCATTTTGATCATGCTCCTTGTATTGTTCCAAATATTTCTTTAGTTTCTATTCCAAGTTATCATTTCATTCCTAAATCTAACAGAGCCCAAGCAATGTAGCTCCTATCACATTACCCGACTTCAATTTATCGAGCCCTTCCTTTGGAACTTGACATTATTTTTAGCAAATATTGGGTGTTTGATCCTGGAGGTTGAAGGTTCTCGTTCACAATGGTTGGCTAAAGTTTGTTTGATCCTGGAGGTTGAAGGTTCTCGTTCACAATGGTTGGCTAAAGTTACGCTCTCGAAAGGCTCAAGCCATCATTTAAGAGAGAGTAATGTGACAACTATACATGTACAATACCAATATGGTTGCCACACATTCAAAAGTGCTATGGTGCAAAGAGGACTTGAACCCAAGGCCTATTAGTTACAAGCTTCATGCTTTACCAAGTGGATCACCCCACTACGATTGTTAGTCATATTATTGATCATACATAGAATTGTCAATCATGATGGTACATGGCTGCTTGCATGTCATCAAATGTCACACATGCACCTTGCCAACTGGCAAGCCTTCACAAGAAGACACCATGCAATATTGTCCGATATATATATGAATGGTCCTGAATTGAAGAAACCATTCTGCTTCAACGCTAGTTACAGGCATCTCATGTATCACTCCTGGCCTTGTTTTAGCTCTAGATCTTGTTGGTGATCTCGAGCATTTTTGTTCATGAGTTCTTATTCTTGATTTGCCCTTTGGGTCTTTGTACTTATTATTGTCAATGTAGTACCTTACTTAAAGTTTAAATATGTGCTTCTCTTGAATTTTTCCATATCTTGCACGTAGGTTTGTGACAATAGGCGTCATGCCGCCTCAGCTCCGCTCATCCCTCACGTGATGAGGGGTTAAGAAAAATGGGGGTGGGGGTTGTTAAGGGGTGGGAGATAATTATCTCTCATTGTCTCTTATGCTATACAGTATAACAACTATCTCTCGCCATGTCGCATGAGAGATAACAAATGTTGGAGCATGAAGGGGGATTCACTGTGGGGGCCATACAATGTGCCTGAGTGACTCATAGGGGGTTTTTCTCGACCCATTTTCACACGTACCCATATGAGTTAGGGGGTTTGTTTGCCACTACCTGAGGTAAATTTTGTATGAAAGGGGTTGAATTTGTCTTTCAAAAAGTCGTATACTGGGGAATTTTGACAAAAAATGATATATATGTTAGCCATTTGTGAGAATATTTAACCAAAATGAAGATCTATTTTCACATTAAAGAAAAGATCATCTTCATTATCCTTACTCGAACTTTATAAACGTCATACTGCATAATCATACCGCATATACATGCCACATTCTTAATGTGTTACAAAACATCCAAAGTTAATTTTTAGCCAATGCAATGTCTACATGTAGTCAACCACATGGAGTGCCCACCTTTGTCATAAACGTGAGTGACATTTTTATAAATATGTTACAAAATATTCAAAGTTCACTTTTAATTTCTTGCTAATGCAACGTAGTGCCCACCGATTCTTAGCCAATGAAGTAGAGTGCCACCAAAGGTGGGCAATTTGCTATAACTAAGAATAATGGAGAATTAATTTGAAATATAAAAAAACATCTTTAGTGGTTGATATATGTAATTATTCCTTCTATATTGAATGTAGATAACTATTGCCTATGCCCTACATTAGGATAAGATAAGATAGGATTAGGATTAAGGCAAAGGCATTGACATATGCCCCTAGAGAAAGAAAAAAGTTAACATTGACACATTAAACTATTATCCCCTATAGGATCATGCGCATCTTCCATACCGGAGTTTCTTGGGAGGAAGTCTCTATTTTTCACATTTTTTTCCTAAGCAATGTTCGACAATGCGTGCTTTATAAAGTGATTCAATGGTCAAAATTTGATGCCGCAAGATGATCAAGATTCCATGCTAGGCTTAAGGTTTAGGTTCGCTGCAGTTCTAGGTGTGTGCAGTGTAGATGGTAGGTGCATGCATGCTTATCATCTACATGTTTTCAAGTAAAGCCCAAGAATGCTAGGCATCATTATTACTACACGCTTTTCAGATTACAGCCAAAATATTTACAGACTTCCAACCTATGCCCAGTAACATTGGGCAGCGTTACTAGTACGGTAGCATAAGCCATGTAGCATGAGAGATAACAAGTGTTGGAGCATGTGGCCAAATCAAATTGTTTCCAAATACTTAAAGCTTGGGCACTATGGGTCATTTGGAATAGGATCATTTTTTCCCTCTCGTGACTACATTACAAGTGCACAGTTGATGCATGAACCATGAGGAAATTTGAAAGACAACTCATAGTCTATTCATAGCCAGGAAGACATGGGCCAGGCGATCGTGACTTAATCGCGACATGAGCTGCCATGAGCTGCAGACATGTGCGATCGTGATGTAGTGATCGTGCCATGGGCCCAAGAAGATAAAAATACTGAGCTGCCATGAGGTGCATGTATCTTGATGGGATTCAGCTTAAAACGAATGTGACAAAATCAATACTTGTATCTCTGATTAAAATTAAAAGAAAACGATGACTGTGATATAATTTCTTTTTGTTGCTTATTCAGATTACAGAGCACCTACCACATTTTGGCATTTTGTTCCAGACTGTGTCAAAGAACGGAGCTCTAAAATTTACTTTGCATTTTCTTCTACACTCTAAAATTTTGGCATGATGTAGAGAAGACGACTTAACTTATTTTGTTTATGCGTTTTTACTAAAGCTTCCAAATGTGCTTAAATACCAGCTTACTGCATGCTTCTCCCCATGTTCATTGCTTCCTTTGCCATGGCTGCTTCGTCCTCTCTTTCTCTACAAATTCCGCTCCAGGCTGCCCTTGAAAAATGCATTGGGGTTGAGAAGGCCAGGCTCTTGTTGAATGGTGAGCTCTTGGAGCTCTTGGTGAACAGTCAGAGGGGATATGAGGTTGCTCAGAGCATTGCACAAGCTCTGCAAAGTGAGCAATGCAAATTGCAGACATTAGATCTCTCCGACAACGAAATTGGAGCACAAGGCGCCCAGAGCCTTGCACAAGCTCTGCAAAGTGAGCAATGCAAATTGCAGACATTAAATCTCTCCAACAACAAAATTGGAGCACAAGGTGCCCAGAGCCTTGCACAAGCTCTGCAAAGTGAGCAATGCAAATTGCAGACATTAGATCTCTCCGAAAACGAAATTGGAGCACAAGGCGCCCAGAGCCTTGCACAAGCTCTGCAAAGTGAGCAATGCAAATTGCAGACATTATCTCTCCGGCAACGAAATTGGAGCACAAGGCGCCCAGAGCCTTGCACAAGCTCTGCAAAGTGAGCAATGCAAAATGCAAATTGGAGCACAAGGCGCCCAGAGCCTTGCACAAGCTCTGCAAAGTGAGCAATGCAAAAATTGCAGACAAAATTAGGTGCTGAGAGCCTTGCACAAGCTCTGCAAATGAACGAAATTGGAGCACAAGGCGCCCAGAGCCTTGCACAAGCTCTGCAAAGTGAGCAATGCAAATTGCAGACATTATATCTCTCTTACAACGAAATTGGAGCACAAGGCGCCCAGAGCCTTGCACAAGCTCTGCAAAGTGAGCAATGCAAATTGCAGACATTAAATCTCTCCGGCAACGAAATTGGAGACCAAGGCGCCCAGAGCCTTGCACAAGCTCTGCAAAGTGAGCAATGCAAATTGCTCACATTAGATCTCTTCGACAACGAAATTGGAGCACAAGGTGCCCAGAGCCTTGCACAAGCTCTGCAAAGTGAGCAATGCAAATTGCTCACATTAGATCTCAGTGAAAATGGAATTGGAGATGAAGGTGCTGAGAGCTTGGCAAAAGCCCTCAAGATCATGCATTGCAAGCTGCAAAATCTGACACTCGAGAATAATCTGACGACTAGAATTGGACAAATCCAAATGCTAAATGCACTGAAGACCAATTTTATTTTGAAGGACTTAAGTTGTGATTGGGAATCAAAATTGTTGGAAGCTGAAGCAAAGAATCTGCTCCAACGCAATGAGATCCTTTCAGGTAGTGATCTTGCTAACCAAGAAAGGGTTCTGCCAAATGCTGCCAAGCTTTTCATATGTGGAGATTCGGGCGTTGGGAAGTCAACAATCAGAAAGGGCTTGACCAAAAATCGTTTCATTCTAAAGCTGCAGTCATGTGGCCGTTCAAATTCTACAAGAGGTATGGACCTAACCACTCTTCAATTTGGAAAGCAACAACTACAAATTTGTGACTTGGCCGGGCAACAGGAATATCATGCTTTTCATCACCTCTTTCTTAAAGGCTCTGATAAGGATCTTTTCTTAGTTGTATGTAAAGCACCCAATTCTAGTACCTACCAACAATTTCAAACCTCTCTTGATTACTGGCTTCGATTTATTGCTTCTCACCGTTCCCCGTCTTCCCTTGCAATGCCAAAGGTTCTTATAGTTGTAAATTACTTCCCAAATTCTGATCAGCCTCTACACACAAATATGAAAACACATGCTCATACGCTCCTTGAGAGATATCTTGGAGAGTATTCCAAATTTCTGGATTTTGGCACTTCAAAACAAAGTGTTTTTGGAATCATAGCCTTAAAGGCCCAGCAATTGAAGCCTCTCAAACTTCAACTTAAAGATGCTTTGAACAGTCTTCTTAAGCAGAGGCCTGAAATTCCTCAATTGTGTGGTCGCATAATCACTGAGCTAAATACAGCTTTTAAGGAAGGCGCTAGTCATCACAAATGGTGTTTTTCACATCAAAATCACTGCCAGAAGGTCATTTCATTTCGGCAGCTTATCCTACTTTTGGAACCTTTGATCATCAAGGACAACATCTCAGAGAAGTTGATAAGAGATGCAACAGAGCATTTGTTTGATATGGGACAACTCATTTACTTTAATGACTCAAATGAATTCATTATCTTGGATGTGCAGTGGTTTGTTAGAGAAGTGATTGCAATCTTCATACGACCAGATCTAGTTGCAAAGCAACAAGATCGTTTTGAATTAGGAGAGATGAAGCACTATCTCTTGAGAATAAGTGAAGAAATATATTTGGATGCAATCATAGATTGCTTGGAGAAATTGGGCATTCTTTACAAATATCAAGAAGAAAATAATTGCACGTTTGTATTGGTTCCTGCACTTTTAAAAAATTCTCTACCAGGATGGCCACAGATTGATCGAGATTTTTTCTATTTTGGTCGTAGATATGATTGCGTTGAAAAGAAGAACATGTTGCTTCCTTCAGGAATATTCACAAATTTGCAGGTCCAATTAAAGCAATTATACTCTGATCCCTATTATGTTGGAGATGGTTGGATAAGCTTTGCCACAGACACAAACAATATTGGCATTACCTTTATTATACAAATAGGGGGTAAAAAGGGTCTTTGGACTGATCGTCATTGGATCGACATCATGCTACGTGTTTCACGCGAGCATAAAGAGAATCCAGAAGTAGGAACTGAATTTTCTAAATTGATGGACGAGGTATTTAGAATTTGTGCCAAGTCTACATGTGTTGAATTGGATGAATTTGTGATACGGCCACAATCTGTCCAGAATTTAGATATCTCAGAAGAGTATGATGTTGTATTATCTAGCAGAATTAAAGAAAAGGCTAAACAAAAAGGGCCATCATGTATACAGAAATGGCGTGCTAGAGGCCTTAATGATGTTAGAGAAACAACTGTTAGAGAGCTTTTATTTGTTCATGAATGGGAATATTGGAAGCAAGATATGATGAAAAAGTTAGAGGAACTGAAGCATATGGACAAGGAGATGGAAAATCTTGCAGGTCATGATGTCAAGAAATCAGTGAAAGGGCAACACATCTCAACATTCAGCAAAGTTAATAGCTCAAGTGAAATTGATCCATCATCAACTAGATTGGAGGACAAAATAGACAAGATTCTTTTGGAAATGGGTGAAATTAAAAATAAAGTGCATGCAGTCATAATTGGGCAGAAGGAAATTATGAGTCGGCTAGATGAACTACATGATGTTGTAAAAGCGAAGGAAGTTGAGATATTGGAAAGATTAGCTATTCTGATAGAAATTTCAGAGCTAAGCATGCCATGCCTACCGTATTTTACTGATGATAATAATATGATCCAAAATCTAACAGCAGATTTCTTTGCTAGAAGCATCAAGTTGCATTTATTATGTGAATCAAAGGTGGGTGGTCACCATGTAGTACCAGGCCAGAAAGGGATCAAAGTAACCGTTGCAGCAAAATGGATAATAGAGTGCTCAAAGGTGTTGGCCCCAGCTCTCACATGTCTTGCTTTTTTGGTTCGTATGGGTGCTGTTGCAGTTGGTATTCCTAGTATTGTTCCACGTTGGCTCCCAGATGTGCTCAAATACATTGCAGGTGAACTGCCATTTGTCCAAAATTTTATCAATAAGATCACAGGCACCGCATGCATAAATGACATGTTGGGGACGACTGCCAATGCCAATGATCGTGAAGTAGAGCTTCGAGAATTTTTTAAAACATTGGTAAGTAATGGAAAGGAGATAGACATGAAATCCGACTTTGGTCTTCAACGCATTATGTTCCATGATGGAAAAGCAGCCTGGGTTTGTAATAAACATGTGCAACACGGGAAAGTCTTGAGTTCTAGATTGTCATTGTAATGTATGATATTGAATCTTCCAATCTTTGGAATATCACACAAGTGATTTTCAAACGCGTATGACGTTTAGATAATACTAGTACTAGCATCTATCCAATGGCATCAAAAATCAAATGTTTAATTATTGCAAAAAAATGTCGCACCATGATAAGCTCTTGCATTGAAACCACAATCAAGCAAATATAATCTAAACTAGTTACAATGCCCAGCGTTGCTGGGCATAAGTTGAAAACATGTAAGCTATGTTGGTCTAGCATGTAAGACAAGACTTGCATAAGCAGCCCACATAGGAGTTGCATGGCCAACTACTATAAAAAGGTTATAGAAATGGAGACCAGCGTTGCTAGGCATAGCTAGGAACTGTGAATGACACACTGAAGCACTTGTTAAATGAATTCACGTTTGTAAAATTATACAATTAAGAGCATTCGACCACATTTTCTTTCCTCTTCCTTTTTCCCTTTTCCTTTTACCTTTTCCCCCTTTTCCTTTCCTTTTGTTTTTCCATTTACCCTTTTTTCCATTTTCTTACTATCCCATTTCGCCCATCTCTTATAATGCTTTGTTCTTAAGTTGGTCCACAATGCTCTGTTCTTCCACAAATTTTGGTTCCATATTGCTCTCTTCTTCCACAGGTTTTTTATTCCACGTTGCTCTGTTCTTGCTTAATTAACTTTGAGCTCGACCTTCTATTGTCCAAGGAAGATCCAAACATATGATTAAGCTAGAGAGGCACCCTTCAAACAAGAGGGTTCTATTCTAGGTTGCCATTTTGAGTGCAATATAAGTCCGTCGAATTAGTTTTAGCACAATTTAGCATGTAGCAGCTAGAAAGTGTTACAACTTACATTCCCATGAAACCATTTTCTTGCTCTTGACAATGCAAAAGATTGGGAATTCAATCTTCTGTTAATATTTATCCTTTCATGAGCTTTTAAATATATTTGACAAAACGTTTCTGGCTGATGCAATACCCTTTCTAAAGAAATATGTGAATTATGTTAGGCACCTTTCAATGAGACCCCGATTAAAAAAATTCTTTTAAACAGACTAAATCAACGGATGGACAACCCATATGAGGATGCTGAAGACATTTTTTATGAGTATATATATACATCTTTTTATGAGTATTGCTCACACAGTGATATCAAGAATTCACCAGCTTCTCCTCCATGTGTACACTTGAACAAGAACATTCCCAAGTCGTCAATCATGTCCCATAGGCTAGCAAGGTGGCGTTATTGTAATGCCTCGTGGATGAGAGAAGTGGTGAGGTCCTTGGGAAGACCCATTACACTATCAAGAGAACCAACCTGTAAGTAACCAAAATACATATAAGCTTAGAAAAGAGGATCCAGAAAATTATACACTCTCTAAATTATGTGTTCCTTGAACTCTCTTACCATTGCTTCTACTAATGGTGAGACAAGGGGGTGCTCAACCAAAAGACCCCCTGGTGCATAGAAAACCGAACCTTCCTTAATCTATCAAGTGTGAAGATACTTCGTATATGCAGCCTAAAATTAATTGCCAAATCAAGTTACTTACCAACATCTCAACCACTTGTTTTGGTATAGGATGAAAATAGATCGCAACATAGCCCGGTAGTAAATGCTCGAGCATTCCAAGTGACATCTGGTTTCACTAATACGCATAGAAAATACTATATAATTTACCCTGACCTTATCTATGCCACCTTTTCTTAAGCCATTTTTGAAATTGACAACAATAATTCCACTTATTGTGTGTGTCTTCGTGATTTGGAATATATCAAATTGAACCATATCGGATGGTGCAAAAATCTAATATTAGTTCGGACATTTACCTTTGACACCCTACGGACATTTTAACATAATACTTTCGACATAAATTGCCTAGCAGCATGGCTACAACTTCCAATACACATTCATTCTATTATGAAGAGGGTTTCATATATAAATCACAATTCGAGAACTCCCATGCTTCCTTTCCTTAATGCGAGTTAACAACATAGCTTTGTACCCCTCAATAAGCGGATGAGCATTCCTCATCCAAGGGCTTCTCTCTTTATAACACCTTCATGCAACACAATCGGCAAACATGAGGGAATGCCTATTAGGAACGAGTCTATGGCCCAGAACAGTTTGTTTCTTGTGTAGAAAGAGGATTTGACTTGATCTGCTGTGATTAGGACTATTGGTTCCCCACCAATGAAGTATCAAGCATCTTGAGCCTTTGCAAAATACAGTCAGCCTGTTTTGAGAAAGGCTCACTCACATTAAAACACCATATGCCCAAATAAAATGCCCTCCACTTCACATTCTATTTGTTGTACATTAAGATGCTACACAAAGACAGTATTAGTTAACAAGATTAAGAGGCTTCCCATTTTGAAAGAAACAACAATCAAGTGAAATGCTTTTAAAAAATACACACTGCTCAGATTTGTACTTTTAAACTTTTCTTCAATTTGGATAACTGGCTTCTCTTTTTTTGTAGACCATTCAAAACTTTTCCTCGTGCACTTTCAATTTGAAATCCCTTTTTGTAGAGGCAATATATCCCATAAAGTATATAATCCATGCTCTTCTTTGACAACAAACCAAACAACAATTTTTCTAAACACATTTCATTATAACATACAAACGAAGCATATGATACGTTATCTCAAATGAAACAAACATATGCATACTTCCACGCTCATCAGAGACATTGTTGAAGGCCAATGAATCTAAGTTATGATCAAATGGCATGGATAAATCTCTCCTTTCTGCTCTGCAGTGATGTCAAGAAAAGAACTTGTGCTCGTAAAGAAATTATGTACTATTAACCTTTGCTTCCACGACTGCCATTACAAGATCTTCTAGGTTGTTTTTTCTTATAGAATGCTCGTCAATATCCGCACTCTGCAATTACCATAGAACGCCAAACACGTTAAGGCCAAGGTTTGGTGACTTGATACAGAGGAAGAGACAATTATACTACCATGATAGTAAATTCATATCGCATCTCCCTTATCGCATCTTTGATGAAGAACCCAAGATTACCTTCATAGACATGCATCTTTTATATTATAATGTTTTGACGTAGTCGTAGTGCATCGAGCCTAAATCCTAGCGGCAGCGGTTTGATGACTTGAATCGGACGGCTGAGATTTGATCTCTCAATTTACCATGGGTCCAAGAAAACCCTTTTCGCCGTCAGGCGCTATGGCGGCAAGGCCCCTGCTAGCTGCCCATCTCGCTTTACATTGCAAACATTTTTGATGCCGGATGGGTGTTTTCATGAGCTTTTTAGGGTTTTAACCTTCCATTTTGTGTTCTTTCCTTCTTTCTTTAGTTCTTTCAATTTTTTCTTCTCGCTTCTTACTTCGGTTATGGCGATCTTTCTAAATGGGATTGGGCTCCGGTGAAAAAATGCCGGGAGCACCAATGGAGCTCCCTGAATAGATCTAATCGATTGCTTTCTTTTTAAAGGGGAACCGAAAGTGGTAGTCTCTTTTTGATTTGTAAATCTTGAACAAATCGCGGATCGTAACAAAAATTCTCGCGAATCGTGGTCGGATGACGCTTTTCATGGCACCGGCTTGCTTTTATGTTAATATATTAGCGGATGTGCATAGATGCGATGGCGTAAAACCCCCTCAAATCTATGCCACCCTCAAATCGCTTTCAAAAAGGAAAGAGCTCCGGTCCACGGATGGGTTCCCCTCAATTTTATATTGCTTTTGGGACATAATCAAATTTGATTTTGTGCATATGATTCATGGCTTTTGGAATTCCAATCATCTTCATCCTCGCCATCTCGGCCGGTTTGATCTCTCTCATTCCCAAACCGATGATCCAAAACTTTTTCCGACCGGAGACCCATATCTTTAACAAACTCCTCTTATAAAGTTTGTGCCAAAATCATCATAACGTAATCAAAGGGCATCGCAAAACATCATTAGCCCTTCCCAATTGGGCTTTTCTTCCAAACGGATATATCTTGGATAATTATATTGCTGCTATGGAAGGTTTGCATTGGAATGAATATACTAATCAAGGATGTATTCTTTAGAAACTTGATTTCTCAAAGGCCTTTGATTCTCATTACATTGAAATTTATTGATTTTGCTTTGAGGAAAATTGGCCTCCCTTATAAGATCATTAAAAGTTAATTCTTGGCCTAAATTCCGGATCTCAATCTTCCGCCCTTATTAATGGTTCCCCGGGGATCTTTCTTTCCTTGCGGAGGGTGAGACAAGGTGTCCTTTAGCCCCTTACATATTCATTGCAATTCATCGAAATATTGACCGAAGTTATCAATCACCGCTGAACAAATTGGAAATATTAAGGGCTTAATTTTTACCGACAACACTTCCAATATGAATATTCTTTTTTTTTTTTTTTTTATTGAAGGCTTATAAGTATATTTATAGAAGTATAATTACAAAACTACTTTTTAGGGAAGTATAACTTTATAGTTATTCCGGGCTTAAAAAGGATAATCGTGAGAAAAAAGCCGAGCCAAATACATTAGGTTCACAAATACCGATAGGAGATTGTCCGTATGAGATAAATGAAGCTAGAAGTGGGATTTAAGATCTGCGATTCCCCTTTTACGACCTCTTCCTCTAACCATCATTGAGAGAGTATGAAAAAATACAGATGCTGAGGATTCGCCATCGCCATGTTAAAACTTTCACTTGCTATCCTTGGCTTCATGTGATCATGCCTCAAGGGCATCATAATTTTGATCACAACAACATCCACGTAAGCATAGTATATTGTGCTCTTAGGGTTCTGAGGCCCAAAAACCTTCACCCATTCATTATTCGCTTGTTTCGTCCATCCTTTTCCACTTAAGTTTACGCAGCAACATGAATATAATCCCCACGGACAAGACCAAAACTTAATAAGGATCATTACATGAAAAATTAACTTGCAAGATTTATCCATCTAATGTCATATTCAATTTGTTTAATAACAACTTGGGGTGGATGATGTCATCGTTGAAGATGAACTCATTCCTTCCTTTCCATATTCTCCAAAGGATAATATAAACCTCCAGTCAGAGTAGGTTGCTCGGGCATAAAGAAATCATGTGAGCTTAGGGAGATAAGGGTGCCTATCAAATTTGAGCCAAGCTCCAAGATCCATTCCGACCACGCGGTTCCTAAAGAGATGGTCCTCATCTTTCCTTATGAGACAAACATCCGGGACAAATGTCCGAGTCTATCATCTGAATCCTATATCTTTTTTTGTTTTGTAGCTAGAGCCCTATGCCACAAGCGCCACATGAATGATTTAATCTTGGGGGGATGGGGCTAGACCACAAGAACTTTAGATTCCTAGCACACCTTTCCTTCCCAATTTGCCATTTAAAATGCAAAGTCATGGCCCGATCCCTTCATAAGAAATTTGTATGCATTTTTTTACTTTGAATTCAGCTTTCCCCTTATGTTGCCAGTTATTAGCCTCTTCTATCCAGATGCCTTGGGTAAGCATTGAGCATATATTATTGTACAGCATTTCGGAATCCCCTTCTCCTGAGAGCTTTGAGTCCCTATAGGGGATAATTCCTTGATCATTGAACATGTCCCGATCGCATGAGGATGCCTTTGGAAGTCCGAGACCGGGCTTGTTCAGGGAAGTGGCAGGCAAGGCATAAAGAGGAATTGTTAGTAAGGAGGGCTGGGTTCCAAAATATGGATTGGTCCATAGACAACCCTTCTTTCCAAGTGTACATCCCTTTAATCTGATCCCGTGCCTTGATCCACTTCTGCTGTGCCAAGGGTGGATTTGGGGACCAAGAAGGGAAAAAAATAGATAGAATGGGGTAAATTAATTTCGAGATTCCTCCATCCATAAGAGGTGCACTTACCCGTATAGTGCTTGATAATAGTAGAGATACAGGATGGTTAATCCCGGTTTGTAGGCAAAATTTTGTAGAAATATTTCACGCAAGAGCTATACCCCGTTTTCTATATTGATCACACCTAACCCCCATTTTTCTTGGTCTTGCAAAGATTCCTTCATAGCAACAGAATCCAAAGATTCTTGTTTTGGCCAGAGGAGATAAATCTGCCTTATAATACTTTGGAAGCTTGAGGAAACTTTTTGGAGCTAAAATAATGTAGGACCGTAAAACATGAGAAGAGGAGATCACAAAGTTGGCTATAATTGCCTGGGCCCCTCGCTTGGAAATATACTTGGAATTAAGATCGCCCACCTTCCCTCCTGAAACTTCTCAATTATATCATTCAAATATCTGATGGGCTGCCCTTCATGTAACCATCGGAATACCCAAGATTTTAGATGAATTGGTTGGTAAAATGTACTTGGCGTACCTATGAGAGCAGCCGTTTGTTCCCCTTTTACCCGATCCTTAGCTACAATTTTCGACTTCATAGGATTTATCTTTGCAGTCCGATGCTTCCCCAAACTCCTCCAGGATTGCTTGAGTGTTAATCGTGAGATCTATTATCCATCGAAACCAGCAAGAATGTGTCATCCGCAAAAATGTCCATTCAAAATCTGATCCAATTGCCCACTTCCCGCGTGGTAAGCCCTTGAATCGTGTTAGTAGTCTTGGCTTCCTCCAATTTGCTATGGAGGCTTTCCATGATAATGAGAAAAAAGAAAAGGGGCTAGGGGGCATCCTTGCTTTACCCCTTTTCAAGGGGAAAGAATGGGCCACACTCCCCATTAATCAAAACCGAGGGACCTCGAGTTAGACGAATGGCTTTAAGAGAAGGATGACCTCGCTTGAGAACCCTAAGGCATAGCAACATTTGAAAAGAAAATTCCACCTAACCGAAGTGAAAAAGCCTTGGTTATATCCAATTTGATAAGGAATATCTTGGTGAGATTCTTTTGGCCCAATGAAGACCCAATATAGCAAAGTGACAACATTATCTAGAATGAATCGTCCTTTCGTAAGTCGCGATTTGGGACGACCGGCGATAATCCTTTTCCAGATTGTCTTGGGCCTCCTCGCTATAGTAACGATATTAGCTTGTAAATCACATTTGACAAAGAGATTGGTCTATAGTCCTAAAAAGGTTGCAGGAACATCCGCTTTAGGAATGAGGGTAATAAGACCGGTGTTTATTCTTGCATCCGGGCATTTAGAGACCCTAAATTCATTGGCTGCATGTGATATCTTCCCCAATCATAGGCCACACCTTAATAAAAATTCCACAGGAAGCCCATCAGTCCAGGGCTCTTGCCTTTTTCCATTTCCTTTGCAAAAGAGTAGAGTTCTTCACCGAGAAAGGCTTCTCAATGCTCAATTCCCTCTTGAAAACCTTTCTTTGCATATTAATGAACCTCGCCCATATCCCAGGGCTGACCATCTCTGTTATTTCCCCATGATGTTTTTAGCGGGATCCTTTCTGCGGTTTTAATCTGATTCTCACCTTGATGTCCTCCTCTCCACCCTCAATTTTAAAATATGGTTTCTTTTCACCCTCCCCTTGGCTTTGGCAAAAGAACTTGGAGCTACCCTTTTCATCTTCTTTAATTTCTTAACTTTTTTGCCTTTTAAGTCTCCAACCCTCTGCAATTCTAATCTCTTCCTTC
Organism: Isoetes taiwanensis; assembly: GCA_021234155.1. Taxonomy (NCBI): domain Eukaryota; kingdom Viridiplantae; phylum Streptophyta; class Lycopodiopsida; order Isoetales; family Isoetaceae; genus Isoetes; species Isoetes taiwanensis. The sequence goes on from JAJEKV010000931.1 coordinate 59,960, forward strand.
TCAATTTACCTAATATCTTCCTTATCTTCTTCCGAGGCGTTTGTAATCTCCTCTCTCGTGTTCCAAGGTGGATAGTTTTCTCAAGCGTGCACTATCCCGCCCCCGCACCTTAAGCCAATTTTTTGGTGGCTTTGGCCATCTTGACCCACCCAGCATCCAGCCGGTTCCTCCTAAGGGTGGGGATATTTAGCTAGGATCTGCTGAAATCTTGTGCTAAACTCCTCATGATCCGTATACAGTGTTGAGCTTGAAGTAGGTCTTCCTTCTTTTGATAGAGTCCTTAGCCATGATCCCCGAAGCCGCTGGGATAGTGGTCATTGTGGTGTACCTCTAGGTTGTTCACTCTATTAATTTGTTATTCCATAAGTTCTTAGAGAGATAAAATCGCCATGCAAAAACACGTAGTGGGATCCCCCTTTTATCCGGCCCAACTGTGAGGAATGCCTTTGGTTCTAGCAAGCGTAAGATTGTTCCCCTCAACCGAGTTCGACCACGCCTCTTTTTCCTTCTTACCTAAAGGTCTGGAATTCTTATTTTTCATAAAAACTGTTAGTAAAACCATATTAATATCACCACCTAAAATATACATTCATCAAACTCTAAATTATCTAAGCTTATTCTTGACCCCTGTTCCATTTCCACTCTCTCCCTCGATCATTATATGCATAAATGTTAACAAGAGCTATTCTAATTTTAAATAAAGTACATAAAGAATCGCCATCTACCATTTCTCCCATTCACCATATAAGTATTGGAAATATCCAAGTGATTATTCAGCAAAGCAATCCCACCTTGGAGTCATTGGTAAAAGGGGGATTGACCATGTTGAAACCATAAGGAGAGTCCTACCATAATATTATCGCGGGTCCAAGGGTCATGAATCTTATGCTCCCAGATAGGCAACAAAAATCGTTTGAGGGAATGAAGACATACCTTAAGCCTTTCCCTTTTGATAGTACTATTCAACCCCGGAGATTCCAAGTGATACCAAGGTCTCTATCCATTAGATTTTGTACTACCTACATCCTCCTCGGTGGGATGGATTGTTTCCTCGAGGGGCAGCACTGGGACCCATATAAAGTTTTTTCTTACCCCGCCCCTTCTTTTTTGTCAACCATCTTCGACAATTACCCCTCTAAATCCATGACCTCTTCAAGAGTGTGTGTCAATCTCTTCCTCTTCCTTTATTAAACTCGGGATTAGGGGTTTTCTTTTAGGGTGAAGACGGGTTCCCTCGTATCAATCTTCACCGACAAATTAGCATTTTAAAAAAAAAGACCATATTATTGTTGAGCTCGATGCCAGAAACTCTTGATTATAACCATGGTCTTTAGCTTTGGTTAGAGTAAATTGTTCCATATTCTCGTCACGAACATTGGTCTTTGCTCGAGATCCTCAACTTCCCCGCGCCCTCGCCGATTGAAGTTTTAGGGACCCGTGATGCTTAATGTTCTTTTTGAGGATTGTTCTCTTTTAGTCGTAGTAAGTAGGGGACCGCCTTTTAGAATAAGATACTTCCGTGATATCAAAAACTCATTCTCCTGACTCTTGTTTTATACCTTTGGTCGGGAAATAATTCTTTTGGAAACACAGATCGACGGGTAATTGGTTTGGGGAATATTGATCTCAATCCATCCCCCAAAGGGTTCCCATTTGAGCCGTGGGGGGTGAGATTTGGTCCGTAGGGGGCAAAGTGGAGAAGGATATCCGTGGTCATCCCGATTATCCTTATCCATGTTCTAATGAAATCGAATTCATCTCATCAAATAGAAGGGAGCATTGGCAACGTGTCTAACTTTCTCCTCGGAATATAGCCAACACAAATTTCATCTCAAAAACAACTGAATGTTTTATTGTCAAGCTTGAGGATCGAGAGGATAGGAATGCTTGAGTTTTTTGATCCAATTCCTTGACTTCCTCCCGAAGAAGGGCATTTCAGCGGAAATGGACTAAAAATAGCCTTCTTGGAGAAGATGTCACCGCAGAGTTGTTCGGTACCCAAATAGATCGATGAACCCTTTCCGTAATCATGTCCGACCATTGTTAGTAGGAACAAGGGAACGGCCAGTAATATCTTTCATTAGAATATTTTTATAGGGAGAGGGGAATCATGACCTTTAACCTTGTCGTTCTTGCCCACCACTTGGCATGGTATTCGCGGATCTTGTTTTCCCCACCTTTTCTTGGTAATGTTGGTGCACGATTTTTACCTCCCCCTCTGGTACAGTCCACCACGGAACCTCACCTCCACCGTTTAAAGAACCCATTGGAATCCTTGATCTTGCATGCTTTTTCTGTTTTCGGTGGTAGACCTCCAGAGATGTCGAAACTCCCTCTAGGGAGCTGATTCCACGGCCAGCCCTTTGTCTAAAGTTTTCCCCGCGCCTCTCGATAACATTCATCGTCCTCTTCTTCCCATCTCTTAATTAAACGATACTAGCGTTGGAGCTATCTTTCAATCCGTCCCATTTGATAATCGTTTTTCACTTTAGCCAAACATTTCGTCCATGAAAGATCTCAAGATGCTATTTTTCAAACCGCAAATCCGTTTCAAGATGACCCCGCTTTCAACCGTTATGAGTTTGTACGTAGTATTGTCCATTTCCCTCAACATAGCCAAAGGTATTCCGCACTCCAGTCCCCGGTCATTCGCCCTGCCTTCCATGTAGTCTTTATGTATGCCACTTAGCCTTTCTTTTTGGGGCCAAAGATTGGAGCTTCCTCATGAACCCCATGCAAAACTGTTTCTACCCAGTCCCGGATAATCTCTAAACCCATATATAATTCTCTTCAAAACACTCCATCCTTTGTCCCGTTCCGCCGCCCATCCGTAAGATTTGGTTCCATTCATCGCCTTCTTTGCTTTAGACTTGGATGTGTTTGCCTTGGTTCTCATCTCTGAGGAGGCCCCTAGCAGGAGGGAGTGTTGCTGCGTCACAAAATTGCAGGGAGACCTAAAGTTGATGCCGCACCAGTCTGAAAGTTGCCCCTTCAGATCCTTACGCTCAACCCGCCAATGATAGATTTTTCCAGCCAAGAATTGAACATCTCCAGAATGGCTCGGAGCACATTAACATCCCTTGAAACTCAGAGGAACAAAAATCTAAAAGACCCTACCGACCCCGACTCTTGAAAAGAAAAACCCCACCCCTACCCGGGACCCTAGTTATACTACTATTTGCTACCGAGTGAACCTCCACACCACCACATCTAAGTCCCTCCAAGTCTTTGGGAGGGGGGATCAAAAGAAGGTCGCCTAAAGGATAGATTGGTTCAATACCAAATTCCAAGGGTGCACATCATAGAATAAATTGGCGTCAAATCGTTAATAAGCATCAATATTCGAATTAGAGTTGCCACTCTCAAAGATCCAAAGTCTCACAAAGCACACGATGCACAAGAAGAAGGTGGCTGAACCCGGACCGCGTACAACCGACCTAGACCGACACTACCAATTAAGTTTTCTACACTCTAGAGATTCTCGCTTTTCCTCCAGATGTTAGTAATC
>JAJEKV010000932.1:0-63247 GCA_021234155.1 Isoetes taiwanensis
TTCGACGGGCGTGAAAAGAAGAAATTGCATTCACGCCGGGTAACTCAAGTGTGGGATATCATTAAAAAGGAATGTGTCACGGGGACAGTACCATGGTTAGATATGCTACGTGGAGAAAAGATTCCTCATTTTAGAAACAAAATTTGCATTGCAAAACATCATGACGGTGTGATTGGTCCACGCCGACAAGGAGTTCCTCGCTGGTTGGTATAAGACGGCAATCGGGAGTAACGGCGGCATCCGGTGGCGCCTGCGATGGCCGCCGCGGTTTGAACGAGGACCGTGACGATGCCCAGCACAAACCGTCAGAGTGATTACCTCGCAAGATGAATTGTTCTGGGATTCTCTCGCGCCGCCACAACCGGGTGGCATTAATGGATTTGGCCGGTGCCGGATGGTCAACATCCCGACTCGAAGACCAACGGGATGGAGGTGGTTCTCGCACCACGATCCCCGAGCGTAACCCTACTCTCAAGATCACCCTCCGTCCAACCCGAGTAGAGGGTTTTTCCTCTTAGACTTAGTAGATAGGCTCGAGTCTTTGCATATATAAGGAAAGGCCTAGAAGGAAATAGCCGGGTCAGGCCTACATTTTGTAAAAATTTCCACTATAATAATAGAATATGCCGCTTAGTCACTGTGGTGTTTGCTTCTTGAACTGTGATCTCTGCTTGTTGATTGGGTCAGGTGATGAAATGTTTTGAGATCAAAACCATTAACTAACAATGTAGGTAATGGAGTGCCATCTAATTCCCGCCAGCTTGGAAAACGCTGGTCTAAACCACTTGAACAATTTGATAAGGGCCAAGCCAACGAAACTGAGTTTACCCTGGAAAATTTTTACACTGAATCATAAAGAAGAACCAAATCGCTTTTTGAATGTTTTTGTCTTCGCTGTGACGCTTGTCATGTAAAGATTTTGCAACCGTTGTCCATGAAGAACACTAATATAAGCATCCCGGTCAAGTTCATCCAACCTGCTCTAATTGATAGACCCCTTTCTTTGAGTGCCAGGATTACGAGCAAAGAGCCGCTTGAAAACGAGTGTTGGAAGGATGTATTCAAACGTATGAGAGCTTCCCGACTATAAACCAATTTAAAGGAGGTGACCCGTGAGGCAATCTTGAAACAAGTATTGTAGGCCCAAAGAACAAGAGGGAAGTTTTGTCTCCACAACTGCGGCGCGAAGCTGCCACAAATTTTCTTGAGAATGGCACCGAGTTTTGTTGGTGCTTTTCGCCAAAACCATTACCTTTGAGGATAGTAAGGTGTGCTTTGTGATGATGTATCGGGAGATAATCCGTCGACCTCCTTGATAGTATGGTTGATGAAATGGACACCACGGTCACCGACCAGCTCCGTGGGGCAGCCCAATCGGCGTGATAATTTGTTGATACAGACCCTAGGCCGTGTTTTGTTGCGGTGTTATGCGGAAGTGCACAAGCTTCCGCCCATTTGTGGCGTGGTCGGTGAGAACCAGGACGTAACGCACGGGTGTGCCGCTATGCAGAGGATCTATAGGTCCACAAAAGTCCATTCCCCATTTGCTGCTGAAGGGAAGTGCCGGCGATGCGTCGGGCCAAGGGAAGATCGCCACCGGCCATGGGGCCCCCCTCGGCTACCGGCAAGCCGCCACACGGGCGAGTGGGGCGTGAGCATCTTTTGGAAGAGCGTGGGCCAATAATACCCGGCTAGAAGGATTTTGGCGTCGCAGTGTCACCATGAAAATGACCACCACCTAGCCCTTGATGAGCTTCGAACAATATCCGAACTTCATGAGGTAGAACACAGTCAAGGATGGTGTCTTTACCCTTTTGTAGAGATGTCCCGCGAACCATGGTGTAGTCACGGACCTCGTGAGAAATTGATGGCTTACCGGATTGTCGCCGGGTGAGAGAGCGCCTCATCTTCGGTGGAAGAGCACCCGTGAGGAGGTAATACCGAAAATCATGGAACCAATGTGGTGTTGCTGCGACTAAAAAGAGTCGAACATCATCGTGAAAGGCGCCCGAGACTCGGTGGGAGGGATCATCCGCGGTGGATGCGGAAAGATAATCAGGGACTACATGAGATTTGCCGCCTTATGAACGATTTCAAAAGGAGCAAATTTGGAGAAGAAGGACCCAACGGCAGCAATGCGGCCGTGGGTGGACTTGTTGATCAAATAGAGGAGTGCTTGGTGGTCCACAAAGAACTCTGATTTGACTTCCCAAAAGGTAATGACGAAGCGTTGGACACGTAAAATGAGACCCAAAAGCTTCACGCTCAGGTGGCGTTAATAGTTGGGCGCCAGCGTAATTGAGTTTTTACCGGGCGCGATTTGGTTTGTAGCAGCGCATCATATTCTTGAGAAAGAACAGCCCAATAGCAAACGCCAGACATCGACATGAACATGAAAGGGTTTTTGTCCCATTGAGGAGGAACAAGAACCGGTCGAAAGTAAGCAAAAGCTTCACCGTTGGAAAGCAAAGATCCGCCCGGGAATTCAAGCCCAGTGTGGATTCACCCGTGAGTTTATGAATGGGATCCGCAATGGTCTGCTAGTCCGTATGAAGGTGGAGTAATAATTGACCTTACCCAGGAAAGAGCGTGTCTCCTTGATATTTGCCGGTGCTTTAGCCTTGAGCACACAATCGATTTTGGCGGTGATCCGTGGTGATACCGCTTTCTTCGACAACATGGCCAATGAGAACACGGAAGGTGATGCAAAAGGTGCATTCTCAGATTGAGACTAATCTTGGGACTCATCACATTTCTCGGAAGACGAAGTTCCAATTTATCCAAATGGTCACCATGGAATCTGAAAGGCGAGAAGTCATCTTGAAAAAATTTGGCAAGAAGGGATTTTCCTTCATGAAATCATGAAAAACCGAGAGCATGATGCGTTGAAACGTTGATGGAGAGTTTGATAATCCAAAAGGAACCACCTTGTAGGCAAAAAGTACTTACGGGGTGGTGAAAGTAGTCTTGAGTTGATCGATTCTTTGATTGAGATCTGATTGTAGCCAGAAAAATCCATCCATGAAGGAGTACATCTCATGTCGACCACCTCTTCCAACCTCCGTCCGGTGAAGGGAAGTGGAAAAATGATCACGCCCGCGGGCTCCTGGTTGAGTTTAGATAGTCCACAATGCACCACGGATCTTACCATTGTGTTTGAGGGCAATGACGATGGGGCTCACCCATTGCAGAATGTTTGACCTCATAGATCAAACGCAGCTAGAGGAGTTTGTCAATTTCCGCCTTGACGCCGATCGCGGTAATTAGGGTTGAGCCGATCGCACTACAAGAGAATAAGGGTTCTCGCGTCGGAAAATCGCCGATAGTCTTCACAAAGCAGGCAAGTGCCCGGACCCGATGCGACGATTTGCTCGACGACTATTATCGGCGATAAAGCGTCCGTAATTTTCACGTAAAATTTCGCCGAATTATCGTCGGAGGTTTCGGCGATTGATATCAAAACAAACGTCAGAAAAACGTCAAGAAAAACGTCATTTTACTCGTCAGACATATCATCAATACAAACGTCACTCTTATCGTCACAAAAAACGTCGCTAAAAACGTCACAAAATTCGTTTTAAAAATCGTCACACTTTTCGGTCACATTTTTGTCAACATATTCGTCATCCTAAACGTCAGCAATTTCGTCAACAAAATCAACGCTGCTTTTTGTATTGAGCGTAAAAAATTGTTCCTATAATCCAATCAATTGAAAGTGATAAGAAACTTGGGAGGAGGTGGTTGTACACAAATTATAAATATATATTATTGGAAGGCGTCTATTAGAGAACAAATGATCCATGTTTACTTTGAGCACGGGGATTATGCAAACTATGAAGGCAACAAAACGGAACAAAAGAAAATAAGACAGAAAAATGAGATGAAATATCTTTCATTATTAATGCACAAGGAGTTCATATCATCATCGCTAATAAATCTGCCAATATCGTCAGATTTATATCGATACATTTACTGAAATGTTTTCTGAAATGTAGCTGCAGTAAATTTACTATTTACTGTTATAATCTCACAAAAATATGAATGCATTACAGTAATGTTGTCCCCTTGTTCGAATATGAGATCAGCTCCAACAGGTTCTTCAGTCAGTGCACATGGGCGGACTATAGTGTATGGAATGCCGCTCTCGCGTAAAACATCTCCCCCCTGCAAAAGTTGCATTGATTAATAAGGCAAATAAGTACAAACCTTTAGCTTAAATGTTAGAATGTAGTTAACCTCCTTATTGAGACGAGCTGCTGGAGGTTGCTTGCTCAAATCGGCCTGATGTCCGCTCGGTCTTGTGACACCAAATTTAACTAACATGAACAAACCTATTGGATACAACGTGGTCATGGTTAAAAATGCTACTGGGCATGATTCTAACAAACTTCAAAATCCAAAGTTGACCAGTGATGATACCTTGGAGTTATAGGTTCCTTCAATATGACGTATAACTCGCCCAATTGCCTGGTTCACAGCTCGTGCAGCCTGCTGGACATACCACTCATCGCCAGTTAAACCCTGGATCATAAAACATGGTTTCCAGTGCTCTAGTTCAGACTTTTGACGTAGACAAACCTTTTAACTCTTTATACCTTATTCTTGCCTTTCGTTGAACGTGATTTGAACGTCGTTGCTACACTGGTCTTGCATCAGATTTGGTAGGAATGGTGAGTTCCCCCAAGCTTTTGTTGATTCTCAAGATCTCGAACTCCGTGCTAAAATGTGTGTTTGAATTTTGTGAATGCTTTGACGGCCCTACATTACGGTAAGGAGCCGAAGATTTGCGGCAAAGGCGGACAAGGTTGATTGTTGCCGACATCCACAATCTCGACTCGAGTCCGAATATGGGGTATTACTTCAAAGTATCCGGACAATGTGTGCGGTGGAGGTTGGAGCATAACCGGATGTGTGGCACTTTGCATGGTGAAAAGAGGGGTTGCTCGGGCCATCCATCGCCAGAGGTTGCTTCATGACAGCGTGTACATCAACAGGAGTTGCGGGAGGTTCAAGCATCCGAAAAAGTGATCAACACGTTGGATTGATTGCAAGGAGCCGTAAGGGTCAAGCAGCAGCCACAAACTGGTCCGATCAAGAGTCATTTCTCCCCAAGGATCAGCAGATATTCGGGTAGGATGACGAGGAGGCACTTCGAGGTGGAGCCCGAACTTGATAAATATTCGAGCTTCTTCAGAACTGTTATCCGAGAGAGAGGGTTCCGTGATTGTCAGCGAAATGATCCCCGCTTCGCTTGCAAGTCCATGGTGGCATTGAGATGACCATCGGTGATGACTAACCGGGTCCGCGGCCCCAAGAATGGATACTCTTGGCCCTGGCGGGAAAAGGTCCCCGACCAACATTTCATAGTCACATGGATCTTCGCCACTTTTCCAAACTCCAAATTCCATGGGGAAGCGGAGATCACCGATGTTGATGTGAAGAAGAGGTGTGGACGCCTTTGAGGTCGCGTTATATGGCCATTAGCCAACTTGATGTCATATGGAGCACTAAAGAGTTGTGTGATGCCCATTTGTTTGCGGAGTTTATCCGTGATGAGATTGACCGCGCTTACCTCCATCTATTTGAACATGGTTGACTTTGTCGATTACCCACCGTGGCATGGACCGTGGGTGTAGAGGTACACAGCCCCAACTAAAACGGTTGGGAGTGGTAAACCGGTCCTTGAGAGCGGGACGAAGTTTCAAAATGGTTGCCAAGCTTAAAGGAATTTTGATCTTGGCTAGCTCCTCTTGGAGTTCTAGAGGCACATGAGAAAAAGGATCTGCTGGTTCCATTTGGTCTTGGAGTGCGTGGTAGTGAAGCAAAGAACTTCTTTGAGTAAGTCAACCTCGGCAAAGAATATTGGGATACGCCCGAGAGCGTGGGAGGTTGAGATGTGGAAGGTGTATCTTGTCTTTGTTGAGCTCGTGGTGGCATGAACATTTGCCAATGTGCGGCCTTCCCGCAGCCTTGCATGAGGTTCAAAATGCTTTGGCTAACTTTTGGCATGACATGTGGCATGAGCTTCTCCAAGTCGAGGTGCAAAGTGAACCTTTTTCGTCGTCGCGATGAGGAATGGTGTCAATCGCGAAGCGCGGGTTGCGTGCCATTCGAATAATGGTCAAGGGACGGATGCCTTTGGTCCGGCGTGAAACTAAACCAACCCAATTTGACTACCGGATTGGAGGATTAAGTGCCCGAAAAATTTCCTCTTGTGCTTGTTGATCCGGTGAGGTTGATTTGTCGGGAGCTGGTTGATAGCGCGGATTGCTGAGGGCTCTTGGTGGCTTCTTAAGAACCGGTCTCGCCTTGTTTGCCATTAGCAATCCAGAGTTGGTAAGCCGTGAGGCGGACCGATGTGGTCCGATGTGCCGAAGTCGTACGAACTTGTGGAAGTTGAGGACACGCCAGTGGTGGTATGACCCCATTCTTGACAAAGTGATAACACCGCGTTTTTAGAAGGATCAAAAAGGAGGACGTGGGTTGGATCCCCGCTGTTGCCCCCTGTGGCTTATAGAGTTGAGTGGTTGCACCCGGGCGGTGGCCGAGCGATAGCGATTGTTGCTGAGGTGTGGTTTGCACTTGATAAACCATTTTGTTGCTTAACGCGGTGTGGGATGAGTGCGAGTGCACTCTTCCGCGGCATGATTGCACATGTTGCATCGCTTGCAATGGCCGGGCCATTGGTGGAGTTGCACTCATTTGCCAAATGGCCTTGGTATTTGCAAATATGGCACCCGATTTGGCTACTGTGGATTAGCGTGTTGAGGTCAACGTACCGTTTGTGGAACCATGAGGTGGAATGAAGCGGGAGCTCTTGAAAGAGCCGCCTGGGAGGAAACATTGACCGAGTGATTGACAGGTCGATAGATCCCGCTCCAAAGTCTTGGGACTTGGGTATTCACCATGAGTCGAATAGGCTGGAGGAAGTCCTTGGAGAAACCGCACAAAAACTGCTCGTGTGGGGTACTCCTTGAGCTTACTTAGCGTAATGTGAAGTCGATCCGCAAAATCCGGAAGGCGCACTGCGGGCTCTTGTTGAAGTTCATTGAGTTGCTTGAGATGAAATTGATCATCATCCAGTGGTCCCATAATGAGACGTAAAAAGTTCTCATTTCGACGGGGTCTTGTTTCCAATGGCTTTTGTTGGACATGAGCCATTGATGAGGAGAGCCACGCAGGTGGTGGAAAAGATGTGGAATTTCAGTTGAGGTTGCATGACCATTTAGGACAGCTAGAGCCTCAAATTCTTCCATGTGGGCCCTGAGCACTTTGGTCTAAGGGGTTTGCCTTTCGTGTTGCCAAAGGTGGGATAAGTCGGTTCCAGTCCGAAAGGTAGATGTGAAAGTGCTTGGCTGGACAGAACGAGATAGTGAGGATATTGAGGTTGAGTTGGATGTGGCATGGTGCCCGGGCGACCCCGATGAAGGGGTGACTCGGTGGAGAAACCGGGTAGCCGGAGCATTGGTTTTGAGATCTGTAAGGTTGTAAAACAGGAAGGGCAAAGGGGAAACGAGGGGAAAGGGATACATATTCCCGGTAGAAGCAAAGGAGACATGTGGATATCCGCGCTCCACCCGGGAGATGATGGTTGTGAAGGAAGAGGCGTGCATGGCCCGGGGAAGAATGATGGATGTAGGCATGTTCTGTGGGTATGAAAGTACGGTTGAGAAGGTTGAGCCTGGATAAGGCTCCCCGATAGTGATGAGGGGATCGAGGTTGTGAGCAATGTTTGCACGCTTGGGGTGGGGAACTGGGACGCAGACAGACACGAGGGGTTGGTGGCTCGACTCCAGCCCTAGACCAAGATGGCCTCTATGTCATAAGCGCATCCATACATGTCGTAAAGCTTCCTCGGGAATGATGGCTCCAAGCCAGAGAGGCCGTCTGGAGAAAGGAGTTCTTCCGGGCGGAAATTTCGCACACGCATACGGCATGTAAGAAAGTAGGATGGAATCAGACCAAGCAAAGCATGTTGTTTGGGGTCCGGGTTCCGGGAACCCCGAAGACAACTCCTCCGGTGAGGACCCGTGGATCTATCAGAGAGTCCGGGGACTATGTCACGCGGGATTTGCAAGAAGAGAAGAAGAAGAAGAAGACGTAACAAATGAGAGGAAAATGATTTCTTGATATCAATGATGAACATACATGAGCTCGTAATAGAGAGAAAACCCGAAAGGAGACAAGACTCAAAACTCATCTCCAAAAACTCATGTGCTAGCTCTACTCATATATATAGTACAATGGCCTTTGGCCCAATATAGACACTCCGATCGATCTCGGTGCAATTCTCGGAAGGAGGCCCGATTTTGCAGAATGTTGGCGGTGCCTCTTGAAGTGCCTAGAATCACGCTGACGCCGACGCTGGCGGTGACGGGTCGCCACTTGTCCGAAAGGCCGCCTCTTGTTGACGGGCCACGGGCTTTGATCAAGCGGGGTCCGCCGCTTGGTCTTCTGCTGAGCCTTTGATGGCTGACCCGTGGGTCGACCGAGGATCCTTGAGCTTGACCTGGTCTCGTCAGATGCATGAATAGTCCCGTACTGGGAGGCACAGGACTAACATCTAGCCTTACGGATACACAATCCCATGGCATCACCCATCGGGACTACCCGTGTTGAATCTCCTCGGTCCTGGATGAGGCGTGAAGGGTTGCAACTCCCCTTCCTGGGTCTAGAGGTTCCATGCAGGCTAGAGAATCGTGGCGACACACGCATTCGCACCTGCCTTAACCCCCAAAACGAGCCAAGCCGACACTTGCAACTCTCGAGGAGGTGTGGCGACACCATTGCCGAGGAGGTGTGGGACCCATGCTCGCCCACACGGAAGTGACCGACCATAAGTCTAGCCCACTATGGGATCCCCCGTAGCCCCCACTCGCAGGGATCCTCCCTCCACATTGCCTCTAGCCCCGTTATGTGGTGCTGAGTCACATCATAGCCTCCATAGCCTGGTGGGCGCCTATGCACAGGCCGCAACTAATAGGAACTAAGGGATCTAATCTAGGAGCATACTACATATGGCTCTAGGTCTCTACCCCCCTTCCCAATACAAGAGGAGCAAACATGATCAACCATCATCATATAATCATCACATCATGAGAATAATCATAAGAACATCTTAACCTAATCATACAAATCTAACTTACAGTTAGGGTTCCTTGATTAGGGTTCAAGATGATGCATGAGGGTTCTAGGACGGCTCTACCCTAGATACAAGATACTAACTCATCTGGAATGCTAATTCCAGATGAACTACTATGACTACTACCCTACATACCTGTTCCTGAAGCACTCCCTCCAAACCCGAGCGTCTCCATGATCTTCGAAGTGTTCGAGGTAGCTCATACTCCTGCTGATGCGCTCACGCTCTGGGGGCTGCCATGCTATGCTGTGCCACAGCAGACGGTTCTCGAAACGGAGTTTCGAGCGCGAAGAAGGTTCCCAGACTGTTGGAGCCAGAAAGGAGGCCTAGGGTTAGGGTTTAGGCCTTTATAGGTTAGGGTTTACATGTTATGCCACGTAGCTCCAATAGGGTAAGACCGTGTGGCGGGTGCCCAATAGGTTAAGGCCACGTGGAAAATGGTCTTAACCTAAGGTTGGCTAAGTTATATGAATAACTTAGTCATGCCCCCTAGTGCCACAATCTATGGTATACAAGGCTATGAAGATAGACTTGTATAGTGACGGGTCCAGGAATATACGTATTTATAGCGTATATTCCCCTGGAATGTCACACCTTCATTCCTGGACTTGCAGCCATTGCTGATCCCATTCATAAACTCACGGGTGATGAATCCACTTGGTCTTGGAATTCCCAGGCGGATGCTGCTTTCCACCAGTTGAAGATTTTGCTTACTCAGGCCCCCGTGCTTGTTCCACCTCAATGGGACAAGCCTTTTCATGTTCATGTCGATGTCTCTGCATTTGCTATAGGTGCTGTTCTCTCACAAGCATTTGACCCGCACACAGATAAACCGAATCGTTATGCTAGCAGAAAACTCAATCATGCTGAGCGCAACTACTCTGCCACTGAGAGGGAGGCATTGGGCTTAATCTTTTGTGTCCAACGCTTCCGTCATTATTTGTTGGGCAGTCAGATCAAATTCTTTGTTGATCATCAGGCACTTCTTTATTTGATCAACAAGTCCACGCCGACGGGCAGAATTGCTCGTTGGGTCCTTCTTCTGCAAGAATTCGCTCCTTTTGAAATCATTCATAAAGCTGGCAAATCTCATGTCGTACCGGATTATCTCTCCGCGATCTACGGATGATCCCTACACGGGTGTTTTCGGATGCCTTTCGACGGCTCATTTGTTTTTGGTCGCGCCCCGCGCCCCATTGGTTTCATAACTTTTAGCAGTATCTCTCACAGGTTCTCTTCCCTTTGAAGATCCCACGCTCTCTCCAGAAAAGCTTCACTCACGCCGCCGTCAGTTTCTCCGAGAGGTCCGTGACTACACCATGATGGCGGGCCATTTGTACAAACGCGGCAAAGATATGGTCCTTCGACGCTGTGTTCTTCCTCATGAAGTGCCCGATATAGTTCGACATGCCCATGAAGGGCTTGGTGGTGGTCATTTTCACGGTGACACCACGGCACGCAAAATACTTCTCGCAGGCTATTTCTGGCCCACGCTCTTCAAGGATGCCCACGCTCACGCCCGCACGTGTGATGTCTGTCAGCGTGTGGGTAGGCCCACGGCCCGTGATGCTCTCCCGTTGACGCCGATCGCCATGCCACTTCCCTTCAGCAAATGGGAATGGACTTTGTGGGGTCCATCGATCCTCGTAGCGGCACACCCGTGTTCGCTACATTTCGCGGTCATCACCGATTACGCCACCAAATGGGTTGAGGCTTGTGCTCTTCGGACAACCGGCAAAGCACAACCAAGGTCCTTTATCGCGCACATCATCACGCGTTTTGGCTGTCCCCACGGGCGGTCGGTGATCGAGGTGTTCATTTTGTCAATCACACCATCAAAGAGGCGACGGATTATCTGGCTGATCCATCATCGCAAAAGCACACCTTACTATCCTCAATGGAATGGTTTGGTGAAAAGCACCAACAAGACTCTCATCACTATTTCAAGAAAATGCTGTGATGCCTCTCGCACGGATTGGCACGAAAAGTTACCTCATCGTTCTTTGGGCTTACAGCTGGCGTTTCAAGATTGCTACCGGGTCACTCCTTTTAAATTGGTTTATGGACAAGAAGCCTTGATGCCCTTTGAATATGTTCTTCCGACACTCCGTTTTCAACTTGCCACCACTCATAACCCACCTGCAGCTCTTCAAGAACGAGTTTACCAACTAGAACAGTTGGACGAACTTAGGCGAGATACATATATTCGGGTTCTTCATGGTCAACAGTTAAGGAAATCTTTGCATGACAAACATCTGAGAGCCAAAACTTTTCAAGAAGGTGATTTGGTTTTGCTTTATGATTCTCGTTACAAAAATTTTCCAGGCAAGTTAAAGTTCAGATGGCTTGGTCCTTATCAAATCGTTCAAGTTGTACAACCCAGCGTTTTTCAAAGTCTGGCGAGGTAATTAGATGGCACTCCATTACCTACATCTTTGGTTAATGGCTTTCACGAAAACAATTTCATACGTAAGATACGAGGCAGTCATACACATGATGCACAACAAAATCGACTCCAACGAGATAGTGACTAAAGCGGCATATTTATATTTATAGTAGAGGCAATATACAAAATGTGGGCATTGCCCACATACTTCCCACGAGCGAGCCCCCTATTTACAAAATGGGCAAGCCCCATTTACAAAATCCTAAGTTAAAACCACCCCTACTCCGGGTTTGGAGCAGAGGTTATGCGGAGGATGTTGTAGAGGTTTTGCTCAGGATCCCAGTGCAGATGCAGCACCACCTCCATGGCATTCGTTAGCGGGTCGGGATGCTCATCTATCCCACTGACCAACCGCCCATAGGAATACCGCGGTTATGGCATTTCCAGAGGTCAAGATCATTCATCTTACAGGTAATCCACTCCTGGCAGTTCGTCGGCATAGTGCAGTTTTCGTTCACAGCGGCCATGCTCATGATCGCGAACTGGTGTCTCAGCTTCGACCACTGCTCGTCTTATATAGCCAAACCGACTGGCACCCTGTCGACGTGGACCAATCAGCCAATCGCCAACGTGGTTGCAATGCAAGGCTCTTTCTAAATCCAGAATCTTTTCTCCCGCCGCATATCTAGCCATGGTACCTTCTGACACTTCCTTTTTATGATATCCCACTTCGAGTTGCCAGCATTAAATGACATTCCTTCCTTTCACGCCCGTCGGACATTAATGTTTGTACCTTCGCCAGTTGTCACCTCCGATTGTTCATTTACGTCTCATCTCCACCGTTCATCGCTTCTCCCTTAACTGCTTGGGGACTTTTCCAAATTTTTACCTCTCAATCGACTTCTTCGCATCTATCGCCACCTGGCACCATCAACGGTTGCTGTTTCATTCTCATCACGCCCCTTCGACACAACTTGTGCGCCCTAAAACTTTTTCTTCGTCTTCGTCTTCTGCTCTCCGCCCTCCACCTTCTCAAGACAGTTCTTCCAGTTCCTTTAGGCGGCTCCCGCCATAGCGCTGCCGAGAAATTCCCTCAACTTCAAGCTTCTGCTCCACGGGATCCAGCTCTTTTTGAATCGGTAACTTTCTCAACACCCACCTTTCGAGATGCCCTAGCAGGTCCCAGTCGTGCAGTGGCGGAACGCCATGGGCTTTATGCATTCTCCCAGCGGGACCTCCCCGCACCAAATCCGAACGGCCCGGCGGTTTGTCGGCTCATATGATCAACACCAGGAAGGATCGCCCTCACGATTCGATCGGACCACTATTTTGCCAGGTTACGCTTACTTTCGGGTATTCGATTCCTCTCTTCAGAGCCTTCTTTATCTTGGGCTGCCATACGGGACGGGATGTCTCGATATGGCGGCTCCTTATCAAACCAACACCCATCGACTCACCAACATTGCCAAGACCCATGATACTTTTGTAAAGTTTTACGTGCAAGAAATTCTATGGGTATTCCATCAAGAATACCCATATCAATAAACAGTTTTATAACATTGTCATTATGGCCATCTATTCCACTCATCCTATTGATTGGCCCCAAATTTTGTTCCTCAGATTTCTCCATGAAATTGACCGTGCAGCACCTTCTTCTGGCTTTGACACTGCTGTGGATGCTCACCTCCAGGCTCTCATCCGTCATTATATACCTATCACCAGTCTAGGGTCCCCTTCCACTTCTCGTGCTTCCACTCATCAATCCTACCATTCCCTTCCAAAAAACCATCAGGCTGAGACTTCACGCCCTCAACGTTCACCTGGTCATGATCAACAAAAAGACAAGCCTATTTCTGTCTCTTCTTCCTCCACGGAATCCACACCCACCACTTCTCAGCATAATTCTTGGACATCACAAACAAATCAACACCAGGGCCCTGCACCTCCACCTTCTCGACAGGCCCTATATCAATACCAGCAAGATGTCCAAGCTGTTGTCCTAAAGCTACAAGACTCTCAAGAGGTCTTCATGAATGGTGTTCAAGCCTACATGGAGGCCACGGAAGCAGTTCACAGGGATCTCCAAGCTGCCACCATGCAAGTTCAATCCCTGGAAGACAAACTTCAACAGAAGCACGAGGCTCTTTTACAGGCCCGTGAAGATCTCAAGAATGCACAAGATCAGACAAGCCTGCTTGCTGATCAACAGGCTCAGTTACAATCCACCATTCAGGAATTGCTGGCGCAGATCACAGACAAGGATAAACTCCTTGGCGACAATGATAAAGCCCTTGCTGATTTTAAAACTATGTACACGGAGCTCTCTCAGAATTACACTAACCAGGTCCAGGAACTTGCTGAGCGCAATGTGCGCATCTCTTCTTTAGAAGATCAACTTTCCACGCTGACCAGTCAGCTCTCGCCTCTCCAGGATCAACTTACTGAAGCTCAGAAGTAGAAGATCATTGATGACGCAGAGATTGCAACTCTTCGGCTTCAAAGCTCCACCCCGGTGCAAACCGCTTCACAGGGCACGCTCTCTCAAAGACGGTTCCGTGATCACTCCCGTCTCCTGCTCGAAAAGGATAATCAGATCCGTGACCTGGAAAATCACTCCAGCAAGCTGTTCAATCTGCCGAAGATGCACAAAATAAACAAGAGGGCTATATTGATATTGCTTTCCGCATTCCTGTGGATTTCTGCACTCCTTCCAGTTATCTGGATTATGTGGTTGCCCGCCGCCACCTTTTTCTTCTTAAGTGGTACGCAGCTGATGGACAGGTTAATACACAGCCCCTACGAAGCACGGATTTCCTCAGGATTTGGCCGGACCTTTCTGTCGAAGACAAAGGTTTACTCTGTGCTCTCTTAGTATTTGATCAAATCAACTGTGAGGATCCTGATTTGGTCATCTTCCGAGTTGTTCAGCCTATGGTTTACATTTTTCATGATTTCTACCTGGCTGATACACAAGACAAATTCAGAGATGAGGCACATCGAGTTTTTCAAGGCAATCATCATGCCCATTGGCTGTTGTTAGAAACCAATCCATATTTACAGGATCCTGCTCGGACCAACACTCTCTGTACTGAGTACATGCCTGAGCTTGCTCAGCATTTACCTCTATGGCAAGCTGAGACGCTGGAACAAGTAAAGAAGAATTTAGCTCATCCTGAGGATCTCCCCTTTGCTCAATTTTATATGCAGCACCTCGGTGGCTACAATTCCCTGAGTGCTCTTCTGGACAGCAAGACCATACCCACGGGTTGGGTTAATCCTCCAGGCTATACTCAGCTCTCTCTTCCGATTGGAACCAGTGGTGCCGTGCTCTTGATCAAGATCTTGTTCGTGAATTCAGGGAGCAGGCTCAGCAGCCCACGTCCATGGGCATGGCTCACTCTCCATATGCTTCATTAGGTGTACCTGCACGCCCACGGTTTCTTACATCAGATTGGCGTCTTCCCTTTTGGACCAAGGTCCTGGAAGGCCACGCTGGGTGGACTCCTACTCAGATCTCGACGGATCTCCGCTGGGATCCACGTTTTGTCAGACGCTCAACTTGGGAGGATGGTGCCACCTTGGAGCACACAGAAAATTGGATCTTCATCCCCAATGAGCGCGGTTGGCAGACGCCCACTCATGCTGTCCACGGTCTTGATCTCTTTTTGGCGAATGCTTCCACCTCACCGGATCCCTCAGTTCATCGCCAAGCAGGTTTCTGTGCTGCTTTAAAGTGCCTCCTGTTAAGTTCTCTAAATCGACAACGCCCTATCTTTTATTACAACCCGAATGCCAGCATCAGTGCCTTCGGACTCCAGACCTGCCTTCTCATGGAATGCCAGTTTGTACCTGCTGCAGCACACACTGCCCTTGAAGACATGGTACGCTCAGGATTTCTCATTGACGCTCACCCTGCCATCGGTCTCAACACTCCTGAAGCTCTCTAGGCACGCCAAGATCTCATTGGCAACTATCATAATGGCCCTTGTCCTCATACCCGTGAGGATGAATTTCAGACTGCTGGGTTTCTGCCATCAGAAACACTTCCCCCTTTTCTTCACCCTGAGTGTCGTTTGGTGGGGGGAGTGTTAGTCCTGTACGTCCTGGTACAGGACTATTCATGCACACGACGGACCAGGTCAAGGCCAAGGTGCACAATCAGGTGCAGGTCAGTCGTCAAAGGCCCAGCAGAAGGCCCAGCAGAAGACCAAGCCGCAGACCACGCAGAAGGCCACGGGCACGAAGAGGTCGAGAGCAGACAAGTGACGGGCCGTCACCGCCAGCGTCAGCGTCAGCATGACTTCAGGCACCTCAAGAGGCACCGCCAGCATTCATGCAAATCAGGCCTCCTTCTAGGAGTCGGCACCGAGATCTGACAAAGTATCTATGTTGGGCCAAAGGCCATTGTACTATATATATGAGTAGAGCTAGCATTCAGAGGCTAGATGAGTTTTTGGTCTTATCTCACTTTTGCTTTCTCTCGATTGCGAGAGCTCATGTATCACAATTGATATCAAAGAGTTTTGTTCTCTTCATTGTGTTCTTCATTGTTCTCCTTGTTTTTTTCTCTTTTCCCTTCCTTAGTTTTTTTTGCAAATCCCGCGTGATACAGCTACCGGATTCTCCTGTTCGATCCATGGGTCTTCACTGAGGGCTGTCTTGCAGGAGTTCCCGAACCCAGACCCCAAACAAACCCTTCCAAATTTCCTTGAAATCCGGAAGGGCTTCCATATTGAAGTACATAAGGGTTTCTGCTAAGAATAGAATTTTTTGGATGGAAGATATCCACTGCTAATTAATTCTTAGAATTAAATTCTCATGGCTATTCTTATAATTAAGTTCCATGGCTATTCTTGAAGAGCCTTCGTCTGACGGTTTTTCGCTGCAATTGGCGATTCAAGAAGTGTTTCAGTAGTTGGAAAAGGCGATTCAGGAGCAAAAGTGCTTTATGTTTTATTATGTATTCCAATTCGCAATCAGAAGTATGGAAGAGTTGTATAAGTTAGTGGTTAACGATTTCAAATTTTATATCTTGATGGTAAGGAATACCTTGAGTATAATGAGCACATTAGTAAGAATTATAATATTTCAATGCAGAGATACCAAGAAGAATCGTTCAGATTGCTTGTCCAATGCTTTGATGGGGATGTTGTATTCACATCTAAGTGTCTTGTGAGGCATCTTCCAACTTTTGAAGCAGGTGACAAAGCTTCGAGTTTCTATTTTATGCAATGTGTAAATTCTCTAAAATCACATGTATTGTCCTATATAAGTGTACAGTGTACCAGCACACTTAAACCTACTAAGGTTTTTCCCTCGAAAACTCTTCAGGGCGTGGGTTTTTTAATCCTGACAGTAATACGCTTGCTGCCCTCTTTTCGTTTGGGTCCCATAGACCAATTCGTCTCCGTGGACGATAAAAAAATCTATTCTATTCTATTCTATTCTACTCTACTCTACTCTACTCTACTCTACTCTACTCTACTCTACTCTACTCTACTCTACTCTACTCTACTCTACTCTACTCTACTCTACTCTACTCTACTCTATTCTATTCTATTCTAACATTATTGTTCTTATTTTATGTTTCATGTCTTACTCCTGACTATTTGTTTACATAGGTGTGGTATAATAAGAAACATAAAGTCTTTGCAAAGGTGTTAGGATCTTGGATGAAGTACATGCTTGCTACTATTAGAGTTGGAATTAAGTTCTCTGGTAAGTTCTCTGGTAAGTTCTCTGGAAAACCAGACATGAGTTCTAGACTAGCGAGAGCTAATGTGCCTATTGTTGTTGGGATGATCGTGACTAGACATAGGACCCCCGAAGAGGTATAATATTAGTTTTATTTAGTTAGTTTGTTATTAGTTAGTTTCTAATATTATCTTGTTTTATTGCAAGGTATGATAAGACTATCGAGTTGAAATTTAAGGTTTCTATATCAACAGTTGAGCAATCGTTCAATTCAGATGGTCCTCGTAAAATGTCTAGTGATGCTTATAGTCATGAACTCAATGCATATATGTAATTCAGAATCTTATTTCTGTTCAAGTTCAAAGTTTTTCAGCTTCTTCAATGACTCTTCAACACGTAATACAATTTCAACTTTTTGTTCTTCCAGTTCTTCAAATTTTGTAATTAATTTCTTTGTATAAGGTGTTGTAAATTCAGCTTTGCTTAATATTGGAATAGTTCAGAGTTCAGAACTGATGCTTCAAAAATTGTACCTATTACAGTCCAAAATGCTTCTATTGCTAAAGATTTAATTACTCAACCTCTTAACTAATTGGATGATCCTTTTTTTGACACGGTTTTATTAGAAGAGATTGCTGGGCAGAATGAGAGACTGAGGAAAGCATTCAATTTGAGTGTCGAAGTGGGCTCAACTCATATTGCAAGTGGCACTTTCAACAAATGTACCATTCTAGCTAGTGGTAAACTCTAGATATATCTGAAATTGTGAAGAAAGTCAGTGGAAGTGAAAATTTAAAAGTTCTTTTGATCTTATGTGTTTCTGACTATAAGACTTTACGAATTCTGAATACAAAGCTTTTCTTTTTGAAGGACATAAAAAGTTTATTAGTCAGAAGTAAAAATTGTACAATGTAAATATCTCATCATCTGCGTAAGCACAAGAAGATGCCTCTAGAACATGAGCTTGAAGCATTGTATACTTATTCCAATAGAGGAGACTACTTATAAGAGTTAATTTGAAGGTACTGAATTCAAATACAATCTTTCACGTCTGACTCCAGGGAGGAGCATTTATATAAGTTATTAGTATCTCAGCCTGAGTTACAACAATGACCACACAAGCAGAGTATTGAAAAATGTGGTGTCTTCGATGCTCCTAAATTGACCATAAGAGCCAATCAAAACTAAGGTGAAATGCCTTTTGTTTAGATGGGGGCTATGCAGAAGGGTAGAACGCCAAGCGGACACATTGGAAATCCAGTGCGCTGCAGAAACAATGCTCAATAGTCTTAACGTCTGAAAGGTAGAGCTGCCATACTGCAGACGTGCCAAGATCATAGTGATGCCTCAAGACATTAACACGCAGGCACCTATGGATAACCTGCCACCAAAACATAGACACTTTGGGATGGCGCAACTTATCCCAGAGCCAACGCCATGTACGAATCTGATTAGGTTTTGGAATCTGCAGTTCCACCCATTTGGCAGTGGGAGGAGTTGCGGAGCTAAGAGAATGCAATATATGGAGCTGACAAGGTCCTTGCCTTTGTGAATATCCTCATGGCAGCCTCAAGCCAACCTTTCGTGGATCTGACAAAACTTTTTACTTGCATTCTGCAAGATTTTACTATTCATTGTAGAATTTTCATTATTTGATTCTGGCTTTTTTACCTTCCACTTTGGACAACTTTTGAAGTTTTTTACCATGCATTCTTATTAACCTTTAACTATAGTTACTAGACTTCTGGAAATATGCCACGTGTTAACATCATATTTAATATGGGAGCGTAACGTTGCTTAGGTGTACTTTACGTTACAAATAATTAATACAAACCCTTCCCAAAAAAAAAAAAGGATGCTAACGCATCAAGGGGTTGCCCGTTGGCATTGGACCCTTTGGGATCTTGGGGATGAGAACAAGGAGTTCTCTCACTTAATTTATATCCAGAGTTCCAGGAATTTTGTAGTCTAGAAGGAGTCCTATGGGTCCGATCTTACCCTCCACTTTCATCTTCATTTTTAATATGGTAATTAGCATTTAAAATCCTCAGTGAATCCAGAAAGAATTCTTTGCTTTGCTTTGCCGGTCCAATGCATGTCTGACCAATGCTTCATTTGCCAGAAGTGGGACTTACAGCAACCCTGGTACTTTGGTTGCAACCATGAAGTGAGAGGAAGAGACAGAGAGCATAATAGAAAACTGAACAATGGCATAGATTCTGCAGCTTAATATGCTTCTCCATAAAGAAGGATCAAAGATTTTCCCTCCATGTATTTGGCATCAAATGCCTGGATTTTTTGCAAAGTTTCCCATACCAAACATGTTCAGTAGTCTGGCCCTAAAATGCTGAAAATTTATGTTTCTATTGAGCTGAAGAACCCAAAATGAGGTTAGGACCGTGGCAGATACATGACACGTATGAAATTGGAAAGGATGAAAGTATTATAAACATTCACAAAGCAATTTCGGAAGAGCTTGACAATGATATGGACTATGGAGTCCTCAATTGGCGGTCGCGGACAATTAAACTGCAAGTCGTCCTTCTGAGAACTTTCATGCTGGCTCCCTTCCCATGTTCTGTACACTGCTAGCAATGGCTTGGCAGCCGAAAGGGAAACAAAAAAACGAACTTTAGGGAGGAAACAAGCCAATAAGGTGTTAATAAAAACCTATAATGGAAGAGGGTACTGTGGGCTTTCCACAATATACAAAATGGGCAATTCATGGGCCATTTCCAGCAGTTGGAAGCCTGGAAGGCATCATACTATGGTTGTAAAAGGACAAAATCCTCAAAAAAAGAGGGTAAAAATTAGAGCTACTTATCCTGCCCAGATCATTTTTTTCAATTCCCAACCTCAAAAGAAAATGTTTCTTTTGATCAATGTTAAGTCTGCTCTTCAACAATTGCGGATGTCTTCGAAAGAGTTTTCCCATCAAATGCATCTTCACGCCCAGGGTTTCAAGTTGTTTGATTACTGGATTGATATCCTGCAACAGAAGTCCTAAAATTGAAAAGAGGAATGCGCTAGAAAAACAATTATTAATACTATTGCATAGCCACGTAGTCATTAAGAACTTATACATACAGAACTTGCCAACCTGGACTATTACACAGGGTGATCCATGAGTGAACTTAAAACGTAAACTAACGAGGTTACTTGCAGCATCTAAGATGTGATAGGACTCCGCATCCTATAAATGCAGCAACACAACTGATGGGGTTTAATTTGAAGTTCAAGACGCACTTATCCAAGAAAAAATCAGATGCCAACAAACTGCTTCAACCACTGAGAACTTGCTACTGGTCAAATTTTACAATCCCAAGGGTAATAGTACCAGTCAGGATTTAAAAATCCAAGGCTGACTTCTAGTTATCTTAGTTGTGACTTTTGGACCACATTGAAGCTTGTTCAATTACGGATCAGCTGTCCTCCAGTTCCTGAAGGTTATCTGGGCACATTCACTTTACTGAAGGGCCAGTTATGAGGATGACATAGTGATCAAACTTTTGAAGTTGTTAAGGGCTAATCAGGAATATCATAATTAACTATGAGGTCTTGATGAGACCATAAAAATTTGCAATCTCCCAAGGCCTTGGTTAGAGACTACCGCTGCCCTTTGTGCATCTGGATGTTGCAAATTGAACCATTGCAGAATAATGGCCCGCAGACCTGAAAGACACAATAGAATGACTACATATGTTGTACTTTATGTTCAAGAGAAAGGACCAGAAAAGACTTAAGATCCGATTCAAGAGCGGCAACCCAAACTCTCTATTAAAACTTCGCTATCGTTAGAGATAAAGTTGCCATGAAAACTTCTTATATAAGAAGAGCCTTACAAACATGGATTGACATTTGAACTGCAAATTTTCACTTCTTTCGAGATTAATAACTTTTATTACAAAGCTTGTTTGCATATAATTACTACTCTATTAGGTCATAAACTATACATGGAGGAGGAATACCTAACCTGTTCAGGATCATAAGAAAATAACCCAGGGAATGATGTCAATATCTTGTCAATATCAGCAGTTGATGCATGAATCCTCCTAAGCAGATCTCCACTGGGACGCAACTCCTCAACCTTACTTGTAAGAAGAATGGGATGCCGTATGAGTATCTTACCAATGTGCATTCTTTCTACCCCTACTTTCTCCAGGTATTCCACCACATGTCGTAGTTCCTTCCCATAATCAGCTGTTAGGAGGGCAGGATAGCGGGCTACAAGTTTTCTGATATCCAATGTAGAAATTCCCGTGCTTTTCAAAAGCTCAGTTTTAGGTTTAAGTTCTTCGATGTCCTGTATGAGTATCTGTGGGCTCTTAGCTACAACTTTTCCAATCTCTTTCTCAGTTAGACCAAGGCACTTCAGATGCTCTATAATAAGGGCTTGATATGAATTGTCATGGTTCAGGAGAGAAGGCAAGCTAACAATCACAGACAAAATACTTTCCTGCTTCACTCCAACTGACTTAAAAAAATTGATTTTATGTGCAATTGACTCTACCCCTGCATTTGCAAATGGCATGATCTTAGCCACATCTATCGCTTTCAGTTGTGACTGATGAAAGTAAGATACAAGTTTTAAAATGCCCCTTCGTCCAACACATATACACACCTTAGCACCAACAGACAAGTTCCTGGCACTATTATCCTCACGTTTAACGATATGCAGGGTTTCCGTATCAATTTAGTTGTTGAACATGTCTGATTTAGCATCTACAATCAGCCCGTCAAGAAGGTAAGAAGCATGTCTTACAAATTTGAACGCATATCCCAACAAAGATTCGCCAAGATATCTCTAGTCTTGGATTTCAAAAAATAGATGGAGAAAAAAACATCATAATTCCTTTGAAATCTTCTGATTCTTTAGATAAAACAAATATTCTAGAAGCTACCACTATGTTTGATCCAGAGCAAGCAGAAGAAGCTGTGAAATTGGAAAGCCTTCTGAACATTAACACACTGAAAAAGGAAAAATGAAGAAACGGCTTAGTCCCTGGAGCAGACATCAGTGGACGACAGGCTTGGAGCCTGAGAGATCTGCCGACCACATCCCCACCCTCTGCCAAGCTCGTGTGGAATCTGTGCCGTCTAAGTGTATTGAGGGGTCCCTCAAATCCCAAAAGTCCACAGCCGTCGACAAGGGATATGCTATAACATTCTTCAATCGCGGCCCTCTATGCGTCTTGCCCCATACTCCCCAAGGGTTGCCCTACGGGCAACCCAAAAAAATTGTCCTTGCTGCCCAGGCATCTTTTTAAGATGTGTTGAAAATGAAAACCATACACCAAGCGGGGCTATGGCGGTAAGCACCCAGAGAGATTCAAATAGACAGAATTTGTTTTAACATTTATTTGCTGTAGACTTCGTTAAGGTCACAACCTCGATCAAAAAGGGCATTTGTGAGTCCTTTCGCAGATTGTCGCCGCTGTGATAAAAGGCTTGATCAGAAGAGGTCTTCCAGTGAAAATGATGTGAGATTTTTCTTCTCTTAGAATGAAGCCTGGTTCTAGTTTTAGTTCTAGTTCTTAGTTAGGTATAATGCAGAGATTCTAGTTAGTAGCGAATGTTTTACTCAGATTGCAGTGGTTTTAGGTGCAATAGAACAGCTTTCTTGCGAATGTAGAAGTTTCAAATCCGAATACGTCATTTCTAATTTCGCAAGAAACTGGAAAAAGATTTAGACGCTACAAGCAGCAGATATTGCATTTCTATAAAGAAAACATTGATGGCCGGATGTCTGTGGAAAGGTAGGATTTGTATATAGTATGCCAAATGATTAGGCTATCTCCTGATTTTCTTGGTTTGATGCATCAGGGACTCAGAAAATGAAAGTGATGACGAGCAGATGTTTGCTATTCATAAATCTAAGAGTATTCAAAAAGAATGCGAGGATTTCCACATTCCGGTCTCTGTTTTTCAGAATCTTAGCATCGTTCATTATATGAGCTTTATCAGTCAAATTGAGTTTTGTCATGGTAGGTCTTGCCTGATGCCCTAGATCAAAGAAAAGATACCTGGGAAGAAAGATCCTTTGCAGAGATGCTATTAAACAGTGGTAGGAGGAGAAGTTTAACAACATTTTTTAGAATTTTACTCAGTTTTGATTAACTGCCAGATCAATTGGAGAAGAAGGTAATCTATGCAAGGCCTGAGAATGAGAGTATGTTGAGACCTGATGCATTGACAAAGTTTAAGCTGCTATTATTTCCTGGCTATTTGGACAATCCAGCAGTGGCCAGCATTACTGAACAGCATAACAGGTCTTTTATTGACACTAATCCTTTGACATTGGGCAAAATGCTGTTTATATTTTCTGTTCTGTTGCAGTTGGATGGTGGAACAGGAAGCAAATCTTGGACAGGGAGATGCAAGCAGAAATATTAGCTTGAATGCCATGGAAGAAGGCACATCTACAGACATGTGGGCAACATTTGAGTATAAGGCGCAGGCAAGGGAATATAAGTCCATATTAAGTTCAAAGATACGGATTTTGAAGGAGGTGAAAAGGTGTCTTGAGCTGAATGATCCATTGTTGAAGATTCTAAAATGCATTTGAGAAAGAAAACCTCGATCCTCAGGGTTTATCCCACATGTAACCTAGGTAGATTATTTGAAAGAGGAGATGTGAACATGCATATTCAGGCCTCCAATGCTCCTAATCCTTGTTCCAAGTTCAGATTGCAAGCATCTAATCATAGAGTTGCTTGAAAATCTACTACTTCCCGCCAAAAGCTTATAGCTCTGCTCTTTATAGCAAACCTGAATATATCTCTAGAATTCACTCATTAGCTTCTCAAATCTTCTCGAATATTTCACTGCATTAGCTTCTCTAATATTTCACGAATCTTTTCTCGAGGTGTGATTTCCCTATTACCTAAACAGCAAATAACAAAATGAGTCAGGCATATAATGTTATGTATATATGCATTTGAAAAAGTAAGATATTGTGTTATTTGTGATATTGTGTTATTTGTGATATTTTTGATATTGTGGTATAAGCCTCCTCAACAGCTTTTCCCAAAAATTAAATTGCCGCATGGTGGAATAAACAGATCATTTGTATGAATGATCTCTAAATTTTTTTTTGCAAACACGTTTTTTTCTTTCAGGTTTCCTCTCAATTATGTGAAGCTTATGCAAAAGCAAAGAATCTAGAATGAGATTCGTAACAGTACAAGTTACTGTTCGGAGCAAATTAAACCCTACAAAATAAATCCTAGTTCACTGTCACGGCTATTCGGAAATTGATGGAAGTTGATTTCATAGAACAAATATAAATTGAGAAACCTTGATAAATTATGACATAGTGATAGAAAAATATCTTCATATAGATCAATTTTTGCATCCTCCACGTAGATTTGAGGCACCATTTTGGATCTCTTTTTAGACATTGATGTGGCCAAAAAGGCCTTCGAACTTTTTGGGCCATGTGGGCCTTGAACATTTGGGCCTTTGTCCAACGGAGGGTTTGGTCCAAAGGAGGACCATGAATGCTATATAGCCGCTCGATTGGGAGCTCAGGGGCAACTGTGTTCTGACTGAGAACTCATAGTTGGGTGGTGAGATAGCGTGCTACGTCAAAGAGTCCGTTTTAATGGTATCAGAGCAACAAGTTTCGATGGCCGATTCTTCTACTAATGTTAACTTCGAAGACGAGGAACTCAAAGAGAAACTTTTTGAGTTAGAGAATGATAATTCGCTCATGAAGAAGAAACTGGCAGCTGCTGAGGCTCGCATTGCTGAGCTCCAGGAGTTAGATTCTCTTTGAGCGCAGGTGGTGCAGTCTGTTGTAAAATACATAGAATACAATATGTATAGAATACGTATTATAAGTATTTTTAAAGTATTCTATTTTTTTTTATAAGTACTTAGAATACATATTTTATAATAAAATATGTATTATAAGTATTATATGCAGATTTATGAGAATATAGCCAATACACTTAGGCCTATAGGGCCAATACACTTGGGCACATATGCACTTATTAGTATAGGCCCATAGGCTAGCCAATTCGGATAGGACTATACACTTATACACATGATTGTAAGAGTATAGGCTATACAATACCCTTAAGAGTATAGATCTATGCCCCCTATAACATAGTAACTAGGACAAAACCCTATGCCATAGTAATTAGAAAAAGAAAAAAATGGCAGTTCAAAAATGTGGAATACCAGATGAATACGTAAGAGTATTCTAAAACTTATTTAATAAGTAGAATATGCGTTTTTTTAACAACTATGCAGTTGCAACAGGCTGCATGGCAGACAGAAGTCGAATGTGGTGCATGGAGATCGCCCAAGCTAAGCCACATGCAGTAGGGGACCGAAGGAATGATCTCTGTCTTTTTTTTCAGGACAGAAAAGGGTTCAGAAGATTATGAGCAATTGGGTATAATCGTGGCCATGTGGGCAGGAACGAAAAATAACGTCCAGGACGCCATTATATACAGCGTAGAGGACACGCAACAACTGCAGTTTGTCGAATATATTTTGCGCTCCAATGATCATGTGCAGACGCTAATAAGGAGCTTCAAGAAGTGTCCAACCGAGGTTTTTACTCTGGCCGATGTCTTTCCATTTGACTCCGTCACAAAGTAAGTGTTTTAAATTTCAAATGTTTTTGCCATTTCATCTATTCAAGCCTATGTTTGTATCACATGAAGATAATCACTTGCTCTAGCCCGGAGGAACTTGTCAACAAGAAATTCTATATTATTTCTGTCAATCATAGTATTTTTGCTGCACAAATACTCTGTATGTACATGGGTAGTGTCGAGCAACGCATGGAATTTGGTAAGGTATATGCAAGGAGGAGAAGTCTGGTGCTAAATGGAAACTTGTCTAACAAGGAGTACATTCAACTATCAATCCAATGAAACGATATAATTGCAGATGTCGTCTACAAAGAACCACTTGTTGAAAAGCTTCAGCAACTGAGAAATTAGTACAAAGCATTTGGTTGCCCTCCACAAGAACCAGCTGGCACTACAGTGGCCTCAGCCTGGAAGATATTAATTTGCTAGACATGATCGCGGCCGCGATCCTAACGAGCTCTTGGTTGCAGGATTTCGTTGAAGTGGCTACAACGACTATAAAAGTCAAGGAGCTTAAAGATGAAAAGCAATTTCTTTTCATGCAAGAGGAAACATGGAAGAAGGTTATGCAAGTTGTTAACAAGTGGGCATGGCGTAAACTTGTCGACGATCATGGGGAACTGCTTGACAAACCCTCTAAATAGTTTCTTAACAAGACGTTCCTCACACTCCTTCGTGGAATGAATAACATTGGAGTGAATCAACTAATGGATGAGATCCTGGAGGGCAAGGTGTTTTTACAAGTGCATTCTCGATATGCCGGACGATTTGATTGCAGGCAGAGGGCACTGGATATTAGAATCCTCACTCTGATATGCCATGAAGTGCCGTCTTATGCGAACTGTATCTCAGATCAGTAGTATGCAAATTTTGATGAGTTGGCGGCATATTTTCCCCAGCTCAGTAATGAACAACGGCTGCTCGATATAGCTGACATAGATCGCGACTACATCAAGTCCAATTATAACAAAGATCATGTGCAAGGCAATCTTCCTAATGCATTCTTGGAGGCCATTTTGGATATCATGAAGCCCGATGAAGCAAAGAAAATGAAGAAAAAGAGAAATACTATGCAACAGTCACCAAATTCGGTGTTCTTGTTTCTGGATCAGTCTCGGAAAATGCTTTTATTGTCATTTTTTTGTCACTTTGATAGAAAACTGCATTTTTCAGAGAATTGACAAAAATATGACCATAAAATGTCAAAAATTAGTGACGATAGATCATCAGTTTTTTGTCACCTTTTTTGGCAAATTTTTGACACCCTATTTGTCATCTTTATAGCATTTTTTGTCACTTTTTTGGGCAATTCTTTGACATCTATATTATCATATCTTAGGTTGTTTTTTGACAATTTAGTGTCATCTAGAGTGCATATTTTATATCTATTTTTGTCTCTTTTTTGACAATTCTTTGACACCTAGTGTGTCAATTTCAGATGATTTTTTGTCACTTTTCTGGCAAGTCTTTGGCACCTATTTTGTCACATTTTAAGCTGTCTTGGCACGTTTTTGGCACCTATTCTAACATATTTTAGGTCATATTTGTCACTTTTTTGGCAATGTTTTGACACATATTTGGTCATGTTCTAAATTATTCTTGGCATATTTTTGTCATCTATAAACATACCTGGGTAATTTTTTGTCACTTTTTCAATTCTTAGTCACATTTTTGACATATTTTAAATCATCTTTTTGAACATATTATCATCTGTTTGGCACACGTGTTGTTTTCTTTTTTCACATTTTTTTAGCAATTTTAATTCATAATGATTAGTTCACAATGTCTGAGAAGAATACTGGACATGAAATGTTTATGAAACATAGAAGCAATTTCTATTCATCGTGTTTAGTTCATAGTGTCTGAAAAGAACAATACACATAAATTGTTCACGAAGAAGTTTATGACAAACGAAATAATAAAAATATTTGATTAAACACTATTAATTTCAACCTCCTCATTGTCAGTACTAAATGTAGTATCTTCACTTCCAGTGCCAGTGCTAGATCCATCGCTTGAACTTCCACTGCTTGATGATTCAGACATATCCAACTACATAGGAAAAAAAATAAGTTATATGGCTACAATATTAAAAGTTATAAACATGTACAACAACTTAGATAAAAACCTATATGCACATCATCTTCATTCTCCTCACATGGTACTTGATCTGCAACAGTTTTCCCCTTGATATCTACTGCTGGGACCATGCGCTTACCAACATAATCCTGTGCCATGTGCTACATGATAATTAAATAGAGTTAATCCTAACTAATATTCATATATGTATATTTAAATTGTAATTCTTAAAATTGCAATTGTATCTTTGTTACTGGAAATACACGTCCTTCATCACTCTCACGTTGGATCCATTTCTTCCATCCTCCAATTTCCTTAATCTCGGAAATGACTTTCTCAGTAGGATAACCTCTGAAGTAGGCATATGTATTTATAGTAACAAATAAGATATGATACTTACGAAATTGGAGATGATTGATCTATCCCCACCTAACCCAGTGCATGGTTTCTTTTTTCTTTGAAATGTCGCCAACTTTTTCATGGGGGGCTCCACCTTCGCCAAGTCTAGAATTTTTTTCCAGTTTGCTTTTTTAACAGACGAAGGTTTGGATGTCAAACCTTTTTGTGCCTTTTGTATTAGATAACCCCTACCAATATAATCGAAGAAAATTAAAGCTCAAGATAAAATAAGAAAAAAGAATTTGGAAGGTCATATGTTTAACCTGTGATGATTCCATCTATGTCCCAGTTGTTTCAGGACATCCTTCTCATTGAAACCAACACCGAATTGATTCTTCAAGTCATTAATCATGTTTTGCTTCTGATGCAACATAACTTGTTGCCAGTTTAGATGCATCTCATGGCAGTGGTCCAACATGTAACTGCTTGCAATGTCCATAAACTCTTTTCCATGAGCTCATAGTTAGGTGGTGAGATAGCATGCTACGTCAAGAGTCCCTTTTAATGGTATCAAAGCAACAAGTTTCAATGCCCGATTCTTCTATCAATGTTAACTTCGAAGACGAGGAACTCAAAGAGAAACTTTTTGAGTTAGAGAATGATAATTCGCTTATGAAGAAGAAACTGGTAGCTGCTGAGGCTCGCATTGCTGAGCTCTAGGAGTTAGATTTTGTCTAAGCGCACGTGGTGCAGTCTGTTGTAAAATACATAGAATACAATACGCAGAGAATACGCATTATAAGTATTTTTAAAGTATTCTAGTTTTTTTATGATAAATACTTAGAATACATATTTTATAATAAAATATGTATTATAAGTATTATATGCAGATTTATGAGAATATAGCCAATATACTTAGGCCTATAGGGCCAATACACTTGGGCAGGTCCAGAAGATTATGAGCAGTTGCGTGGCTGGAAAGGAACGAAAAATATATGTCCAGGACACCATTATATGCAGCGTAGAGGACACGCAACAACTGCAGTTTGTCGAATATATTTTGCGCTGGTAGAACTATGATCCATCTATAATGACTGCAAGCGAAGTAAATAAGTCGGCTAGTGGAAAAGGGATGCCTACCAGTGCAAAGGGGTATGGATGCAC
Source organism: Isoetes taiwanensis (assembly GCA_021234155.1). Taxonomy (NCBI): domain Eukaryota; kingdom Viridiplantae; phylum Streptophyta; class Lycopodiopsida; order Isoetales; family Isoetaceae; genus Isoetes; species Isoetes taiwanensis. The sequence goes on from JAJEKV010000932.1 coordinate 29,411, forward strand.
CTTGCCATCATATGATTCATTGAACCTTTATGGTATCAAGGAGAACAAAGATATTCTCGTTGGCTTCAGCATGTGCAGAAGGGATTATCAGCAGACAAGAAGCCTCCATCTTGTGCCTTAAAGGCGACAAAGGACAACAGCTTCCATCCCGAATGGATACAAATTGGTTACGAGCTGTAGCCAAGAAAAAGAGTGTCATGCCACTAGCCGTTATTGGTGAGCCTTCTGCGCCAAAAGAACCGTTACTGTCATCTGAGCCCGTCGCCTCAGCAAACCAAATTGGTTCCACCATTGTATCCCTCAGGTCAGAAACTTCTAATGCCTCCACTTACTGGCGATACTAGTGCCAAGGAAGGATCAACTCACCGAAAGATCACCACCTTCAAAATTAATCTTCAAAATCTCAACATAGAAGACACAAGCCAGCCTTCCTCGTTGTCCACTTCTACCTCCTCCAGTCTCCCAACAGCTAACTCCTCTGTGTTGACATTGTTGCCTGCCTCTCGCCTTCCAGAAGAGTTGAGTTTTAACCCGGAAGAAGAAAAAAATTGCTGACCAGACCGCCTCCAAGTTAGAGGAGTTTAAGAAGTTTTATCCTATGGGAGTGAATTGGTTTACGAGCGTCAGTATATTTGACTGCAAGACGGCTCCAGCAAATATGACACACCGAGTGTGCTCCAATGATCTTGTGCAGACGCTAATAAGGAGCTTCAAGAAGTGTCCAACCTGATGTCGTTCCATTTGACCCCGTCACAAAGTAAGTGTTTTAAATTTCAAATGTTTTTGCCATTTCATCTGTTCAAGCCTATGTTTGTATCATAGGAAGATAATCACTTGCTCTAGCTCGGAGGAACTTGTCAACAAGAAATTCCATATTATTTCTGTCAATCACAGTATTTTCGCTGCACAAATACTCTGTACGTACATGGATAGTGTCGAGCAACGCATGGAATTTGGTAAGGTATATGCAAGGAGGAGAAGTCGGGTGTTAAATGGAAACTTGTCTAACAAGGAGTACATTCAACTATCAATGTAATACAAGGATATAATTGTGGACATCATCTACAAAGAACCACTTGTTGAAAAGATTCAGCAACTGAGAAATCAGTACAATGCATTTGGTTGCCCTCCATAAGGACCAACTGGCACTATGGTGACCTCAGCCTGGAAGGTATTTGATACTAATTGATACGATCTGTTCTAGATCTCGGATAAATCACCTGTAAAGAAACGAAGAGCTAAAAGATAATCCAGTTAGTAGGAGAAGCTCGATCCATCCAACCGGATTCACCGAGCAGGAAATCTTGATCCCGCTCAGACCAACAAGCTAGGCTATGGAGATTTGGAAGTAGAAGGAAAAATCAATAGAGGAAGAATCACCATCAAAGCCCTACCTCTCATCCTCTATTGATTTTTCCTTCTACTTCCAAATCTCCATAGCCTAACTTGTTGGTCTGAGCGAGATAAAGATTTCTTGCTCCAGGACAAAGATTTCCTCGTGAATCCAGTTGGGTGGATCGAGCTTCTCCTACTAACTGGATTAACTTTTAGCTGTTCGTTTCTTTACAGTGATGTCTTTTCAAATGAAATTCCACAAAATTTGCCACCGCAACGTCCAGAGGACCACATAATTGATCTTCTTTCTAGAAAAGAACCTCCAAACCGAATCAACCTCCTTATCGGAGAATGCATGGCCAACTAGATGAGATTAGGAGCCAACTTGATGAGTTACTTCAAGCTGGATTGATCTACCATAATTCTTCACCTTTTGGTGCTCCTGTCTTGTTAGTCAAGAAAAAGGATTATTGTTAGTCAAGATTTTGGTGCATGTGTATAGATTATTGCACTTTGAATAAGATAGCCGTAAAAAATAGATTCTCTATACTAAGGGTGGATGATTTATTTGATCAACTCCAAGGTACCACAGTGTTTAGCTGTCTTGATCTTAAGTCAAGGTATTGGCAACTTAAGGTTGCGCCTAAAGGTGTTCATAAGACTATGTTTCGGACAATCTTTGGACACTATGAGATTTTGATCATGCCATTTGGACTTACAAATGCGCTAGCTTCTTTTGCAAGGCTAATAGGGCAGATTTATGAAGATGTGCATGGTGCTTATATTGTCGTTTTCTTTGATGACATATTAGTTTTTAGTAAGTCCTAGGAAGATTTTTACTTGCATTTGCGAGAGGTTTTCTGCGGTTGAGGGAGGAGCTTATTACTCCTAATCCTAAGAAATGTGTCTTCTTCCAATCGAAAATTGAATATTTAGGTCATATTGTTTGCATTGAGGGTCTTAAAGCGGATCCCAATAAGGTACAAGAAATTATGGATTGGCCAGTACCTACTTCGGTTGCTATATTGCGTTCCTTTTTGGGCTTGTGCAGCAAACATAGGAAGCTTCTACAAAATTTCGCTCATTTAGCCTCATATCTTTATTTGCTCCGAAAAGATGTTCCTTTCTAATGGAATCATAATCATCAGTTTGCTTCCCAACTTTTAAATGATGCTATGGTCAATCCTCTTGTTCTGTGTTTGCCAAAGTTTGGTCTACTTTATCTTTTATGTGTTGATGCAAGCAGTCTGGCTTTGGACGCAGTTTTGATGCAGGATGGCCATTCTATTGCTTATGAAAGTCAGAAGCTTTCTGACACAGAAGTAGATATAGTGTTTATGATAAAGAATTTTTTGTTGTGATTCATGCTTTGAAAATGTGGCAATATTATCTTTAGGGTCAACAGTTCATATTTTGACTGACCATCAAAGCATTAGGCACATTGTCTCACAGAAAACGTTATTGAAAAGGTAGTTGAAATGGATTGCTTTTATGCAGCAATATGATTTGCCAATGGACTATCATTCCCATAAAGAGAATGTGGTGGTAGATGCTTTAAGTCAACGTTTTGCAGTTTCTTCTCTCTCTATAGCACAATCCAACCACTTACAGTGCCATTGTATGCCACTGTAAGGATACATTGGCTCAATGTGGCAATGCATATGGATATAAGATCTTTAATGGGTTCTTATATAAAGGTCTAAAACTATGCATTGTTTGTGACTTTAGACCACTTATTCTTAGAGAGGTCCATGATGCACCTATTGTGGGTCATCGTGGCATGGGGGCGACATTGGCAAAGCTTGAACCATACTTTGTTGGCCTAGATTGCAAAGAGATATCTTAGTTCATATTCATTATTGTGTCACCAACAGATAAAAAGAGCAAACAAGAAATCTCATGGTATTTCTTTATCCTTACCTAATCCGAAAACGAAGTGGTTAGCAGATTACTATGAATTTTATTGTTGGATTTCCTGCAAGTGCTCGCAAGTATACTGTCATTTGGACGGTTGTTAATTGTTTAACTAAGCTCACACATTTCATTCCTTGTTTTAATAAGTTGACAGCTTATAGCGTGGCTATGGTCTTTATCAAAGAGATATTTAGGTTACATGGATTGTCTAAAATTATTGTATCTGATCGTGATATGAAGTTCACCAGTAAATTCTGGAAGGCATTGTATGTGCAATTGGAAACGGATTTAAAGTTCTCCACTGCTTTTCACCCAGAAACTGATGGACAATCGACGGTGGCAAACAGTTATTTGTTCCATCTTAAGGGAGTTTGTCCATGAACATCAAGGTCACTGGAAGAGTATTTGTTTATTGCTGAATTTATGTACAACTCTTCCTATCAGTTTATCATGATCAAGATGACTCCTTTTTAGGCAGTCTATGGTCAGACTGTACGGGGGCCAATCTTTCGAGTGTGTGCGGATGTTCCAGCTGTTGATGATTTAGTTATTGAGCATAAGGATCCCACAGACTTGCTTCAGGCTCGTATTCGAGATGCTCAGGCTTCTTTTGCAAATAAATCATCTAAGTTGCGGCAACCAATAGTTTTTAAAGAAGGAGACTGGGTATGGATGAGGATCTATAAGGGCCACTTTAAGAAAGATTCGTGCAAAAGATCTTAAGTCGGCACCCCATTTCCATGGACTATTTCAAGTTATTAAAGATTGCCTCAAGGTTGGAAAATGCATGATGTAGTGAATGTTTCATTCCTAAAGGCTTATTAGGATAAGAACTTACCTCAATTTGGGAGGTTAAGCGAGCCAGAATTGATTGATGATTTCGAAGTTCTAGAACCGAAAGCATTTTTGGCGAATAAATCCACTAGTGGTTCAAGATAGCATTTGGTAAAGTTTGCTCATAAATCTTTAGAGGACACTTCATGGGTACACGACAATGTTTAGAAGCTTATCTAGATATTCTTCGGGAATATAAAGATCGGAAAGCAAGGGAAGCCAAGGGATAAAAGATATCCAAGGACATGCTTCTACTAGCCGGCCTAAGAGACGGCCAAAGAAGGATTATGCTCGGATGGCTAAAGGTATTTAAAAGCCCTTTTGCAGTAGAGAACTGCTGCAATGTCAAGAGGGAGGGAATGATATATGCCAAGGATAGCCAAGGCCTTTTTGGGCCATGTGAGCCGTTGAAACTTTGGGCCTTTGTCCAAAGGAGGGTTTGGTCCAAAGAACCAAAGGGACGTACACGTTATATAGTTGCTCAGAGGAGAGCTCAGGAACAACAGTGTTCTAGCTGAGAGCTCGTGGTTGGGTGGTGAGATAGCGTGCTACGTCAAGAGTCTGTTTTATTGCATGGTATTAAGACAATTAAGGGCTGGAAAAACTGGTTTCTCCCATGTTGAGAAATAAAGTCACAATCTCTGTTGTAAATTATGAAAGGATCTCGATAAGGCATCTTGAACTACTTCAATAGATTGTGTATAAGGATTTTTTTGAATATTCGGATAGTATAGGACCTGGAAAACAAAAATATAAACCTATAACAAATTCTTTAGAAATGGATGCTGACTTAAAATGTTGAAAGGCCATCGGAAATTATTTCCAAAGGAGGAAGGCAGTTACGAAGGCGCAAGGCACGGTAAAATACTCTGAGTGGTAGCAAAAAAACTGAAGTTGTGGGGTTGCTTGAAGCAGAGCTCGTAATCTGCTCTAATTGTAGTTCAAGGCCCTCAAGGGGATGGATGGACATTAAAACACTATTCTATCTACTGTCAAAAGTGGTCAGCATGGGAGACTATTTTATTGAGTACAATGAACATTATACTGCAAATGTTCAATTTCTGAATGGTCTTTGTCATTAATATGATCCACATCGCAAGGTCCTAACAGTATGTTGTGCTAATCTCCAGCTCCTAAATAGTCAAGTGCATAACATTCTTCAAGTGCGTAATTTTCAACAATTCGTAGAGTTGATGTGCTCAAAATCTCGTTGAACAGTCAACGATGTCCCAGAGATGTCATGTTGAGCTCTTATAAGGAAAAGTAAAGTAGTTGTACCAGTGCTTAGCTGCTGAAAAAAGTCAAAAGATGCTGACGAAAGGGCATCTATGCCAGGGCAGTGTACAAAATAGATTATCTAAGGACCAAAGAAAAAGATGAATACTCGTTCAAATCATGAGGTCAACGAAATGGAAGCTGTTCACTTCGCAGAACTCACCGGCTTGGGGTACGCGTACGGTTCCAATGGTGCTTTCTCCCACAAATGAAGAGAATGTAGGATCCACACGGGGACGTAATGTTCGACCAGTGGAAATTACTGGACGTAATGTCCGGTTGTTGCAAATTTCCAATCAACAGGCCCCACGTGGCATTAGAAACCTGTTTTGCTGCTGCATTCTCGCTTTTCCACTGCGCCATGCATCCACGAACGCATTAAAGCACGTTAAAGGGAAAAACGAGCTACCTAGTTCTCCAGATAATGGGCAGGAACAGTGATGCATACAGGTGCATAATGACGAGGACTACAACCGCCTCAAACAGTATCTGGATGCATGTTTTTAAAGTAAGCTTTGGGATAACAGTGATTTGGAGTTTATTAAATGCATCCCACTACAAAAGCCAGACTAATCCTATGTTTGCCAGGGGTCTGCAATGGTACTTGTAAACACATTTGCCCATGAAAAAGCATAGAGCAATTGTGTCCATTTGAGCAGGAGCACACTTCATAATTGGGACATGCAGATGGGCCCAGGAAGAGCGAGCAGTCGGGACTTATTGAACACGAGAGCTACACCCGTTAGCATTGCCCAACATTTTCACATATATGGGTACGATATGATGGGTTGATTACACACATAGCCAACCATTACATGTACTTATTGAACACTTCTTTGGTGGGCACACTATCATTAAACATCCAAGAGATAATAGAAAATGAGGGCTCAATTGTACCTTTGATCATTACATTGATATATTCAAATTGTATACTTCATCAACGAACTTATGTGAAGATTTTTCCCTCAAGGGCCCTTATTTGGGGGGATATATTTTAATCCTATAAAGTGATGGGTCAACTCTTCTTTGTTGTTTAGGTCCCATAAAACATTTTGTCTTAGAGGACGATAAAAATCAATTCAATTCAATCTATATCATTCTTCAACACTTCTACTTACTCCTCCATGCATATCAAGCAGTATGTGACATTTCATTTGATATTCCTAAAGTAATTTTAACAGTTACCAGTCAAAAAATATTAAGTTTATATGATGAATAAATGTTGAGATTGCTTTTAGGAAAGTTATGTTATTGTTATCATCCTCTATGTAGTTTCCACCTCTTTAATTGACTGCTCTAATCAAGAGTTATAGATAAAATGTGGAAGCCTCTTTAGAAAGAGGATACTAGTGAGAGAATAAGTGAAAGAATGAATGTGCTACTAACCATTCTTAATTTATGTATAAATTACTATTATTTAAATATCCTTATTCAATATTAGCACATGTGATACTGCTACTTCCATGCTCCCTCTGAAATGTGCAAACTCTAGAAAACAACCTAACATCCACGATCGATCTGCCCCCTATTGCTATCACATATAGTTATAGCCATGGTAGTATTAAGAGAAACAAACGTTGCCAGAGTGTGGAATTTTCAACCTTCGATCACCGTCATTCGTGGGCCCTTCTTGTCTTTTTAATGAGCATGAATATGTTACAACGTACAAGTTCACTAGAATACATTAAATATGCTTGTATACTTTTTAAGAGGCATCATCGTTGGCTTGACCCTAGAGCTCTCCATAGTCATCTCTCAACTGCTAGTTCTTTCCAAGATCAATTGCTATGTAGACAAAAATTCACGTGAAAAAGGTCACATATGAAGGGATAGGTGAGTGTGGATGATAGTTATATTTGATCTTCTAGTCTTGTCTGTCTATAACATGGTAGAAAATAACAGCATTTTCAGCATTGTTTTGATGGATTACATGTCCCTTCAAGTGGTGTGCATATGTGCAATATAGGACATATGGTTGACTCAAATTTGACCTCTTATGTGGCAAGTGGAGAATACAAACATTTAGAGCACTAAATTCTTTGAAGGAAGACATAATGGCATTTGAGAAGATGTCACAATCCCCTTTTTTTTACATAATCTTTGGACAAGCTTCCTACCGTCTATAATTTGAAAACGCATATGCAATAGTTTTCGAAGTGTATATTTATTGACGTGTGTCTTTATCTCATACAGGTATAAGTTTATACTCACTTAGTAAAAGTAATTTAAATCTTATAAATGTGCTAGATGAGAAATGAACGAAACTTGAATATAGAAACTAATTGAAATTTAGCCTAGAAGATAAAAAGGACTTGGCTAAAGGTACGTAATGTTCATTTGCTTTGGATTGCTACAAATTGCATTGCAAATTATAACACATAATTTTGTCTTCTCTGGGATATAATTCTCTCCACCGTCTATCTCTAATCATCTGATTACAGTAGCTATAATTGCCTTATTTATTTCTTGGTAATTTACTTAGTCTACCTACTCTAAGCGGCGCCGCTCAAATATAAATTGGGTACGATATCAATAACATCATAGTCTTTTGATATACAGTTGTTAACACAATTTTTGACGGAAATACAAAAGGAAATTACACAGCTAGTTTAACACAAAATTACAAAAAGAGTTTACATTGAAGAGTTTAGACAGTTTACGTTGAAAAGATTTCAAATCATCAAAAACTAGGTTTGATCATTTTTTTCATGCTGAATTAAGTCATATCTTGTGACATTTAGACTTAAGAATAAGTACATGTTAAATCTCACAAGATATGTTTTAATAAGTGCACCCTAGACTACTAATTAAACCATGTATTCAAAATCGATCCTACGACCCATATGTTGGAGCCTCTGGCACCTTTCGTTTCCCTTATAGTCATTTATAATTGGAAGCGCCTATGATTTTGAAATATGAAATACGATTTCGCCTAAGGTTTTGAGGGAATATTGAACCTCTAATATTGAACCTCTATACGGCTTTGTCTAAGATTTTAGAATATGAAATACGGGGGCTTGAACCTCTACCAAAATAGCTCAATGTCCTAATAAGACTACTTTAACCAATGTACCCAGTGAGTTAATGTGATTATTTTTTATCTTGAATCTATGTTTTTTTTTTTATAATAACCCATTCAATTGTTTTAGGGATATATGGTCTATGGTTTCAGGAATTGTTATTTTTACATCCATATCAAAAAGGAACCCGTTATTTTTGCTACATAAAAGCGAGGTGCACCCTAGACTACCAAAAGATGAATTTGGTCGATCCCTCGACCGGAATCGTGATGTTGGAGCCTGACGGGCACCACTCGTTTCACTTATAGTCATTTATGATTGGAAGCGCCTATGATTTTGAAATATGAAATACGATTTCGCCTAAGGTTTTGAGGGAATATCGAACCTCTATATGGCTTTGCCTAAGATAGAATATGAAATATGGGGGCTTGAACCTCTACCAAAATAGCTCAATGTCCTATTAAGACTACTTTAACTAATATACCCAATAAGTTAATGTGATTATTTTTTATCTTGAATCTATGTTTTTTTTATAATAACCCATTCAATTGTTTTAGGGATATATGGTCTATGGTTTCAGGAATTGTTATTTTCACATCCATATCAAATCCTCCTGGAACCCCCTGTTATTTTGCTACATATTCTAAACGAGGTGCACCCTAGACTACCACAGTCGTCGGATTAGGTCGATCCCCACGACCCGGATTATTATCTTTGGGGCCATGTCATTTATGATTGGAAGCGCCTATGATTTTGAAATATGAAATACGATTTCGCCTAAGGTTTTGAGAGAATATCGAACCTCTATACGGCTTTGCCTAAGATTTTAGAATATGAAATACGGGGGCTTGAATCTCTACCAAAATAACTCAATGTCCTAATAAGACTACTTTAATCAATGTACCCAGTGAGTTAATAGATAGATAGTATTTTGTGATTAGTTTTTATCTTGAATCTATGCTTTTTTTTATAATAACCCATTCAATTGTTTTAGGGATATATGGTCTATGGTTTCAGGAATTGTTATTTTTACATCCATATCAAAGCCCCCTGGAACCCCCTGTTATTTTGCTACATATTCCAACTAGAAAATATGTTCATAAGGAAGAACATAACAAAAAGGATCTTGTTTATATGAAAAAGCCTTCAGCGAATTTACAGCATAATAAACGACAAAATCACCAAAAAACGAATAATATGATCTCTAATCAGCGAAAATGAATATGAATAGAATAGAATAGAATATATTTTTAGCATCCACGGAGACCAATTGGTCTATACAAAGACAAGCAAAAAAAGAAAAAAAAATAAAAATAAGCGAACATGGGATTAAAAAAATCCCCACCTCGAAGGGTTTTGAGGGAAAAACTTAGCGGTAATAAAGCATCTTTGGCACATTATTACAATTGCATAGGAGAGTTCAATCGATCATCCATCTAAGGACACAAAGCGAGTCAGATGCATCCATAACCTCCGGAGGGATGACCCCAACAAACCCAACGCATGGTAGTCAATAGCCCGTCTGCTTGGCTGGACATGCACTAATAATCGAATATATCGGCTCGGATATAGGCAAATCTTGAGCAAATCACGGAGGGCATGACATTCATCCTCAATCGCGCCCTCGGGTGCAGGTGGCAACACTTGACAAAGCCTTTGCTCGTGTTTCCCGAGCATAAAAACACGTTGTTTTCATCGCGGGCGATGTGCAAAAACGAATGGAAGCATATCAAAGTCACATGTGCAATTCTTCATTGACGACCCTGGGTGTAGCTCTTTGACTGAGTCTTGGAAGAACCTAGGATTGACTTCTGGCTGATGGTGTGCCGCTCCGCGTGGCGTCGAGAGCCTGCATCGAGCATCGCGAAGGGAAAGTAACAGCCTTCAAATTCGGTTATCTGCCGCGATCTTTCATTTTTCGACACGGGCCGCTATCGGCGAGACACACCCGCTTTTGAGAACCATTGGGCTTGCTAAAGCGTCTTTCACCCGGAATTTGGTGGCAACCCTATCGACGGGGCGGGATGAATGGTGGATGACAGCGAATATCCTCAAGAATAGTCCGACCACCTTTTATATGTAAAAGCGATATGGCATTGCTAGATGTTGAAATGAAGAAAATTTGACTATAGAAACTAAGGATTTAGCCTAGGGATGGAAAAAAGGGGCCGTGCTAAAGAAGGCCTTTGCATTTACTTTGGATTCATTCAAATTGTTGAGGAATATCACACGGACCCCATTTTTCTGCCCCATACAATTTTCGGCTCAACCAATCTATAATCAAATGTGATTGGTGGCCCCGGCTATAAATTTCCTTATTTATTTCTTGGTAATTTACGCATGGCATATAGTGCTTTCAACCCCGGACAAAAAAAAGGCACGATCAGCATAACAATCCAAGTACTTTTAGGTATACGCCACCTTACTTGTTGCCCCGGTAAGTGAATGTGGGAAGCCTTGGTACGGGATGATGCAACAAAATTACAAAAGAGTTTACATTGAAGGTTAACTCACATGCGATTGAATTGGCAAAAAGTGTCAAAAGCATAGGGTTTGATCATTTTTGTCCTCCACGAATTATAGGCCATGAGGACATTTGACATCGCCAGTATATATGAGTCTCACCGGATTGACTGATGCATGAGATGGGTCCCATGCACCTCCATGCTCAAAGAGCCAATCTTCCAAACTATTCGATTATTCTACATGTTGTGGGGGAGAGGGGCAACCCTGACTACTCCAATGCCTGGGATTCGTCGATCCCACGATCCGTGTCGTAGATGTGAGCGGCTGAGCATGCCTCTTACAGCCTATGATTTTGAAATATGCGATTTCGCTTAAGGTTTTGAGGGAATATCGAATCTCTATGCGGCTTGTTGCAAGATTTTGCATGTTCGGGCTTGAACTTTTGCAAAATCCAATGTCCTATTAAGACTACTTTAACCAATGTCTGAGGTTAATGGGATTTATTCCTTTATCCTCAATCAATGTTTTTATAAGATATGATCAATGGTGGGGGATATGGTTTGAAAACCTGTTATTTTACATCCAGCTCACACCTCGTCTCCCTCGCCCATATTGTACATATCTCTAAAGGATGCCCTTAGCGGTTTTGCATTCGCTGACCATAATGATGCGGTAGTTGGCCGGCATTGATGGGTCCTCTTTGTATATGGGCACTACTCTACTAGTGGTCCATTCGTGGGAAGCCTTCTCCAATGCTTTTTATTGAACAATGCCGGTGAGGGCCGAGGCACCGGTGGAGGTCTAAGATTTTTACCATTTCGGAAGTTCTAAATGCGATGCCATCTAAAAATAGCCTTCCCATTAGCTAGACGCTATAGGCCCATGATGACATCCCCTCGTGATAACCCGAGCCATGCCTATCTATGGAGATTAGTTTTTATTTTGAATCTATGGTATTGCAAACAACCCGTACCCATTGTTTCAGGGTGATGTTCCATGGTGGGCTGTGCGAGGGCTTGCTCAAGACCCTTCTCGAATGTCTGGGGTGCGGTCGGGGAGACCAAACATTTGCACCCTGATGCTCTGCGAGGTATCGGCCTTCTTGTTCTTGAAAGAGGCGGTATTGGCCCGTGACCGTGGGCGGGGAGATGGGATCGATGACTTGAAAGTGAAATGCGTTTGAGCTCCAGACACTCATCATCAAACCATGTTGTGGGAGAAGGTGGTAGTGCACGAGGTTCGGCGTGGCGGCCTCTCCCAAAGCATCTTTCGCATCGTCGAGCGGGTGAAGTCTATTTGGCGGTGCTCTTGAAGTGTGGGGAGTTGCGGCGGATCATGAATCATGCTTTCTTTTGGGCATAGGTCCCCTACCGGTCGTGAGTCCGAGGGATCCGGTAGGGGCACCGGTGTGTTGGCGGTAGGTGCAGGGGAGCCTCCCAATGGAGATGCATGAGCGGGGGCGGTGGTGCAGTCTACTTCCTCGTCGAGTGTATGCGTCGATGGAAAAATGAGTAACCAGTCTTGATCCCCTTCCTCAACCAGCAGATAATCCACCACCTTTGGGCCGCCCTCTTGGTTCTCCACGTCTACAAGAATAATATTTGGAAGGCGACCATTGTGCCAACCCATTATGAACACACCTATATGACAGAAACAAAAGCTTTACTATTGTCTTGCATTAGATATTTATTAAAACTTAATCATTATCAATAAGGACCATACTCTTCAACGAATTTTGCAGCATAATACACTAGATAAATGCTAAGAAGCGGATAATCAATCAGTATAAATGGGTATGAGGACACTTGATAGAAATAAGAGCATTAATATCATTTTATAAGGAATACTTGTAAAAACATCCATTATCAACAAAGATCAGACTTAAAAGTTTTTCCTTCAATGAGTTGCAGCCTAATCCACAAGAAAATCGCCAAGAAACACAATAATTCGAGCTCTGATCAGCATGACGACATCGCATATATAAATGTCGATGGAGGCAGAGAGACTGGTCCAGTAGCCATGCTGATCCTTCTCTTGAAAATCAGTGATAGGTCGGTCTCTGCATGCCGTCAGTATGTTGAACTTGCAACATAATCTACAAGAAAATTGCCAAGAAACAGACTAATTCGAGTCCTACTCAGAGTATTACCATTGATTTACAGGAGGTATTCATAAAAACCTAGCAATAAACCTAACCTCGACTTGGGGCCAACATGCTGCCATGACAGAGCTACTCTAAAAGCATCCACATCTTTGCCCGCGACTCTTGTAACAATGCCATAACTACTCGAGAAGGTGAATCGGGAAGTGCTCTTTGAAGAAGAATGAAAATTGAGGGGAGTTGGGGGGGGAGGGTTGTGATCCAAACCAAATGAAAAATGCTTCGGCGATGCCATCAGCTTTCAGCAGAGGGCAATTGCTTGCCCTCTGCCTCATCAATTACACCACGTAAATGGCCTCCTACATGAAAATTATGTAGTGCCTCCTCAAGAATATTCTTTAAAGATCCAACTTTTTGAAATTGGCTTAGCGAATTTCAGATTTCGATCTTAGGAAAAGCGATTATTGACTTCTGTCATGCGAATCCGTCGAGAATCCGTCGGGGATGCACGCCCGGTGATTTTGAGAAAAAAATTGAAATTGGCAAGCAAATTTCCTTTGTCGGATTCCATCGTGGCCAGAAGCCCGGTGATTTGAAAAAAAAAAATTGATGTCGGCCTTACGGGTTTACGGGTTTCTTCTATCCGGGGCAGTGGGACTTGACCCATCTCACCAAGCTCTTCATTTTGCAGCGTTGATCCGTTTTAGGCATTTTCCGACTTTTTTCAATCACGGGTCCTTTGGATTTTGCTTTTCCGGTTTACGTCTTCTTCTCGCCTTGACTTTCCTTCGTCGGATCATGCTATTTGAAGCCCCTTCTGCGGCAGCTCAGAAATTCATCTCAACCTTTTTTGGAGCCTCGACGGCTCTCTTTTGCTTCTTTTCGACTTTTTATGCAAAAGCGGGTTCAATTGCTTTGCGGGACTACTCGCATTTTTTTCCCAAGAATCGTTGTTCTTTGAGCGAATCAAAGCATCTGATTGGGGAGCAGTACAATTGAATCAAAGGGGCCAAAATGGTCTTGCAAATTCAAGCAAATAAGCTTCAAAACGAGGGATTTAGGGATTGAAAGAGGAAGAACTAAGCGGTTCTGCTTTCCGTGAATCAATGAAGGTGCGAAACTCAAAATCAAAGGCATTTAGGGTGCCAGAAGTTCTTGAATGCCCCTCTGCTCCAAGGAAGCCTTGAGCGCCTTCCGGGCCGCGCGGTCGAGACTCTTGTTGCGGCCCGGCGTGTGGCCTTCGGTGGAAATTAAGGCGAAATTTCAGGTCTTTTCGACTCGGTGAAGATTTTTGGAGAGAAATTCGCTTAAGCAAATTTCGCCTCCAATTTCGCATAAGCGATTTTCGGCCGCGGAACACCCCGAAATCGGGAACCAAAAAAGACCTCGCAAAAAGTGTCCAGCTATGTGTCATATCTAAAACTATGTATCATATCTAAAACATTTTTATTGTGTAATTTGTTTATAACATATTAATAATAGCCAAAGTTTTTAGATGGAATCTTTAAAAATCACAAACTTCTATCAAATCCTTAGATATTTATACTTAAGTAATACTATAGGAGACGGGGCCATGATGCATCTATCTGCTCAAACACCAAAGGATCCTTCGGATTTCAGAAGAAACGGTAGAGGAGGAAGGGGATCAAAGGTTGCTCACAGGGGCAGAGGTAAAGGCAGGGTTAGAAAAGCTAATATGAAGCAAAGGTGGCAGAAGAAGTACCTTTAGAAGAATAGAATAGAAGAATCACCTCTGCTGCCTCTCTTCAGCCCGTCAACTACTACTCAAGGATGCCAGCTTGTAGTTTTGCAAACACTGAACTGACCATGATTGGTCGGTAATTGGCTAGGCAGTGCTGGTCATTGCCTTATAGATAGAAAGGCCTTGCTAGTGGTCCACTGCAGGGGAAAACCTTCCTATAATGACTTGTTTGAACTATGGACGGGTTACTCACTTGAGCAATTCTGCTTGCATGCCATCCAAGTATGCCGCCTTCCCATTGGTAAAATGCTATAAGCCTTGGACGACGTCTGCTTTTGTGATTTCTAGGCTAAATCTTCCTGCGTGGGTATTGCTGCATTCCCCCTATTGTTTGGAAGTGATGATCCATGTACTGGCTTTCTCATCTAGAAGGTAGAATGATCATCTAGGAGGTAAAACATTTTCGTTTGATGCATGCGATGTACCTGGCTTTCTTAGCCTTGAGGAAAGCACGGTATTGTTTGGATGCATGTGGGCGTAGAGCGGGATCTATGACTTGGTGGAACCAGCATTTAAGTTCCTTACCCTCAACATCAAACCATAGTTATATAGAAAGGTCATTGGTCCTTCGGATGCATGCGGCGACTTTTCCAAAGCACCCTTACGTAGCGATCCAGGAGTATGTCAATCAACAGCCGTGTAGGAAAATCAATTTGTTGATCTGCACCATAGGGAACTGCAAAATTTCTGCCAAGCTATTTGTGAGCATTCTGGCGTAAGCCTCTGCATGTTCTTAATCGAATCGCAACTGAAGCATATAAGGAGCTGTTCCATAAGGGGTTTGAACTTGACGACAAACGGTTTGCATGTAAAGTGGCAGGTGGTTTGTGTCGTGTCGACCTTTTCATCTCTACTATTTATGCCCACCCGAAAGTGATAGATGACACGCATACTAACACATAGTCCACCACACTAAATCTGCCCCCCTCTCCCCATTCTCAGGCCTGCAAGTGCACTTGCAAGGGGACGACCACTGTGCCAGTCTATTGCAAATTACCAAGTCAAAGAAACCACAGAGCAAAACCAACTGCCTACCATAGCATGTGGCCTGGCTGTGATTTGGTGCCCTTGGCCAAGCCACTTTTGCAAGGCGTAGTTGTATAACATATTATCAGCTAAGGGGTCAAATTTAATAGTCTATTTCATCCCCATGCATGCAATGAAGTCTCCAGGAAGTATGGTATTGTCCAACTTCTTGTGTCATTTTATGTCATCATATAGATTGACATGGGAGTCCAACCTATCTACATCTGTATGGGTGTGATCAAAGATGATTTTCGCATGTGAGAAGTAGCATGTTACCACAAAGAGAGGGTTGCCAATGCAATTCTGCACCCGCACCATTGGTATCTGTTGTGCCTGTCTATCTTGTATAGGGAGATTGACTGTGCCAAGGCTGTTCGATAATAGTAGGCAATCCCCTCGAGTCCCCGCTTTCCTGTGCAGTTATTGAAGACTGAATGCTGGTAGCCTGACAAGTGGGGTAGCATGTGCTCTGCATGCTCTGATTCTCCATGAGCAAGATGAGATCCATATCTATGGCAAAGGAGTTGAGACTATTTTCCTCATGTCATGGAAAACCTGACAATTCCAAGAGACCAATAATTTCTATTTGCCAGTAGTCGATGCAAATGCAGATGCAGTTGTGGCAGCAGAGCAAGAGGTGACGAAGGTGAAAAGAAGCAATGCGGACGCAGCTGGCGATGGCGTGTGATACAACTAGGGCAAGATGTAGAGCGAGAGCAGGCGGAGTAGCGGTAGAGCAAGAGGCTGCAGGAGTAGAAGTAGCATGCGACACACTGCAGTGCAGGTAACACAGTTGGAGCAGGACGTGGGGCTGGAGGGGACGAAGTAAGAGCATGATCAGGAGCAGTGCCCCAAGGGTTTCTATACCGTTTGGCTGTTGAAAGATCCGAATTTTGCCTAGACAGGTCCTATGCCCGTAGCGGGGGCGAATCTTTGTTAACCTATGCCGACTCATGCACCGGGGACAAGCTGCTATCTTTGGAGTGAGATCTTGGTCCCTTCAACTGCTGGCCTTGGCACAATATAGCTCCTCATACTTGTGCACCTGCGATCGTGAATGTGACAATACTATGGCTGTAAAGGCGCTGAACACCATGGTGGCTTGCTTTAAAAATGTGCACGGGCGCATGGAACATCATACGTGCGATGATCAATGTCTGGAGGAATTCAACGAGGTTCTCCCCTG
This sequence comes from Isoetes taiwanensis, assembly GCA_021234155.1. Taxonomy (NCBI): domain Eukaryota; kingdom Viridiplantae; phylum Streptophyta; class Lycopodiopsida; order Isoetales; family Isoetaceae; genus Isoetes; species Isoetes taiwanensis. Next base: position 46,330 of record JAJEKV010000932.1, read on the forward strand.
CTTCTTCCGGCAAGCCACAAACCACCACATTATAGCTTCGCCATCTGAGCTTCTGGAGCTCTTTGATCCTGGGGTCAATGCTGACCGCATCAGCAGACACTCTCTGTTGTCTATGTTGCATGGATTATGGTCGACATTGAGGGCATGACGACATGGGCCATCATGATGCCTATTTTGGCTGATCTCGCTCGAGCATTTAAACATGTGTGGCCGCCGAAGTACGTGGGATGATCTCCACCTTCTGAAGCTGGGGACTCAGCTCTTGCTAGAATTGTTTCTGCTTTGCCAACTCATGTATACACTGTTGCAGTCTCTCATGAGCATCTTCATGGAGATCTTTACTCTATTGGACTACATCTGCTCGTAGCTCCTGTGCGTTCAGTTCTCGAGCTACAGAGCCATGTTCCAGCCTATGTAGCCGAGAGGTAACTGCAATATCCACTACTGCTGAGGTTGTCTCAATCGCAATAACTCCATTCTGAAGGGCCTAGTGCTGCAATTGGCTTTTTCTGGCAGTTGCCTGGACTATCTTCTAAATGGTGGCGATCTCCTCAACCTCTGTTCGGAGGCGTGTGATAGCAACGATCGTCTCCCACTCAACGATGGTGATCTGCCATGTGCCATGGCATCTATGCTAGTAGACATGGTGTCTAGAAGGGCATGTAGGCTAGCAAGACTCAGCTTATCCTGTTGTCTTTTGAACTGCACCAAGTGGATAATATCCTCTAGTTGTTATATGGGCAACCATCCCTGCCGCATGTTGTTTCTCCGTAGCCAGTTGCCTTTTGAGTACCTGAGGTAATGAGGATTGCATCTCTTCTGTCAAGCCTGCAATTTGAGTGGTGTTATTCTCAATCATCGTCTGGATCTGTCTCCATCTCCCCTAGCATGCCTAGTGTGCCACTAGGTCTGAGCAGCAGTCATGGGCATGCCCGAGCCAGATTTATCGATCTTGCCTTTAGCGCATTCTCATGAAAGAGGCTTCTTTTTTGCTTCTGTTGTCTGGCCTGTGCTGTTTTTGTGGTGGGCCGTCTGCGTGTCTCTCCAGAGGTTGTCATGCAAGGTGGCTTCAGATGATAAAGTTGGCTGGATCTGAGCCTAAGCCTGGGCTTGGGTGGGGGTTACATGGGTGTCAACATCCAGGATAAGGGGCCACAAGAGTTGTCATTGTCAGATGAGATCAAAGCAGATATTAGGACAAATCAGAGGTGTTGCTCGAAGGTGTTTTGAATGCTCGGAATCCAAAAGGGAAATGTCCTTCACGCAACAATTTGGGGTATGGAGGCAAAACCATAGTGAGAGAGTGCAAGCAAGACAAAGGTGTTGTTCGGAGGGCTTTTTGCACTTAGAATGTAAAACAGGGACTCAAAAATGTCCTTCTCACACAACAATTTATGGCAAGAATGAAAAACCTTAGTGAAAGAGTGTAGGCAAGACTCCAAAATAGGAAAGGATCTACTCTTGGGCGAAGAGGGAGAGACAAGCTCTACGCTTGCTTGTCCAAACAAAGATATCCACAAGTACAAATCAATCAAATATGAAGTATCATTTGGTTCAAAACATAGTTACAGCATAGCGCTGATGTCACCACCTCACCAACGCTAGGTGGGTCGATTGGTTAACTAGGTAGCTTCTCTTAAACAATCTATACCAGATGGTTTAGCATTCTTTAGCTCTTCTTTTCTTAGAACATAAGAATCCAACTGTCATATCTAATCTCTAATTAAGGAATGCCAACCCTTGTATGATAAATATCTCATCTAATTATAGATAAAAGAGTTATGTTTTTATTTGATTCTAATATTGTTCAATGATCAGTTGTTTGGGGTCTGGGTTCGGGAACTCCTGCAAGACAGCCCTCTGTGAGGACCCTTGGATCTAACAGGAGAATCCGGGAGCTATGTCACGCGGGATTTGCAAGAAAAGAACAAGGAAAAGAAAACAGAACAAAAAGAGAACAATGAGATCACAATAATGAGAACAACTTCCTTGATGTCAATGAAGATACATGAGCTCTAATCGAGAGAAAACGATGTGAGACAAGACTCAAAACTCATCTAAAAACTCATGTGCTAGCTCTACTCATATATGTAGTACAATGGCCTTTGGCCCAATATAGACACTCGATTGATCCGGTGCCGACTCACGGAAGGAGGCCGATTTCTTGAGGAATTTGGCGGTGCCTCTTGAAGTGCGAAATCGGAACACGCCGACGCCTTGGTGGCAGACGGGCCGTCACTTGTCCGGCCCTCTTGGCGCCGGCGTGGTCTTTGTCTGCGTGGTCTGCTTGGTCTTTTGTTGGGCCTTTGACGACTGACCCGTGCCTGGCTGTGGATCCTTGGCCTTGACTTGGTCCGTCGTATGCATGAATAGTCCTGTATCGAGGCATGACTAAGGACTTCCCCCACCAAACGACACTCAGGGTGAAGAAATGGAGGAAGTGTTTCCGATGGCGGGAATCCAACAGTTTGAAAGTGATCCTCACGGGAATGAGGACGGGCGCCATTATGGTAAAGTGCCAATGAGGTCTGGCGTGTTTGAAGAGCATCCGAGTGTTGGAGCCCAAAGGGCGGGGATCTGCATCAATGAGGAATTTAGAGCGCACCATGTCTTCCGTGGCAGCATGGCTTCCGGAAGGAATGGCGCACTCCATGAGAAGAGCAGTCACGACCGAAGGCACCGGACGGCCGCATGGATTGCAATAAAAGATGGACGCCGATTTAAGGAGCTTACGGGATGCATTTGAGATCATACGTAGCCGACAGCTTGGCGGAACCGAGGGTCCGGGTGAGGTGGCGGCGTGCGCAAGAAGGTATCAAGGCCATGAAGAGCATCGGGCGGCCGTTGCCAACCACGCCATTAGCAATATAGATCCAATTTTGCGGTGTGATCCAAGGTGGCACCATCTTCCCACTCGTGAGGCGTCGACAAAGCGGGGATCTCACCAAGATCCGCCGAGATCGGGGAGGAGTCCACCCAGCGTGGCCATCCATGACCTTCGTCCAAAAGGGAAGACGCCAGTCTGAGGTGAGAAACCGGGGGCGTGGAGGGACACCTAGTGAAGCATATGGAGAAGGAGCCATGCCCGTGGGCGTGGGCTGCTGAGCCTGCTCCCTGAATTCATCGCACAAGGCTCGGGATCAAGAGCTTTGCACCACCGATCCCACTTTAAGTAGAGAGTCAGTATAGACAGGAGGACTATCCCATCCCGTGGGTATGGTCTTGCTATCCAGAAGGGCACACAATTGATTGTAGCCTGCCAAATGCTGCATATAAACTTGGGCAAACGGAAGATCCTCAGGATGCCCAAGATTCTTTCTCACCTGTTCCAGCATTTCAGCTTGCCAGAGAGGTAAATGCTGAGCACGGACCCGTTTCTGAGGAAGCGTGGCATGTGAAGAGGATTGCCCAGGAGTATGGAGGCGAAGCTTTGCAATCTCGGCATCATCAAGTATCTTTTGCTTCTGGGCCTCCGTGAGTTGATACTGGAGAGGCGGTGCTGATCGGGTGGCGATGGAAAGCCGAAGCTTCAAAGAGGCTATTTGAGCGTCACGCGCTGTAAGGGCATGGGCTTGAGTGGTGTAATTCTGAGAAAGCTCTGTGTACAGCGTGGTAAGCTTAGCAATGTCTTTATCCTTGTCAACCAAGAGAGTCTCCCTTGCCTTGACCTGCTCCAACAATTCCTGAATGGTAGTTTGCAATTGAGCCTGTTGATCAGCAAGCAGCAGGCTGTTCTGATCGTTGGCAGTCTTTAGATCCTCACGGGCCTGTAAAAGAGCCTCGTGCTTTTCTTGAAGCTTGTCCTACAGAGTGTGAATTTGCATGTTAGCAGCTTGAAGGTCTCTGTGAAGCGCGTCCGAGGTCTCCAGGGACGCTTGAACCCCATTCATGAGAATTTCCTGGGATTCATGCAACTTGAGAGTAGCAGCTTGAACGTCCTGCTGGTATTGATATAGAAGCTGGCGAGGATGTGGAGGTCAGAGCCTTGTTCAGCGTTTGTAGACGCTTTCGAGACATGACGAGAATTGAGGCGTTGTTTACGTGGAGGAAGAAGAGACAGTAACATGTGTGGCCTGGTGTTGAACTTGACCAGGAGAAGTATGGCGTGAAGGTGCAGCCTGTTGGTTTTGAGGATGTGAAGGCAGAGATTGCTGAGTGGAGGTATGAGAAATGGAAGGGGACACAGAAAGGGAAGATAATGAGCGGATGAGGGCTTGAAGATGGCCACCAACCGAGGCTTCAAAGATGGTGAGGAGGGGGGCAGCCCACGCGCTCTACTTATGAAGGAGGCAGAGAACAACAACCGTGGCCAATCAATATGGTGAGTGGAGCGGATGGCTATGATCACCATATTATAGAACGGCTTATTGATATGGGTGTTCTTGATAGAATACCCAAACAATTTGCGCCACAAAAACTTTACAAAAGTGTCGGGACTTTGTAATATTGGTGAGGCGATGCATGTTTGCTTGATAAGAAGGGGAGCCGAATCGAAAGTGACATCTATGTCCCGGTAAGGCCCAAGATAAAGAAGGTGTTTTGCAGCTGAACACGGAATACCCCGTAAATCGGCTGGAGAGTTAAGATGGTGGTGCCATCGATCACGCGAGCATATCCTTCCTGCCGTTGACGATGTGAGCGATGAACCGCTCAATTGCTCGATCTCTGCCTGAGGTCCATCCGGAGAATTGATAAAGCTTCGGTCCGCGACTTCCGACTGGCCAACGAGGGCTTCACGAAGGTGGGTAAGAAAGACACAGACTGAAAAAGAGCCGGATCCCCGGAGTAGAAGCTTGAAGTGTAGGAAATTTGGTGCGCCTATGGCGTAAGAGCCGCCTAAAGGAACAGAAGAACTGGTGATGGCTACGAGAGCGGAGAGCCGGAAGACTAAAAATGCGAGGCAAAGGTTCGAGGGCTTAAAGTGTTGGCACTTTGGCATGATGAACTGGCAAATCGCTGATGATGCCAGTGGCTTACAGATGGCGAGGAGGATTGAGAGGCAAAATTTTGGCTAAGTCCCCAAACCAGTAAAGGGAGAAGCAAAGAACTGGTGGGCTTATGAGACGAAGGGAATGATCCGATGTGAAACCGCTTAAAGGACACTCATTTATGTTCGACGGCATGAAAAGGAGGAATGTCATTTAACGCCGGGCAACTCAAGTGGGATATCATTAAAACGAAGGTGTCGAAGGTACCATGGCTAGATATGCGGCGGAGAAAAAGATTCTTGAATTAGAAAGAGCCTTGCATTGCTAACACGTTGGCAAATTTGCTGATTGATCCACGCCGGGGGGAGGTCCTCGGTTGGCTATATAAGACAAACAATGGGTGAAGCCGAGACACCGATGGCGCCAAGATGTCCGGCTAGCGCAGATTCGCACGACAAGTGCACCATGCCTCGAATCGCCTTTGAGTGGATAACATACAAGATGGACCGCTTGGACCGCTGGAGGTGCCACAACCAGGTGGGATTCCCATGGATGGGTGGTGCGCAAGTGGATGGAGCATCCATCCCCACACCAACGGGATGGAGGTGGTGATTCACCGCTTGGATCCGGGATGGGGCGTAACTACTACCACATCTCGCAAGATCACCTGCGCTTCCAAACCCGTAGAGGGTTTTTTCTTTAGGATTTTGTAAATAGGGCACTGCCATATAGAGCTCGCCATCGGAAATAGCGGGCTCGCCTCATTTTGTAAAAATTTGCCTCTATAATATAAATATGCGTCTTTAGTCACTATCTAGGGATTCAATTTCTTGTGCTGCATCTGGTGTATGACTGTCTGTATTTGTTGCATGAAATTGTTTGAGGCGAAAGCCATTAACCAGTGTAGGTAATGGAGTGCCATCTAGTTCGGCCAGCTGGAAAACACTTGGTTGCACAACTTGAATGATTTGATACGGACCACCATCTAAACTTTAACTTGCCCGGAAATTTTTTGTAACGAGAATCATAAAGAAGAACCAAATCACCTTCTTTGAATGTTTTTGTATTAAGACGTTTGTCACGCAAATTTTTTTGCAACTGTTGTCCATGAAGAACACGAATGTAAGCATCGGCCCTTAAGTTCATCCAACTGTTCCAATTGGTAAACCTTTTCCTTGAGTCGCAAAGATGGATTATGGGTCAGAGCAAGTTGAAAACGAGAGTTGGAAGAATATATTCAAAAGGCATGAGAGCTTCTTGACCATAAACCGGTTTGAAAGGTGTGACCGCGAGCTATTTTGAAACTAGTGTTGTAAGCCCAAAGAACAAGAGGGTAAACTTGTCTTGCCAACTGCGGCGAGAAGGCCACAAATGTTTTGAGAATAGTGATAAGAGTTTTGTTGGTACTTTTCAGCCAAGCCATTTCCTTGAGGATAATAGGGTGTACTCTTAGGTGTTGGATGTGAAGATAATCCGTAAACTCCTTGATGGTATGATTGACAAAATGCACGCCACCTATCACTAACAAGTTCCATGGGACAACCAAAAACGCGTGATGATGTGCGTGTAGAGAACCTTGGTCGTCTTAGCGCCGGTGTTGTCGAGGAAGTGCACAAGCTTACGCCCATTTGGTGGCATAACTGCGGATGACGAGAATATAGCGAACGCGGGTGTCGGCGCCGGTAGTCCATGGGCCCCACAAAACCATTCCCCATTTGGAAGGGATGTGTGATGGCGGCCCGGCGTCAATGGAAGAGCGTCCACGCCGTGGGCTTTTCCACACGCCGACAGGCGCCACGCGGCGAGCATAAGCGTGGGCATCTTTGAATAGCGTGGGCGAAGTATCCCGCCAAAAGAATTTTGGCGTGCCGTGGCGTCCACCACTAAAATGACCACCATCAAACCCCTCGTGGGCTTGTCAATATCGGGCACCTCGTGAGGGAGGACACAACGACAGAGGACCATGTCTTTGCCTTCATTTGTACAAATGGCCTGCAACCATGGTATAGTCATGGACCTCTCCGAGAAACCGATTGGCCCGGGAGTGAAGCTTTTCCTGGAGAGAGCGTTAGATCGGTGGGAGGAAGAGCACCAAATGTAAGATATTGTCAAAGTTATGAAACCAATGTGGCGGGTCGCGACCGTGAATAATTGAGCCGCCTGGAAAGGCCGGAAACACCTATGGACGGATCATCCGTGTGGATGCGTGAAAGATAATCAGCACCACATGAGACTTGCCTCGCTTTATGAACAATTTCAAGGGTTTTTACCCCTTGCGTAAGAAGGACCCAACGTTAATTCGGCCCCTGCGGGCGTGGCTTTTGTTGATCAAATAAAGAAGAGCTTTGATGATCTACAAAGAACTTTGATCTGGCTTCCCAACAATAATGTCCAAACGTTGGACACGTAAAACTAAGCCCAAAGCTTCCCTGCCCGCGGGTAGAATAGTTGCGCCAAGCAGGATTGAGTTTCCGGCTGGCATAAAGGATTGGTTTATCCGTGGTTTCATCATAGGCCCGTAGAGAGAACAGCACCAATGGCAAAAAGCGTAGACGCCAACATGAATGGAAAAGGCTTGTCCCATTGAGGAGGAACAAGGACCGGGCCTCGAGTAAGTGTCATTTCAACTGAAAAGCAGAAACTTCCGCTTTGGGAATTCCAAGCCCAAGTGGATTCATCACCCGTGAGTTTATGAATGGGGTCAGCTATAGCTGCAAGTCCGTGAATGAAGGTGGAATAGTAATTTACCTTACCCGTGAAAGAGCCGTCTCTTTGATATTAGACTCGCGCTTGAGCTTTCGTGGACAACCGATTTTAGCGGGATCCGTGGTGATGCCTTCTTCTGGACCACATGACCCAACAAGTTCGAGGTGACGCAGAAAGTGCACTCTCGTAGATTGAGACTAATGCCGATTCATCACATTTTTTAAAGACAAGTCCAATTTGTCCAAATGATCATCCATTGTAGGCAGAAAAATCATCTTGGAAGATCTTGAAGAAAAGGTTTATCCTTCATAAAGTCTTGAAAGATTGAGAGCATGATGATGCTGAAAGGTTGAAGGAGAATTTAACAAACCTAAAAAGGGACCACCTTTGTAGACAAAAAGTGCCCCACCTGGTGGTGAAGGTAGTTTTGAGTTGATCCTCTTGCTTGATAGAAATTTGATTGTACCTTTAAAACCATCCATAAAGAGCACATCTCATGACCGAACTTCTTCAAGAACCCGTAAAGGAAGGGAAGCGAAAGTGATCACGCCCGTGGCTTGATTGAGTTTTTCGTAGTCCACGCAAAAACGCCGGATCTTACCATTGTGTTTGAGAGCAATGACGATGGGGCTCACCCATTCGTAATGTTTGACCTCATAAATCGTGCCGCGAGCCAAAAGTTTGTCAATTTCAGCCTTGACGCCGTCACGGTAATTTGGGTTGAGCTCGCATCGTCGTTTGCTAGATTGGGCGTGCATGAGATTTGGTAGGAATAGTGAGTTCCCCCTTTTTGATAGGTCTTTGTAGCTCAAGCAAAAAAATATGTTTGAATTCTTGAACAACGTCCACAAGGCGTTTTATAGGTAGCGGAAGTTTAGCAATTTTGCCGGTGGTTGATTGTTACCAATGTCCCAATCCCCACTGAAGTTTGAATATGAGGAACAACCTCCGGTTCCCGAGCCACGATGAGCGTGGAGGTCAAGCATGTGGGAGGATCAGCATTTTCGTGGTGAAGAAAAGAGGTCGCTGGCGGCCATCAAGCAAGGGTTTCTTCATGACCCGCATGAACATCAACTAACTCAAGAAGAAAGTGGGTCAGAAAAAAGGATCAAAGGCGTTAGGAACGATTGCGGGAAGCCAGGTAAGGGTCAAAAGAGTCGCCACGTACCGTCCTGACGCGTCATGTCACCCCAAGGATCGATACCGTGGTAAGATGAGAGAGGGAGACCTTACTGGAGGAGCTTGAACATGATAAATATTTTGTGCTTCTTCGTGAGTCGGCAGTCGAGATGGAAGGTTCAAAGATTCGGCCGAGATCAATTGGCCGGTTCGATCCATTGTGGCATTGAGATGGCCATCAAAGGATAACAAGTTGGTCCGCGGCCCAAGAATGAATACTTTTGGCCTGGTTTGGAGAAAAGGCCGTCCAACCAAATTTTTCATAGTCACTCGATCTTCTCCAAATTTTCAAACACCAAATTCCAAGGGGAATTTGAGATCACCAATGCTGATGTGGAGAAGAGGAGTGACACCGAGGACGCAGCGATATGGCCATTTGCCAACTTGATGTCATATAGGGCACGCGGTATAATTGTTTGATGCCTAATTGCTTTCCTCGAGTTTATCGGTAATGAGATTGACGGCACTACCACCATCAATTTGGACATGATTGATGCTTTGATTGCCACATGGCATGCACCGGTGGGTGTTGAAGTTGCAACGGCCCAACCGTAACCGTGGGAAGAGGTAATCGATCTTTGAGAGCCGGATGAGTTTCAAAATGGTGGCCAGGCTCAAAGGAATCTTGATCTTGGCAAGTTCTTCCTGAAGTTCAAAAGGAACATGTGAAAAAGGATCCGCAGGTCCGGTGGAGCTGAGAGTCCGTGGTAAGGAAGCTGAGATTTCTTTGGAAGCTCGACCTCGGCAAGAATATTTGGATATGGCCGTCTGTAGCGCGGGTGGATGATGACGGGCGCTTACCGACGCCGGCCGGAAAGCCCGAAAGTGGTGGCGTGAACATTTCTGTAAGGTTCGACCTTCCCATGACGGCATGAGTTTCGAATACTTTGTCTCACTTTAGGCATGACGTGAGGCATGAGTTTGTCAAGATCGCGCGGCGAACTTTTTATCATCGCCATGAGGGACTATTTCCATAGCAAAGTAGGTTGGCGTGGGTCATGAGGAATGATGGTCAAAGGGCGTGGAAGCCCTGTATGACGTGAGACAAAACCAACCCAATTGGACTGGATGGGAGGGTTGAGAGTCCGATAAATCTCTTCTTGAGCTTGTTGATCCATAGGATTGGAGGTAGATGCAACTTGTCGAGGCGCCAAGGTTGAGGCGCCGGGGGCTTCCTCGCAAGGGCCTTGAGCCTTGTTTTCCGCTGGCCACCCACGCTTGATAAGCCGTGAGGCGCATCGGGCCGGTTGAGTGGAACCTCGAAGTTGACTTGAACTTGAGGAAGTTGAGGACACGCCGTGGTGGTGTGACCCCATTCATGACAATGATAACATTGAGCCTTAGAAGGATCAAAGGGAGGATCATTGCCTTGTCCCCGTAGGACGCCGCCGCTTGTTGATATTGGCCGAGGTTGTTGAGTTTGATATTGCCGAGGCTGATATGACGGTTGTTGTTGAGGTGTGGTCCGGACTTGAAAGACCATTTTATTGCGTAAAAGGTGTAGGATGAGAACGAGTGCATTCTTCCGCGTGATTGCACATATTGCGCAAGCATAACGAGGGAGGTCCATTGGAGGAGTTGCATTCATTTGCTAGATGACCTTGATATTTACAAATAGTACACCGATGTGGGCTGCTTTTGGATTTGCTTGCCGAGGCGAACAGAAGTTCGGGGAACCATGACGGAGGGCATGAAAGGGAGTTCCCGGAGAGCAACACCCCTAGAAGAAACATTGACCGAAAGTGATTGATCAATTCAATGGCCACATTCCAGAGACTTGGGACGCAGTATTCGGTCATGAGGCTTAATGGCGGGAGGAAGGCGGTAAAACCGTTTCGAGGATCCGGCTTTTGCGGGGTACTCCCGGAGTTTTACCGACGAATGTGAAGACGGTCCGCGAAATCCCCTCGGCCGACCGTGGGCTCTTGTTGAAGGTCATTGAGTTGCTTGAGGAGTAATCGATCATCGTCCGGGTGCCATAATGAGACGAAAGGAAGCCATTTCTTGCCAACTCGTTTCCGGTGACTTTTGTTGGCCATTAACCACCGGATGAGGGGCTGCGTAAGAATGGGTCGAAAAGATATGAAATTTGAGTTGTGGTCTGCGATGACCCTTAGGAATGGCCAAGGCTTCAAATTCCTCCATGTGGGCTTCTGAGCACTCGATCCGGAGGTTTGCTTTTAGTGTTACCAAAGGTTGGATAAGTCGACTTCAAATTATGATTGGGAGAGGAAGGTGGAAACATGCGATAGATAGGGGATTCGATGGAGGATATGCGTAAGCATAGAGAGGGAATGATCTTAGACCGAGAGCAAGGGGGTGGGACTAAAAAACATGTGGTCCAAATTAAAAGCAAAAGAGATCTGGTGGAGAAGGGTCTTGGGGAGCCTTCCTCATTAGGGGGCTTGAGATCGCTGGTTTGGTAAACAGAAGAGCATGCTGAAAAGATGGAGAAGACCGAAAGTCGCGGAACGCGGGTAGGGCCAAAAGAGACATGATGGTAGCCCATCCCACCGTGGAGGTGAAGAAGGTTGTGATGGAAGAGGGTGTGGACCAAGGGATATTGATATAGGTGCCGCCGAGTCCGGAAATAGTGAGGGGCGTAATGGATGGGTATGCCGTGGAGATTGAGGTTGAGAACAATGTCGACAATAATGGGGGACCCCGGGTCGGAGAATGAGCACGAGGGGTAGGAGGGGCCGACCGAGCCCGAGATAATGACCTCACCTCAATGTCATAGGCGTAATCATACAGATCCCTAACAAACAAGGCCGCTGATGGAAGCAGCCAGCAGCCGCTTTGGCGTAGAAGTTCTTCGTGAGTGAAACCCTTGTTTACATGATGAAAGAAAGATCGCACCGCAAGTATGGCATGCTGTTTGGGGTCCGGGTCGGAACTCCCTCGCAAGACAACCCCTCAGGAGGACCCTTGGATCTAACAGAGAATCCGGGAGCTATGTCACGCTGGGATTTGCAAAGAAAAGAACAAGGAAAAGAAAAACGTAACAAAAAGAGAACAATGAGATCACAATAATGAGAACAACTTCCTTGATGTCAATGAAGATACATGAGCTCTCGTGAATCGAGAGAAAACCGATGTGAGACAAGACTCAAAACTCATCTAAAAACTCATGTGCTAGCTCTACTCATATATATATAGTACAATGGCCTTTGGCCCAATATAGACACTCGATTGATCTCTCGCGTCGACTCTCGGAAGGAGGCCGATTTGTAGGAATGCCGGGCGGTGCCTCTTGAAGTGCTCCCGAATCACGCTGACGACGCGAGCGGCGGATCGGGTCCGTCACTTGTCCGAAAGCACCGCCTCTTGACGCCAGCTGGTCTTTGTCTCCGCGGGTCCGCTTGGTCTTTTGTTGAGCCTTTGACGACACGACCCGTGCCCGGGCCGCGGGATCCTTGGCCTTGACTTGGTCTGTCGTATGCATGAATAGTCCTGTACCAGGAGGCACAGGACTAACATCAGCACCTCTTGTGCTTGGGGAAGGGGCTTAGATGCCTAGAAGCCTTGTAAAAGAACATAAATGCTTCTAGTTAGACTTCTCTTTAAATCCTATTAATTTTGGCATGTGCTTAAGAGCTCGCATGGTTGTCGATTGCTAGTCATGATTGGGATGAATAAGGGGGGCATTGGCTACTATAGTTGGGACCTTGGTGTGTTTTACCTGCTAGAGTTTAATTGTGGGCTAGGTCTAATATACTGCCACTGAGTATAAGGTCGACACCTCCTAGATGATGCATCATCCCAGTGGGATTAAGGCAGATATGAATATAACATCGCGTTCCTCTATCTCACTCGTAATGGCATTGCACTACCCATGTTCTCATTCCCACCTCATTATACTGAGAGGGATGCAACCTGGGAGTAATCCCTCGAGCTCATGTCTCCATCAAGCTATAGTCATAGCCCGACATATTTGAGCTTATCTAAAAAATGCGTGCGAATGGAGTGGGCAACCCTAGCCAATGTTTTATACTATTGTCATAACTTTGTGGTTGTTACCCATAGGACTTGCCCATCAATCAACCTCATTGGATGTTATGGTAGGAATTATCTATGTCATGTTATTATTGTTGTTGATCGATGATGGTTACACCACGCTCGAGGTGGCATATTATATATATTTTGTGTATTTTCCATTGTGCTAATGTAGTAAATGCCTCCGTGTAGATTGTCCTAGAGAAGGAATGGGCACATGACATCTTTGTGTCCCTATATTTGATAAAGAGCCAATGACCATAACTAGAACGCCTCGGCAAAGGACTCCCCAGAATCAATCGAATTCATCTCTGCCTTGTAGTCACTATAGTCCAATGACATAATCTTCTTATGGATTTCCTGTTAAGAATCATCGTTCCAAATCAGAAATAAGATATGAGCTGCAAATTGGAAGATAGTTTACAAACTAAAATACATACTACAAATGAAAGATACATCTACAATTTAAAGTCATAATGATAATAATGTATACATACATTTCGTGTGTGACAACCGTCGATTACACCATTTGGACGGTTTCTGCTCGTGTAACAAAGAGAAAACCCACCTACATTGGACACACACACACAAGCTTTATCGCATCATGGCAAGAAGCTAAACAAGACTAAACAAATGGAAACAACTTACCACGTGTGTTGCAATGGTTGTGGGATTCTGCACTTATATAGCAATTATATAAAGTTCATATAATTGTAATTGAGCATCTTAAGGAATCTCTACAGCATGCCCAACTGCTACAACGTAACTTGCAGATGCACCAAAATGTTCATCTACTTCAGTGCTGTCAACGCCTTCCCAATCTGAATTATTATGAACAGTCCGCTTGAGTCTGCACACTGTGGGTTGTTATACCCACTTGAGCATGCACATTGTGAGTTGCAATGTATTGGAAACTGAGCAATGGTTTATTGTGGGTATCTACCTACGTGTATATGTTATAATATATGCATATATAATACCAACTAATGTTGCTAATAAACAACACTCCAAGAGATTAATATCGAGCATTAAACCACATTGTGTAAGATTTGTTTGTAACCACATGGTTTTTTAATGGGAAAAACTACAAAATGTCCTTATGTTTTTTACTATTTCGTAATATGCCCTTAAGTTTTTCTTTTTTCATGGAATGACCTTCAGCAATGTATATGGTTATGTAAAAATCCAAAATTGTCGATATACCCTTAAAACTTTTTGTATTTCTTAATGTACCCTTTCTACCAATGGCAAATTTTCGCGGGCTTCCAGAGGCGGCCGATTTCTTCAAGCGGGCTTCCAGAAACAATTGATTGCTTCAAGCAGCAAGTCCTCTTCTGCTTCAATTCTTCTCAGATCATGCTGCCTCAACTTCTTTTCTGGATTTCGACTTGCATGCATGTGATCAGCAGGTAAGTTTTCTCTCTTTTTCACAGTTTCTTTGCATTTCTGTTGCATTCAAGGTAGAGACTTATCACTGGTCATTTCCTTTCAATTCTTTTGCCAATCAGCTTTTTCCTGATCCAAAATCTAAAATTTTCCTAGTCCAAATTGCTATCAGTTAAAGTATTTGTCCAAATTGCTATCAGTTAAAGTATTTCCAGAAAGAAAATAGGAAAGCTGATAGAGTAGACATGAATTCCTATCGAATTTTAAGAAATTAAACTATGGATTGCTGTAGACAACTCTTTTCTTATGAATTTTAAGAATTACTTATGGATAACCTGTTCTACGTATATTAATTTATTTTCATTCAATAACAGTGTCTAAGCTTTTTAATGGAGTTGCAACTAGGATGTGTATGGTACTCGTTGGCCGAGTTGAAGCTTGCTGTGAAGAATCATGCAATCTCACATAATGTGGAACTTAAAGTGTTGAAGGCTAATAAAATAAGGCGAGTTCTTGTTGCTCATATAGTGATTATTTTCCATAAAGAATTGAAGTTTATTATTTGTAGCTTATGTATTGAATGTACATGAATTGATTAGTTAAGTTTTATGTATTGTGGATGTAGGTACACAGTGATCTGCAACATTGAAAATTGTACTTGGCGTCTGCATGCCTCTATAGTAGAAGATGGTCCTCAATGCATTGTGAAAAACTTTTACGATGTTCACACTTGTACTGATGCTGCCCGTCTTGGAAATAAAGAAGTTAGTATAGTTTGGCTTGCAAACTATACCATTGACAGGTTCAGAGATCAACCATGCTTAAGACCGAAGGATCTCATTGGAGATATTAGAAGAGAGAAGGGTGTGACTATTTCATATGGACTTGCTTGGAAAGCAAAAGGGGCTGCACATGCTAACATTCATGGTGACCATATTGAAGCCTACAAGAAAGTTGAAGGGTATTGTAATGAAATTCTAAAAAGCAACCTTGGAAGTGTGGCTTTTGTGCAGAAAACAATAGAAGACAGTTTCTTTCGTATTTTTATAGCTTTTGATGCTAGTTTGAAGGGTTTTCATTACTGCAGACCAGTAGTTAGCCTAGATGGTACTCACCTCAAAGGGAGATATAATTGGGTGTGGTTTATACAAAATTTGAAGAATTACTTGCATCATCATGAACAGATAACTTTCATATCCGACAGACAGAAGGGATTGGTAGAAGGTGTTCATGTTGTGTTTGGAAATGTGCCACATGCTTATTGCATGCGCCATTTAGCTGACAATTTCAGGAGGGCTTTTAGGAGTACACATGCTATGGAATGCTGCACAGGCAAACAATATTGAGGAATATGATGCCATCATCACAGAAATGCATGCAGCTAATGCAGAGGCCACCACATGGATTCTTGCTGATGCCGATCCTATCCATTGGGCCAACTCAAAATTCACAGGAAGGAGGTATGGACATCTAACTTCTAATATTGCAGAGCCTTTGAATTCTTGGTTGCGTGAGCCTAGAGAGTTGCCTATACTAGCTATGTTGGAATTGATAGGCCATAAGATGATGGCATGGTTTTTTGATCGTAGAAAAGAAGCTATATCTTGGCTAGAAGATGCAGGAGAGTATGCTTTGACCCCTCGCGTTGAGCTTGATATGAAGAAATCATGCGAAAAGGCCCGCTCATACCGTGCGATTGCAGCTTCTGAGCTTGAATTTGAAGTCTTGTCATCTAAACCAAGGATTGTGAACTTGGGTTTGAAGACATGTTCATGCAACAAGTGGCAGCGAGATGGAATTCCGTGTAGCCATGCAGCATATGCAATACTTTATAGAAATGAACATGTACAGAGCTATGCTCATATGACCTTTTTTGCAGGACCATCAGGTCGTCCAAGGACCAAGAGAATCCGCACTGAGAAAGAGGTGAAAGAAGTGCATCATTGCACTAGATATAAGGGTGCAGGATATAATTCACGCACATGCAGGGCTCCTATCTAATGGACATGTTTATTTGTTTAGAAATTTCGTTGTTTTGTTTTGTATCAGCATTATTCAAATTCAAATTTTACTCTATTTGTATTAGTATCAATATTGGTTGCATTTTCAAATTCAGGTGCAAATTTTACTATGTTTCTCTTTTATATAAGTATCTATTGCATTTTCAGATTCAGATTCTACGACATTTGAATCAGATTTGGATTAGGTTTATAATGGAAAGGGCATTTCATAAATTCTGATAAACCTCAAGGGCATCTGGTTTACGTTTACGGTGGAAAGGGCATTACATTTACGGTGGGAAGGGCATTTCATAAATTCTGATAAACCTCACGGGCATCCTGTTGAGCATGAAAAACTATCATAGATACGTATACGCCCCTTAGGGGCATTTCATGAAAAAATAAAAACTTAAAGGGCATATTGGAAAATAGGTGAAAACATAAGGGCATTTCGTAGTTTTTCCCTTTTTAATATATTATTTTCTCTCTTTCATTTCGATTAATACATGCTCACTTCCAATCGCAAGTGTTTCTAAAAATGACAGATTGCCAAATGATCCTGGCAGACTCAGCAGACATAAAGAGAAAATTTCGCGGCCCGCTGCGATAAATTTCTTGCATTACTAAGTTAGTTAGTGCCTCATTCTTACCCGTTCTTTTTAGTATGGTTGAGTATTTTTTCCAATCTAGCCTGTTAAGAGGCTTATAAATAAGATTGTATAC
>JAJEKV010000933.1:0-63135 GCA_021234155.1 Isoetes taiwanensis
AGAGTTCCAAGTCCATGTCTAGATTCGAGGCCAAGAGGAACCTCGGCTTCAAAGGCTCACTCTGTCAAAAGGAGGTAAAGTATCATGAATAACCAACGCCTGTAACAAGACCAACAAAACATGACTCATCGACCCCAGAATGAACCTTCCAAATCAAAGACCACCCCTTCCCCGAGGAGAACAAGTGGGAGCCGGTTGGCCATGCCAATACCAATCCTCTCAGTGGATCGCAGCCGAGTCCAACGGGCTCGCCGGAACTGCAGTAAGGTGTGAGCCCAAAAGGCAAGTATGTCGGAGGCGGAGGAGCCCACGTAAAAAGAGAAGTGTGATGAAATACCGGGATGCATAGTCTACACAGAAAAGCACTCACACATGCTCCAGCCCGCAGCATACACACCCTTGAGAAAAGGTGACGATGTGGAAAGCGCCTCAAACCGTAGCAAGGCCCAAGGCAACACACAGGGACCCGATGGCTTGTGAAAAGCCACACAATTCTCGAGGGACTGTAAAAGCAATGCTGCACCGAGAGAACACCTTTTCATGGAGAATACTCCAAACAAACTTGGAGATTAGCACCTTAGGATGCAAAGCCAAATCTGGGATTGCCAAAACCCCCATCCTCTCAAAGGGCGGGAGGCACTTCCACTAGGCTACTTTAACCCTTGATCCCCTCCCCAAACAAAGTTTGGGACAATTTCTATCAATTCCGGACCTTGCATGCGGAGCTAACATAACACCGACGCCGTATATTAAGGTGCTACAAAGCAATCGACTTAGCTACAATAATCCCGCACGCCATCAACAACTTACTACCCTTCCACCAATTCGTGTGCTTCAGTAGTCCCCGCAGAAAATCTCATCCCGCATTAATCGGTCCATAGAGATATCACCTCCAAAAAGGAATGCCCGAAAGTCCGGTACATGAATTCTTGAACACTTGTGCATGATTATTCAAGGGTGCCTAACAAATAATTCTTCCATAAAATATTGACCCAAGACTTTTAACTGTGTATGACTTGAATATCATGAACACAATATGATTATGTTATTTGACCAATTCATCAATGAAAATCCCCTATAAAGTTTGAAAAAGTTGCACTGTCATTACTTTTGCAACTTTTTACTCCCAATAGTGATATTTCTCCAAAGCCACATTTTATCACTTGTTATCAACAACAACAACAACAACAACAACAACAAAACAACAACAACAACAACAACAACAACAACAACAACAACAACAACAACAACAACAACAACAACAACAACAACAACAACAACAACAACAACAACAACAACAACAACAACAACAACAACAACAACAACATTTTGCACAAATATGCTTTGAAAGTTTTTGAAAAAACCACTGCCAACTTGAATTTAAAAAATTGCACTCTGTCTATACAAAATTTAGACTTTTTCAGCCAAATTATCACTACAGAGATATTTCCAGTAATCCAAACCACTATCTTATGATTTTTTATCTATAAATACCTTGTTTTTCACCTATGTGCTTTTGATTTCCTTGAAAATACTTTTGCCAACTCAAGTTCTTGATTTTTGCATTCTGTTTGCACGGAGTTGGCTGCTGACCTTCAAGCTCTGCCATGAGAATGGATATCACCAATATCTTCTGCTATTTGTTCACCATCTATTTGCGCAAGGACACCTCTAAGAACGTGAAACCTCAAGAAATTGCATTTTTGAGGAAAAAACCTTGGCAATAACAGGTATGTTGAGAGATTGTACAATGGTACATCACAATGGTACATTTATGATGCATGATGTCAACGCAGCATCTGATGACATAACTGAGCACGTGCATCCATGATGTCCTGGAGATAAGATCATAGTGAACCCATTGAAGATGTGTCTAATAGTGCATGCAGCTGCTGCTTAGATAGGATCAACTTAGCGTAGCTAGCTTGGATGTGACTGAATGCCAAATTTTGCTGCAGAGTGTGGCTTTCATCTTCAATGGCACCCTATTGGTAATACAGATATAGTCTTATCCTCACGTGCCTCCTCACAATGTGCACCTGTGCGAATGGAAGCTATCAATCTACACTTTTTTAGCGGCAAATGTATATTGAGGTAGCACTGTGAATCCCTTGTAACCGTGGGGTTGATCTAGAGCTTGTTTTGTGTCGTCTTAGCATGTTCAAGGCACTAGCATCCCACAACTTGCTGCGGAAACAACGATTGGGATATTGATGTGGGTGATGGTGGTCCTCTTCAGTTTCAACCTGTATGCACCTATGCTCTTGCACATTCCATATGGAGAACCACTGTGCCCCCTCTCCTTCCAGTATGTCTTAAGACGCCATGGACCCATGGCCACAATATAAGCCAGGTTAAGGAGGCGTTCATTGCCCATAATGGCTACCTTCTGGAAGTAGATAATGTGACGGTCAAGTGCGCCCCGCTGAATACCTACTCCAACTCATTCCATATGGCCTGGAATATGATCGGACCCCAGACTTCGACCTCATATAAAAGAACGGGTTCCACCAAAACCCTGAACAAGTGTGACAGATGGGGCAACCATACATCTTTCCTTTGTAGCTATTGCTCTACATCGTTCAGAGTGCATTCTAACCCGCGGTCACTCGTAGCTGAATGGAAGTGTCCTAGTATGTGGTAGTGAGGATCTCTATGCCTAGGCACTTATAGGTGTGTGCTGCCTTCATATTTTGCCCCTGATAAGTGGAGGGAAGCCTTGGCTGGCGCGAAGACAAGACAAGTAGGACCTTATACTTGGCCAAATTTATCCTCTCATTCTAGTGGCTGTAACAGACCTGGGCACTTGATGGGCCAGTATACGTACTCATATATGTATGTACACATGTATAACATGTATGCAGCATGAGTTCAGGGTTTGTCTCTTTGGAGAAAGGGTTGTTGCAAAGCATGAAAGCAGGGAGCAATTCTGAGCAGTTTTGGAGCCCGAACTTTGAAGCATCATATCTCGGTGACCCAGATCCTTTTTTTAATGATTTTTCTTTTGCTTGAAAGGTTCCTGAGTAAGCTTTCCGGAATTCAGCCCAAAATTTATCCGTATGCAAAAGTTATGACAGAAATAGTGATGCTGGGTTAGAATTGACTGCCCTATGTATGTTCTTCTGCAGTTTGATTCTTGAAGTTAGAAGATGATCTTTGGAGGTGCAAGCAATTGTAATGGGTCCAAAGGTCTATGCACGAAGAAATTCTCAGGTGGGGTTTTGCTTTTGATCGAGGTGTGCTATGAGCTGCCATGATTAATCTATACATGATTTTTTGGATGTGAATATGATAAATTATGAATTTGTTGGAGACTCATAAGGCTACATAAGGTAATCAGTGATTGGAAACATCTCTGTAAGGGCTAATTCTAAGTTAGGAATGGCCAAAAATTGCTTGAGAAGCACCGATTCAACATGAAAATTTCAGAAAAGGCAGAATTGAATTGGATATGATCAGCATCGAGCTCTCCAATACCATTTCGTATTCATGTTATGTTTTTGTCCTTTTGTATCTTGTGTTTTATCTTGTTGGACTTGTATTTGTTACTTTTGTATATTTAATTGTAAGTCATAAAATAAAATAAAGTACCCGGAGATGGAATTGGATTGCATCTGAGCTTAGCAGCAGAGGAGATTGGAGCATGAAGAGCTAGGCATAATGATAACAAGTAATAAGATCTTGCATTCTATGAATGGTTGAAGTCATGTTTAACTAAGAGAATATATGATATAATTATAAGAATAATGTGCTAATTGTAAATTTGGCTCCTGATGGTGTCCTGAAGATGAGGTCGGAGCCTATAATCGCTCGGCATGGGATCGAAGCAGTTACGATCATGAGACCTTATGGATTTTTAAGTTGGAATTGTTGGCTTTGAGGTTTCATATTAGTTGTGCCAATTGAATTCATAAGCTAAGGATGTGGATTTTAAATATAAAACATGAGTAACCGTAGCTAAGTAATTTATTATCAATATGGGGACTTGACAGAACGTGGGGAATTTGGATGAGATTCACGTTACTAGAGTGAAGAGAGTATCTGAATATGAAGCTTATGGGGCTTTTACAATGTGGTTATGGCAAGGAGTCCTGCGTTGGCAATAAGAAACACTTGTTAATATAACTAGTGAGTGACGTTGATATGAGTATATTTGCAGTCCTTATAGGGGAAATGATTCGAAGGTATTGGAGAGTGCTTAGATCTCTATTTTGTTCAACAAAGTGCATGATGTTGGATTTACATCAATGTTGCAAAATGACTTGATATTTCTTCATCTTTGAATTGTTATTCTGGTCTTCATCGCTGAGCTTGCCTCAACATGAGTAGGTTGTATGGGCAACCTCGGCAAGGGTAAAATGTAGGAACGTGTATAGTAAATATCTACTGAGCTTGCTTCAACGTGAGTAGGTTGTATGGGCAACCTCGGCAAGGGTAAAATGTAGGAACGTGTATAGTAAATATCTAATGAACTTCACATGCCTTGGTCTTTGCATTATTCCATAGTTGTCTTGTTATTTTGTTATCTCTTGGATCCTCTGGGGTCGGGCTTTCAGGTTCGGTGGCCTAGGTTGCTCCAGCTGCTCATGTTGATCTGTATTTCTTTGTGGTATTCTTGTGCTCTATAACACCGGGCGTAGTTCTCCTGGTAGGGATGCTACATCACCTCTGTGATCCATGGTAAGAGGTCCTCCAGTGTCAGACGTGGGCTGGGAAGGGTATGCACATACGAGGTTTCACACCATCAACTCTGTCAACGGGGCTCGGGATGTGAGTTGGCTGGGCATTTGTCTACTAGGGAGTGTTTTGCCACCTTTCAAACACAGATATCATAACCCCTTATGTATAAGTGCACTCCCGGTCTCTAATATGTGGCAATTCTAGATGTTTTAAAATCTTATCAGACACAGTTTCAGAAACAATTGCCTTCAGATGATGTGTTTTATCAGTCTGACTGTCAAAATTTAGGTCAAGCTTCTGGTATTCTAGATATGCCAAAAAATTATCATCTTGTTCTGGTCTTGGCTATTTACTGGAGCTATTTAGATTTTGCACGATTTCATGGTTGGTTTGCTTGTTTGTTATGTCGTCTTCAACTTCCTGCTTTTCCGTTAATTAAGTTATTATCTCAAAACCTTGTTCGGATTATGTTCGAGAATAGTGATGCAGTGGATACATTAGTGTCATGGGGGATTGACCCACTTGGTGACAGCTATCTTCTATATTAGTATTATTCCCCCGATTTCACACGTGTGATAGTTAGTGCTCTTAAGATGCTAAGGTGGTCTTCTTTATCTAGCCTTTTTCCAGATTTGATGGCACATCAATTTTTGGTATCAATCGCTAATGGACTCGGAGTCCATATTTCTCACTCCATCATGAATGGTCATAGAATTTGTGTGCCTATGCCAGTAGAGACTTCATTGCCAGATTGTATTGTGGTGAAAAGTAGCCCTTGGCGCAAGAAGTTGGATCTCAAATTGTTAAATGGTCCAGAATTGGATCGTTTTTTTCCTGATAAAGAGGCATTGGCTTCTTTTGGACATAGTCCTTATGGTCAATTGCAGGTGTGACCTTCTTCTGCTCCTCTTAAGTCTTCAATAGAGTCTTGGTCGTGCTTCTCAGGTCTTACCTTCCCTTATCATTTCATCTACTGCCACTGTTGCCATTTTCCTCCTTTCCTACGTTCCTCTATAGTATACGTATCTGCACTTGTTGTCTCTCCTGACTCTCATGGTGATGATATTATTGATGCATCTCCTCATTTAATTCGGATGCTTGAGGTTGTCATGTCTGGTAGCATCACTATGTAGTGTATCAAAGAGCCTAATTTGAGGAAGGCTACAAGGAAAAGTCACCTGCAAATTCGTGTGAGCTTGATCTGTCCAATAAGAACTTATCAAGAAGCGATGCTTCTACTACCTCTCTTCCTCACTATATTGTGTGGCATGACAACTTTAACGAGCAACTATATATTGTGGAGTATGCTGATCATGATGAGGCAGCCAAACACCTTAAAATAGTACAAGAGAGATGATTTATTACTGTGTATGAGTGGTTTTGCCTAGGGGATTTTATTGCTCTCTCTAGGGTATTAGTCCCATATTAATATCTATGATGTATCTTGATTTCTTTGAATATAGTCTTTCTTCAACAAAAAAAGAAAAAAAGAGGATGCTACGCAGTTCTCTCTGATAGTCGTAAATGATGGATAAAGGAGTGCATGTCATTTGTTTAGCTAATAACACTCACAGATTCTGGACTCCCTTGGTTCATTAACCTACCTACTATACGAGTACAAAATTACGGTGTAACACCATATCCCAATTTTGAGGTGGTCTGTACCTTTGCAAATAGCTGCAATGCACCGACATCTTTTCATAGTCAAGTGTGCCAATAGATATGCTTGTGGTCCACGGGTCAAAGTAGGGTTACTTTAATCTGAATAATGAGTTGTCTTTACCTTTTCCATGCTACTAGCATCCTAGAGCTTGCCCAAGAAATGTATTGCTTCAACCAAGTAAGGTCTTCATTGTCATTCACTTGTATACTTAGATATAATCCTGAACAGTTCACTTTGATAGCCAAGATAGGTAGGTAGGTAGATAGGTAGGTAGGTAGATAGGTAGGTAGCTAGATAGATAGATTTTTTAGTGACCGCAGAGCCAAGAAGAAAAGGAGGACGAGAGAGTTTTGAGGGGGATGGGAGCGCCTAAAATCTTGGCACTTTTGTCTTTTACCTCTATTTTCAGTTTAAACTACTTTCTTGGCAAAATTTACTGAAAACTTGCTCGATCCAGGCTGATTGTCACCCGAATTTCCTTGAATTGTGAGCTAGCCTTGTAGAGGCTAGCATCTCATCAGATTTAGAATGCAAAGATCTTCACATGGATACTAAAATCTTTGCAATTTTAAAGAAGGGAGACAGACTAATTTGTGGTTTTCTTGTTGGACAACCTTCTGATCTGTGGTATTCACTGATCTACAGGAGTCTTTTTCCTCATAACTCATTTCAATTTGAGTGCTCATTTGTCCTGGGGTATGAGGACTTTGAGATTCAAATTATTGATTCTTGGCTTGAAGAGTTTCTGGGATCTAAGAACGTTGAAGCCACTGCTACTATTAGAGCCTACAGCGAACAGATTGACTCCAAAATTACCATCAAATTGTATTCTGAAGTGGAATTAGGGGATTTCTCTGCAAATTGAAATATTTTTTTGATTTTTTTTTTTAAGGACGTCAAACTTTATTAATAACACTCCATCATAATACATAATACAATGCAGAGATAGGAATAAAAAACCCAGTGGACAATCAGAACCAACTGAGCAGAGCCACCCATCTAAGCATGACAGTATAATGCAGTTCACACTATTTTCCTCTCCTACAAATGTCTTCTTCGATAATTCTGGCATTGAGGAGTAATCTTGATCTTCTTTCTTATAGATAGGATCTCGTCTTATTCTAGTGGTAACACACTAGTTCCTTAGCAATGTGGTCTCGAGTTCGAGACCGCCCAGAATCGCACTCGGTACTGTTGGGGGTCAAATCGTAAGGTGGTTGGGGGTAGGGCACAACCGAGCAATGTAGTGTGGTGTGTGGTCACATGTCCAGTTGGATGCTGCCTAGTGGCGTGACGTTAAAACTACTATCTATCTATCTCATTTCCAATTTTGGTCTCCATCTGCTTTGCTTTCCGTTCATTTTGCCCTTTGTTGTTTTCTCCTGCTCTATTCTTATGGAAAATAAAAATCATTTTAGCCCTAAATCTTTATCTTTGTTGCACTCTTTCTCTGCTTTGTCGACCGAGGATCAAGCAGCTCTTCTTCACCAGTTAAGCTCTTTTCATAAGAATCCAAATCAATTCATTCTATTTGGCAATTTCGCTAACCCTGCAGATCAAAACCAGGGCATGGATCCAAAAACCTTCAAAACTCCAGTGTGGGATAATTTTTCTAAAGATCCCTGGCATGTGGGGGGCGACTCTCCCGCCGGATCCTCCCGCCTCTCAAATCCCTCTGCCATATGGTGTCCCGAGACCTAATGCTGAGATCCAACCTGATGAAAATTATGATGCTGCATTGAAGGAGCTCCAACCTATTGAAGGGAGTAAGCAGAAGCTTTACCATGGTATTTCTCTTAATCTACCCTCAGTTCATTCTAAAATGTCCTCCCTTAGAGACACTGCTGTTATTATAAAAGTCTCTAGATCGGGTGTTCAATTGGATAAATTATGCGCTTTTTGTCTTAACCTTCAAAAGGGAATCATTATAAATGCCATTTACTGGTTGAACTATCCATATATAATGGTAGAATGTGGGAGTCAGAGAACTGCCAATTTCCTTCTTAAGCTGGGAGTTCAAACCTTTGAGGCCTATCAGATCTCTTTTCTTAAATGGGACCCTAAACTTAACTCTGAGGGTATGGAAAGTTTATGTGTGGCCTCTACAACACTGCAGGGATTAAATCCTATTTACTGGAGTGAAGAATGCTTAAAGCTTCTGTTTAATTCCATTGGGAATTATATCTGTACTGAATACTCTCCCTCAAGATCCCCAAGAGCTTTCATCCAATTGGACCTTTCCAAAACCATTCCCACCCCAATTCCCTTCTGTGATGCTTTTGGTCAAAACTCCTATCTATCATTGAGATGGTCAGGCCTACCTCCTCACTGCCAAAGTTGCTCGAAGAGACATTTTTGGTATGCAGAGTGTCCTCAAAGGGAAGCAAACTTGAGCAGAGCTGAACTTGATACTCAGAATCCTGGACTAGATCTGAAAAATGACACTGTAAACAAAGTCAATGGCAAGCTCTTATCAGGAAAGTCAGTCAACTCGAGCTTGACTACACAAGACCTTCACCAAAAATTCCAATGGAATAGGGTTAATGGGAGTAAAATGAGGATAAAAAATAATCAAATCAAAAGGTTGGATATGATCTCTCACTTTTCCAACAAGGACAAGGGCTCCCAATATTTCAACCAAACCTTTGATGTCTACAACTCCTCTGGGTTTAAAGTTTTATAGAATTATGAAAAATTCAAAGATAAAGGGAAAGCTCCAATTCTGCATAATGGAATGCAAACAGAAAAGCTCCATGACCTATTAGACCAAGTGATTGCAGACTCTCGAGAAAATTTCAAAATGCAGCCACAGGTTATGTCTGACCACCTGGGACGTGCAAAAGTTAAGAATGTTCCATTAATTATTAAAAGCCATGCTTTCATAGATAGTCTTGTCTTGATTTGCTTGTGGTAGATCTGCAGGGATATTATGAGTTGGAGTACCTGGAATATTAGATACTGTGTTGACTTTGATCGACTTGTCCAATGAGAGGTCAACTGAGGTGAGTTACTGTCCAGAGCTGACTTTTTTAATTGAGCCACTTGTGGTGGCACAAGTTGCTTATCAGCTTGGTCAACCTTGAAGCTCTCTGCCAGAACTTTGTCACATAATTTCAATCCTTTAATCAATTTCAGGTACTTGCTAGTTTAAGTGTTGAATAAGAGCCTGATTTATTACTGAGCAATAATGCAGATAATTATCATGATACCCCTTTGTCCACTAAAGTTACCACCCATCCCTCCTGCCACACAATATCTTACCCTTTAATTGACCTTCAGAACATGCCTTCTTATTTGCCAAACTCCTCTTCTCCTATATCCAAGGAAATTGCAGAGCAGCTTGCCACTTTGCAGGATGGTTTGGTCCAAGATTTGAGCAATAAGGATTGTGTGTCAGCTGGGGAACATGCAGATAAGGATCAAAAGACTGTAATAAAAACTCAAGATCATGAGCCTCTGGCAGTTGGACTGGAATTTAAGGGGGACAACATTGACTGCTCGGACTCTCACATTTCAAATTCTCAACCTAAATGCAACATTGCAGACTTCTCAAACAGGCAAGTACCTCTCTTTTATAATTGCAATAAAATGGTTTCTGAGAATGATGCCTCAAATATGTTTGAATTCATTCCTGGGGGATGTTCTGATAATGATTATGGTAGTGACAAAGAGAATTGGGGAAATGAGAATTTTCTCTCTAATAACTCTACTGCTAATAAATCTAGGAAGGAATCAAAATCTAAGAAGAAAAAAATTTCTTCCAAACCTGATATTTCTACCTACTTGCATAAGACTCCTGCTGGAAATATAAGAAGCAAAAAAAATAGGAGAAATAGATAATTTGCTTGTCCTTCCCTTCTCCCTTGTTGTCCACCATGAAGATTATGACATGGAATGTGAGGGGAATGAAAGGCCCTATTAAAAGAAGGAGGATCATCTCTCAATTAAGGCTTTACAAGGCTGACCTCATTTTGCTTCAGGAAACTAAACTCCCCAAGTTTGAAAGTTCTTGTCTTGCTGATTGGATCTACCCAGGTGCATCCTCTGTTTGGATTGAGTCTTCTGGTACCTGTGGGGGCCTCATTATGATTTGGAGAGCTTTGCCTCATATTTCCTTTTATAACAGCCTTAGTAAATGTTGGCAGGCAGTTGTCTTTTCCATTAATAATTCCAATTTTGGAGTTATCAATATCTATGCTCCCACTTGTCCAAAATATAGAGAAAAGTTATGGCCTGAAATTTTAGCTTGGATGTCCTCCCAACCTCGAGTTGACTGGATCGTCTCTGGAGACTTCAATAACACTCCAAATTGGGACATGAAGCTGGGGAACAGAATTAACATGTCCAGAAATGAGAGAATCAATTGGGACTCTCTGATCTCTGACCTTAATTTGATTCATGTCCCCTCCTCCACTGCAATTTATACCTGGTCAAACAAGCAAAAAAACTCAAATAGAGTTTTCTGTGCTTTAGACAGATTCTATGTTTCTAGTTCCTCTTGCTCCTTCTGGGACAATTGTTATGTGGTAAGTGATGAATCAATTTCCATCTCTGATCATCAACCACAATTCTTACATACCAAGCACCTTTTGCAACTTCCTAGGGATGGGAACATTCCATTCAAATTAAATTGTTCTCTCCTTGGAAATGAGCAGTTCTGCATGGACTTCAGGAACTTTTACCTCTCTCTGCAGGATAATCAAAACTCTGCGATCGGATCTAAAGATCATCTTTCTATGAAATCTTTCTACTCTAATATTAAGCAAGCCAAGACTTGGATTAAGAAGTGGTCTCACAGAATCTGCAAAGAGAAGAACAAGCTCAAAGAAAATTACTTAGAGCAAATGAGGGAAATTAGAGGTAAACTCCAAGATCATCCCCATGATCTAAATCTTCAAAGTGGTGAGGAAGTGTTGGAAAAGAAGATAAAATCCATTGAAGAAATGGAAGCTAGGAGCTATGTTATTAAATGCGATATGAAGTTTAACAAAGAGATGGATCTTGGGAGCTCTAGATTTTTCTACAGAACTGCCAAGAACAGGTTGCTAAATAATTCTATTCTCCAGGTGCATACAAAAAATGGTTCAAGCATTGACTCTCCCAAGGATATTAAACATTTCTTTCAAGAGAAATATGCCTCCTTGTTTAATGGCAGGGATATTAATTTACCTTGCTCCCCCTCAAAGAAGGATGATTTTATCTCCTTGATTAATCAAATCATTCCTAACTCTGGTAATCTGATGAATGATTCCATTGCTGCCATCCCTTCTGAGCAGGAAATTTTTAAGGTCATCATGAGCCGGATGGAGCCAAATCCCCTGGGCGGATGGCCTACCTCCCTGAATTTTTACATGTGCTTTGGGATATCTTAAAGGATGACATTGTTAATTTGGTGCATGGCTTTTGGAAGGCAGAACATTTACATCCCTCTATTTCTGCTGGCTTTATAACTCTTGTCCCTAAGATTGATATGCCATCATCCTTTTCGGATTGGAGGCCAATCTCTTTGACCAATTCCTCATATAAGTTGTGTGCCAAAATAATAGCCAACAGGATCAAACCTTTCCTTCAGGAGAATATCAATATCAAGCAATCTGCTTTCCTCCCCAACAGATTTATTTTGGATAGTTACATTGTTGCTATGGAGGGATTACATTGGAATAGAGTTTCTGACCAAGATTGCATTCTACTTAAACTGGATTTCAAAAGGGCCTTTGAAATCCACAAAAACTGGATTTTCTTGAATTTGCCATGCACAAAATTAGCTTCAATCCTAAAATTATTTCTTTAATTATGGGATTAGACTCTAAGGCAAATTCTGATGTTCTAATAAATGGCTCCCCCTCAAACTTCTTTAATCTATCTCGAGGGGTAAGGCAGGGCTGCCCTTTAGCTCCTTATCTTTTTCTTGTGGTTGCTGAATTATCACAAACGCTATTGATTTCCATCAAGGTTGTGGCAACATTAAAGGTCTATATCTCCCTGACAATAAAGGCAGTCTTATAATTTCTTAATATGCAGATGATACCTTTGCTTTTCTGGATTCTAATTCTGATAATATTGCTAAATTCTTAGGCATTATAGACTTATTCTCTGCAGCCTCAGAAATTTACCTCAACATTGCAAAGAGTGTGATTGTTGGAGACACAAGTGAGAATTACATTTGTGATATAAAAGGTTCTTAACACCATGCAAGCAACCAAGCTCCTTGGTATGCCTTTGTCTCTCAATCCTAATATTAAAGGGTTGTGGGATCCAATTCTTCAAAGAATTAGGAAGAAATTAAATTCTTTTAGAAGTTCTTTGTCAATGGCAGGTCGAACTATCATTGCAAACTCTGTCCTTGCAGCTTCACATATCTACTTTTCTTCTGCTCTAGTGGCTCCCAAATCTATCTATAATGAGCTAGAGAAAACCATCAGGAACTTCATATGGGGAGGAAATCATTCTGTGAACTGGGATACTGTCACTAGAACTAAATCTAATGGAAGTTTAGGATGCAAAAGTTTATACTTGCAAGCATGTGCTCTGGCAGGTAAATTTGTTTGGAGAACTTTATCTGGCAATAACTCTATAGCTTCAACCTTCATTAGATATTGGCTTGACTGCTCTTATCCTGAAGCTCACCCAAGTGTGAAGCACTGTATGCCTGAGTCAGCCCTTACTTATTTGCATCCAGGAAGAAATTCCTCACCTCTGATGCAAAACATGATTAAAGATTGGAATATAGTTCAGGGTTGCTTTGATACTCCTGATATTTATGATATTAATTTGAATTCTTCCTTATTCTGGCCTTCTCAGTTTCAAGATAACAATGGTAATATCCCTGCTTTAAGACATCCAAAAATTTATAGGAAATGGTTGGACTTTGGTATCACTCATGTAAAGCATTTAATCAGAAATGATCAAATTATTTCCTGGACTAATCTGAGAAGGCTTATCCATGGTACTTCTAGTGACAAATCTATTTTCTCTCATTTCAAAAGTATCTTGTCACAATCTGCAAATTTGTTAGTCAATCAGTGTGGCTTTCCTCTCAAGTTAAATGGTCATGAAAGTTAGTTCAGTGTATAACTCTCTAAACCAAAAGGATACTTTTGCTAAAGCTGAGCTTAAATGGTCTATTTCAGAAAGAGAGTGCAAGACTCTTTAGAGGAACATTTGGAATTCTTATTGTCCTCCAAAAGTCAATTTCTTCATATGGTTGATTGCTCATAAAAGTCTCCCTAATCTTGCTTCTCTTTCTAGAAAGATTTCTACTGTTCAACCAGCCTGTCACTTGAATTGTTCTCAAGATGAATCCATGCAACATATTTTCCAAAGTTGTCCTAAGATTGCCTTCCGGTGTCCGGTCCGCCTTTCTTCCAATTGACCTCGCCGCCATGACTCTTTCGCCTACGTAAGATTAGGACCATCAGCCGTAACAACCTCAGAAATATGAGAGGAAGAAGCATCAACATGGAGAGAAGAATGAACTACAGGTACAGATGATGGCGCTAAAGACGACACTGTCGGAATTGGAATTAGAGCATCTTTCATGGATGAGGATTGCAACACAACCGGTAAAGGTTGATCATGAATAGATGAAGAAGTAACAACGGGAGCTTGAGCCCGAGAAGAAGGTTGAACGGATGCTCGAGATGCACGAAGTGCCTCATTTGAAGCTAGCAAAAGCCTCCTTGTCGGGAAACAGACGGGCTAATTCGGACCATTGAAGTTTAAGATCCAACTTCTTATACCAAGGCCCACTTTTTTCACCACTATACAACGGTAAAACCGAGTCCATGGTATTGAGACACAAATTCGGACCGTTCATGATGGAATGTGAGATATGAACCCCAAGACCGGTTGCAATTGCAATTAGAAATTGATGGGCCATTAGATGGGAGGAAGATTAGGTATCGAGAACCAACAAGGCATCTTTAATGCGAACCATATCATTAAAAACCGAGAGAGTAATCTTGATACATCATATACTCCCCACCAAGTGGATCAATCCCTCTTGATACCAAAGAGTCCAACGCATCACTACTTTCAAACATAATAAGAACAAAGTTTTTCGCCAATAACTTGATGGATCATCAAAAGGAGGAAGTCAAGGCGCCTCAAAAAAGTCGAGATAACCAAACACTTTAACCGTGAAAATCCAAATAGCCACCATTAAAATAACCAAGGACTCCAGACATGAGGATAGGTTCTCAAAGACACTTAATATGAGCTTGATGGTCCACCTCAACCACAGGAATACCGGAAAGTTTGCAACTACATCCCGACAAACCGATCGTAAAATATATCATCCGGGAGGCAATTGTTGTTGAAGCCGAAATCGTCGAGCTTTCAATGTGTCCAAGATTGCGGACAACCTATCCTTACTCCCTTCGTAGACAATACCCGTAAAAAACCGCTACTACCTTGCCTTCTAGATGCACTAGATATATCTTTACAAAGCCAATCACTAAATCTTTGATATGAAACTTTTGCAACGTAATCGGATGACTTCCAAGCATTATCATTTGCATTGAGCACCTACATTAGGACTGGATTCTCAGACTGCTTGATGCAAATTCCCATTAACTTCCCACTCCCTTTACTTTCGGGCCTTGCAAGGGAGGAAAATCCCTTTCTTCAAGAACCCCACGAGCAATCACCAACGATGGCAAAAGAACTTTCAACTGAATTATTTACCTCTTTTGCACAAAGATCACGGGGATTACATATCACCAAACCGGCGGTAGCTTCACTGCTTTGTCGCTGCGTGTTCTTTAGAAGCCGGAGCACTATCTGCC
Source organism: Isoetes taiwanensis (assembly GCA_021234155.1). Classification (NCBI taxonomy): domain Eukaryota; kingdom Viridiplantae; phylum Streptophyta; class Lycopodiopsida; order Isoetales; family Isoetaceae; genus Isoetes; species Isoetes taiwanensis. The sequence continues at coordinate 15,130 of JAJEKV010000933.1, forward strand.
TTCCCATCTCTACTAAAAGTGGCGAAATCACACATGCCCAAATCCGGCCACCAACCTGATAACAAACACTAATAAAAATTACACTGATAGTAAGCTCTCAGAATAAGCTTTCCAACGAACTAAAGATCATCGAAAACGGACTGGCAACCCCCATCTCCCTCTTCCTTTCCTAATTAATGTTAATGGTAGTTATGTATTGGTTGTTATACTAAAAAAAATTCCTGAAGGGGGAGGGCAGGAATAAGTTTGATACAATGCTGACATACCAAGAGGCTACTCTCTACTGCAATAGCACATGTGTTTCAAACTTAGAACCACCAGGGCCACAGGCAAGCTCGGATGACATCATGTTGTACAAAGTCATAAGCACTAGCAATGAATCCACTTGGGCAAAGATATACTGCAGAGAAGTGGTGCAGATGTACTGTTTGTTCAGCTTCCTATTCATGTACCATTTCTCTTTGACAGAAAGGCAGCTCAGCAGGTACAGGGAGTTATATTACTCTCACAAAATGATGTCTGATCTTTATGGCACTGCTCCTGCTAATGGCTAAAGAATAGAATAGAATAGATTTTTTTAACGTCCACGGAGACCAATAGGCCATGGGACCCATACAATGGGCTAGTACAATCATTACTACTAGGATTAAAAAATGTTGCGCCTCGAAGGTTTTTCACGGGGAAAACCTTGCGGTAATGATGATACTAGACAAGTTTAAGATAATGACTACCGAGGGCCGGTAATTGCCGACGTTTATCTAGAACCCTCAATTATGTATAATGCCAAGTCATGCACTGAGATGGTGCTCAGAAGTTGTGGAAGCGTGGATTGGAATGCTAAGGTAAAAAAAATGATTCCGGACTATCTCTCAAAGGGCAACTCATAAGAGTATGGCTTTCATCTTCAATAACCACGTGAATCGCAATAGGCACATAGTCTCGCTTCAGCGGCAATTGCGCTCCCATCTACTGTCTCAATCCATTTTGTGTGGGACCCGTGCGAATTGATGCAATAGCTACAAGCTTGTTCCTGGACAATGAAGCAAGCAAAATAAGCTTGGGGCCCCGCGGTGCCAATTGGGATTTATGTGTACATGATAATGACCAGTTTTCACTTGGGCTAAAGTAAGCGCGTCCCATATCTTTTGAGAAAAACGACCATTGAGATATTGTTGCAAAAGCTCGGGGATCAGAATCGGTAAAGCATCAGGCAGTGCTCGTTGCACGTGCCCCAACGGGCAAACCATGTAGTGCAATGCTCTTTCCAACATCGCTCAAACGCTGAGGAGATTCAGCCATGGCAAGTGCAAGAACAGGGATACCAACATCATCCATGTAGTGCACCTTGCGGATATAGTGGAGATGGCGCTTCATGGCAGAATGTTGACGAGGGCAAAAACCCGCCTCTTGTAAAGAATAGCATAGGGCACCATAACTTTCGAGGGTCTGAAGTGAGAAAGGACTTTTGCACCCGCCTTCCAAGCTCTCCCAAGCACTAGCACTAATGGCGTGCCCCCACACTTGAGAACCATACAAGAAAACAGCTCTACCAAAGCCCTAAAACAAGTGGCCTTTTCGGACTAATCGTGAATTTCTCAAGGCTGAAACAATTGTTTTGCATTGCATAGAGTGCTCTCCATCCAAAGCAGCCACCGCTTGGTAATACACGGTTCTAAAGTGTGTTCTTCAGACTCTACACCCAAGATACTTGTAACTATCTACCAACTTCAACCGGCCTATCATAGTGCATAGTGGGAACATTGTGACGAAGATTGAACTACCAAAAGCTTGGTCTTTTTTTGGAGATTAACACAAACCTGTGTTCTCACAAAATTGTGCAGAGCATGTAAATGTTGTTGCATACTAAAATGTATAAAAGCTAAAGAAGATATTCATCGCCTAAAGAAGATATTCATCGGTTGCTCATGGAAAATGGATCTGAGCATAATAGCTACGAGTTTGGAACTGACTCAGGCTTCTATTGGGTCTACAATTCCATTTTTGACCAAGTCATGAATTCCCCATAAAATCCAGCTCAGCCACCATTCTCTACCTTCACACCTGCTCTGCATCTTCATATTTTGTCATAATCTCGGTTGCTCAGTAGTTAATCTTGCTCTTGTCTAACACTTCACACATGTACTTGGAGATCAATTTTGTCCTTGCAGGAATTGGGATCTCGGATGGCCTGGTGGAATACTTGTTCCATGCTAAGTTATCAGCTCCAGCAAATGGTGCAAATCATTACTTTGGATGGATACTTTCTTATGATAGACTTCCAGCATTTTCTGGCTGTTCTTAAGCAGTCACTACATTGTCAAAACATTATGTACTTTTTTGTTACTACTTGACAATTTTACCCTTAAGATGTAACTAATGTGGATGTCTTTTTCCTCATTAGTAACATATATGTATGGCTTTTATTAATTAATGGAAAAAACAACTCTTAACTTCAAAAAAAAAAAAAAAAAAAACCGGCTTGAACTAGTTAATCCTAAGCAAACATCAAAGATTGGTCAATCCCTCATTTTGTCTTATCCGCCATACAAGAACAAGAAGTCCAAGATGGTACCATTCTTCCAAGGTATACGATTCATGTGATATTTACATCCAAGACAAGCCTAAGCCCATTAGACTATACTAGTGCCCAAAGGTCCAAATAAAATAGACCATTGTGCTTAATTCCTAATGTATACAATAACGATTAGAGCTATAAGGGTATAACTCTTGTCAACAGAATATAGATAATAAACCCTATACCATGAACAATACATTTTATTCACGCTATATCATTTTGCAAACATATGCAACATGGAACGTACATGATATTTCAAATGGAGTTCAGAAAGATCTTCCCACAAATGAGCATTTGGAACTCCAAATATTTTTTGTTGTGCATTTAATTCAGAATATAACTTAGAGACCTTAACGTATTTTAATACAAAGGAGTAGCATCTAATAGCAAAGCATCCAGCTCTATACATCTCCAGCATAAGATAAAAACTGCTGGGCTAAAACTTGCTACAAAGTTCCATTTGAAAAATTCCAATGTGGCAGAGCAAACGGCCAGCCTGTTATAGCATAGTAATCAGTACAGCCAAGAATTGACTTCCAAAAAGGTAATAATTTATGTGAGAACATAGAACATATTTCCTAAAAAATACCAGCTAGCACCCACTTGTAGCTGTGTAGAAGTTAAAATAAGCAACAAAGTACCTTTGCAGCATATCAAAATGTAAATAAAAGGCTTGTAAATGGGCTTCTGTTTCCCAAACGTGACATGCAAATCCATGTACTTGTAGGTAAATTAATATCTTCAAGTCATTCCTGATCAAATCATCTTCTAATGCGAACTTTCCAGCTCATCTGAAACCTATTGAACAAAGGGGATACATTAGGAAGACAAGCCCTGCGACCAAACAATACAATCGCCGGCGTGAAAATGGTAATAAAGGTAAGGCCAAAAGGTAGATTGGGCTTCGGGTTCATCACCGATTGCCTAATGTAGACCTTTTGCCCAAAAGATCAAATAAGCATAGGAAGGAAAGAAAGAAAGAAAGAAAGCCTATTTTGAACTAATGGGAGAGAAATAACTCAATCTAGTTACAGTAATAACAATGAGCAGAATTCAATCAATCCTTATAAGGACCACTGTTTAGATAAGAAATCAGATTTAGGGGTATCAAAACCCAAAATGACAAACTCATAAAGATCACAAAGACTTATAATATAGAGAAGCACAAATCAGATCCGGACATAAGCCATCAAAAACTTATTAACCAGCTTCATGCCATTTATTTTTATTAAGAAAAAGTCACTGCCATACCTTGTTTAATTCGATTTAAGACAACAACTCATCATTTTAAGGACGAAATGGGGAGCTTCATGCAATCTTCCAGATCAATCCTTGTGTGCATGCAAAATGCCAACTGCTGTGTAGTGTAGGAACGGCTCATCTATGCCGTTTTTGACAGAGTCTATGGACAGGACATTCATCCTTAAAAAAAAAGGGCAACTCCAAATCCAGTGCTTATTACTTCATATGCGAGAGTCAAGACACCACTTCTGAGAGAAGGTCGGCAGAAAATAGGGCAGAGCCCAGCAAAACAGGCCGGATATGCCCAACCATCATATAGTTCGGGACAAGTTAGGTATTTGCGGAGAAAAGTATTCTACTGTGGGGAATTAGTTAAGGTAAAATCTTACCTAGATATGGTCTGCAAAAAGTCTTCTTGTGCAGAGCCCAGCAAATTCATGCTATTGTCACCCACCGGATATTAAGCAGCCACCCATAATAAACATCAAGATGCTACGAAATTAACAACCTATATTTGAAAGGGTTATACTCTTTTGTAACCCTGCAACTCCATAAAATTAGAGTTCTAAGAAAAACATTGGTATTGACAAGTCTCACCCTTGTATAGAATATGGCACCAATTTGAGCTAAAGGTGGAACATTTAAGCCTAAGTTAACTTGATACATAAGCTAACTGGATCCTGTGAATGGCCTTTCTATTTATATGGGTACCATTCACTCCAATAGAATACATTTTGGGGTTACCCATGCCCCAAGTATAACCACTAGGGACCGATATAATTACTATGTTTGTCAGATATGCCAACAATACACATCCATATACAAAAAAAACCCTACCTCCAACCGTAGAGTGGGGCATAATAAATTTCCTGCTTTAATCAGATACTAGAAAATTGCCCACCGTTGGTGGGCTTTCCGTGTGATTGTAAGTGAAGATTGGAATACCAAGGCAGTTCAAGCATGAAAAACATTATTGGCTATTTGAGCATTTCTATGTTCAAAATGCAAGAGAAGGGAACTCAAATTGTGATCGGTGGAGGTTGTTGGTGTTAATGAATATTTGATTATGTTTGTCTCCCTAACTTAGTTAAAATGCAGCTACTTGTTGCCTCTATCAAGAATTAGCAATTTAGACACGAGTTAAGGTCTCAAATATATTTGAAGTAGAAAATTCTCATAGTATTCTTTTTAGTGTATTGTAAGACGTGATTGTGTAGTCTTTGTGCTTGATGTAATGATTTGTATTTTGTTTAATAAATTCTTTGATTCGTTGATGTATTGTATTGATGTATTGTATTGGATTAACATGTTGGATTGTAATTTTTGCCTGGCCTTGATTCGCATAAGTTGGAATATATGTGGAATCCATTTCGCCATAAAATATGTTTGGTATAATTTGCCTCGCTTATCCTAGAAATAGATATTAAATCAGATCGCCATTGTTCAATAAGTGTAATGGATATGATATTTGATGTACCATGGTCTTATTTCATGCGGTGCATTTGCATTGTATCCTAGAACTTTTTCCTTGGCCATTGAAGGTGGGCCCAAGCTTCGCCAAATTGAGTCTATCAATTTTGCATAGAGAATATATCGTAGTGCGATTCATTTGGAATGGAAGTTTGATTGATATATTGTTTAGAATGGAATTGTATTCATTAATTTTTTACCTTTTAGAAATTGACGTTTTGATATGGCAAGTTTGACACCATTGTCGATGTTTCATGTTGAACTTTTTTTCTTGCAAGAGTTGCATGCAGTGTGGCACATTTGTTGGTCTGGATTTATGTAATTTATAGATGCTCTCACAGTGAAGGTGTTAGCCTTTCATTTTACAATTATAAGGTGTTAGTGTTGTTAGTTTACTTTCATTTGTCCAACGCTAGCTAATGTGTCTGATCGTTTTGCTTTCTTGTTGAATTGTTATGCATTAATATATCGTGTAGTATAAAGAAACGCCAAATATATTGTTTATAGCTATTCATAACTTGAGCTCAATGCATATTGCGAGGATTAGGCATCTGAGATACTTAAGGCTTTGACACGTGACGTTGGCCATACATGGCATTTCAAATGAAATTCATACTCCCCATTATTAAGTCAATTAGAGGAAAGAGGGAGGGAAGGAGGGAGAGCATAATCAAACAAAGCTATTCTCCAATTTGTATAGCATTTTCTTGCAAACCCGAGGAAGGTAAATAGCATCAAAACAATTCCAACTTGAAAATGCTTTATGCCCTAAACAAAATTGCAATTGCATTTGCAATGGAACCGCTTATAACACAAATCCGAGGTGTCCCAAAGAATGAATTTTTTGTTTGTTACTATTGAACACTTTTGCAGCTCATAATGTCAACCGAATTTGCATTGGACATACCAAAACCATTAGGATTTTGCAAACCGTAGTAAAATTTTAGAATGTACATATCTCCTACACAACATGCATATCTCCTACACAACATGCATAAATACAACCGTTGATGCACCAACGTAAAAATTACATGGCACATTTTCCATGATCCACCATCCAAACAAAATATTCCAAAAGCCTAAGAATTCTCGATCAACAAAACCTCCTACATTAAGAATGTTAGATTTGCACTTGCAAAGTAAATATTTCCATGTAACCTTATAGAAGACACACTACAACTTTAGATAAGTCAAGAAAGATAGTGTTTATTGTTACTTACCGATTCTCGTGGTGAAAAAGGGTAATTCAAATGACTATGAAGTAACATGGACTCGAAGTTGATTGAATTTCAACACGTTGTTTATAGCATCGCTTTTAAATGGCCAAGTTTGGCTCAAACATGGTCGCCAAATTATTGAGTCTTGAAAATGTTTATAAGTTTGTTCCTCGCACTATTTCAAAAATTCTTATAGATGGATTTGCTAGTGAGTTTTAGGAAATCATTGAACTTTTGAGGAGTTTAGATAAATGCTAGATATTTCCCCAAATATTTTTTTCATGTATAAACTTCATGGGAAAGATAATAGAAAAAAAAATCTATATTGGTTTTGCAACACTTAGAAGTGATGTAAAAAAAATGATTCCTTAAAACATATGTGATAAATGTAATTAATGATGATGTTTACTCATATATTGACGCTTGACGATCAATGCATCAACGATGCTCTCGTTTAGGGGTTAAACACCTTATTTTAGATAAAAGAGAGCATTTACATATTAATCGTGGACTACTTGATCTTTGGATCTAAGACATTTAGCATCACTTCTTATGAACTTCAAAGAAAAGTGAAAGAATTACATGTATCAAATTGTTTAGAACCCCACATGTATCCGGACCGAAGTAATGCAATATTTTCTAAAGAACCACATTCGCCAACTCAGAGCTATTTTGGATTCTAGAACCTAAAATTAGAACTCATTTTTCTTAACCAAGCTCCAACATGTAGTATTTCCATGTTCTTTGAGTAAACTTCTGCAGAAGACCATGCTTCAAGAATAAACTAATTCAACATGTTTTATACTTTTCGCCTAATTTCAACATGTTTTAATACTTTACTTAATTTCCACTTGTTTGAATTACACTTTGTAGTACGTGATCAAGAGGTTTCCTTTACAAATGTAACTTGTGAATGCATGGAACCTACATGGCTGTCGGTGGTACTTGCTTGGGTCTGGTTGCAAAGACAAATGGTGATGACATAGTGCCGCTTTGTAATGCCTTTTATTCAGAAAATATTTCAAACCGTGACCGGGCGGTCTTGAGAGGCAACCACTTATGCATTTGGATCAATTTTGAAGGCCCATCAAGAGAGAAGCTCGCCCCTTGGTGAATGTTGCTTTGGGTTTTCTCGGCCAATGCCATGAAAGATGAAAACAAGTATGTTAAGGATACTACAAAGATGGACACTTGGAAGGATATTTGAATTTTATGGTGATGTAGGAGTTCTGCTATAAATCGGAACAATATTGCTCGGATATTGCCGACGCGTTAATTGAAGGCATAAAGGATGTTCTTAATGTTGCCGTAAAGAGTTTGTGGGGGCCTTGTATTTTCTCGGCATTAAGGTTATTAAGACTCCAAAGGGTCTCTTCTCCATTGTCTCCAGATTTCCATGGAATTATTGAGGCTCGTTAACTACCGCAGATAGGGAGGATGCAACGGATTCCCGCTATGCTCGCAAACCTTTTATGAAACATTAAATGAGGTGGTTCGCTGTTCCACCGGAGGATACAAAGAACCGCTGTGGTTCACCTTGTGCCGCTGATTATGCAGAACTTGACCAAACACTTCGATGCAGGTCATGTCATCGATGATCGTGAAAAATGTGAGCTTAATTGTGGGCTTTATTATGTGGTGTGCCGCAAGTAATGATTCGTGGTTATGGACTAAATGATGTCATTGTATTTGAAATTTTTGCTTTGCAGGAGTGCTACAGTCCATGAGGAGGCAATGTTAGCAATAGGTGCACTTGCCTATGGAACAAAGTGCTAATTTTGCTAAGTACATGCCCGGTTTCTATCAAGATTTGGAAATGGGTCTCCACTTTGAGAAATACCAGGTTTGCACTATTACTACGGCCGTCGCCCGTGATATTTCCGTGGCCTTAGATGAGAAGGTACTGCCATACCGTGATGGAATCATGGCACTTTTGTTGAATAATTTGTCTAGTGGGCCAAGGCCGCCAAGAAGTCGCCCATTTTTTCTTTTTGGCGACATAGCTTAAGCATCGGGTGATAAGTTTGAAAAATAATTCGAGCTATGCTTTGCCAATGTTAAAGTTGCAGCCAGAAGCTTATCGCTTCAAAGATAATGATTGAATACAACAACCAGCTCGAAGTGGAATAACCGGAAGTTTATTCCGTGCATTTTCCGTGGTTTTAAGAATTGAAGGCTACGGTTGAGGTGGTCATGTCCTACAATTCATTGAGAGTGCGTCAGAGTAATACTTTCAAAAGCATAACAAAGGTTGTCAAAAGCCAAGTAAATTCATTTTTGTAAAATATGTACAATGGAGATTTTCTCCAACCATCCGCCTAGATATGCACTTTAACAATGAATTAGCTCTGCATAACGAAATGCAATAAGAGATTACCTTAGAATTAAACTTCGTGAAGAGTTCTCTCGCCATATGCATGTTTCACATCCGCAAGCAAGCCGAGAAGATAAGTAAATTATAACCGGGAACAACTTAAACAAAAGGTATATGTTTGTATACATTTGGAAGCAAGACCATGCATCCGAACCCATTATTTTGCAAGTAATCCTAATATGACGAGCTTACGATGGCATTTGCAAAGAAAGAAACAAACCGTTATAAAGAGGTTAGATTATATGCAAATGCAAGAAAGGGCTGCCTAGATACAGACCTCAACAATGAATTAGCCCTTTGCATACACAAATGCAATAAGAGATTACCTTTAGAATTAAACTCGCCAAGAGTTTCTCGCCATATGCATGCTTCGATGATCAAGCAAGCCAAGAAAAGTATACTATAGCCGGGAACAACTTAAACAAAAGGCATATGTTTGTATACATTTGGAAGAAAAGCCATGCATCTGAACCCATTATTTTGCGTAATCCTAATATGACGAGAGCCTAATCTATAGAGGTAGAAACAAACTACCATGGCATTTGCAAAAGAAAGAAACAAACGCGTTATAAAGGTGTTAGATTATAAGTTTAATGCAAGAAAAGTGCGCCATATGGCCTTTTTTTTAAGCTTAGCCATCCGATATAGCTATGACCATACGTAAGCCTCGATCTTATTCATGAATCTATGATGTTTCATGCACCTAAAGCGCCTCGTGAAGATCTTTTCTTGGTTGGAGAGAAAGTCACCATTATCCTTGCGTAAAAACAGCTCACTAATAAAAATACATTCTTCCCCTTGATCAAGCATCCGTCCCCGCCAAAACCCTACAAACAAAATATGCATCTACAAAACCCATCAATTAATACAATATAAGTGACAATATTTGGATCAGAACCCTTTTCCTTCATAGTTTGAAGTCGGAGATATGCTTCCTCCATTCTCCGGGCTTTACAAAGCCATCAATGGTTCCATGCCCAAGATCTTGTATTTCACTCCACAATCCTTGAGCCCCTTCAAACATCCCAATTTCCACAAGCCCATTGATAAGGGTATTAAATGTGATCGATTGGGTTGATGTACCATCCGCTCTCATTTTCCTAAAAATGCGAACGCCCTTCATCAATGTTCCCCGCCTTTAAGATATCCATCCATAATAGTGGTATACACTATGACATTAGCACCTAACCCTTTCGCCTTCATCTCTTCATTTAACTTAAGTGCCCATCAATCTCGGGCCTATTCTCGCCAAATTCTGATTAAAAATAGAGAACGGAAAATATCAGAGGACATGAAGTTATCATGTGCTCTCTAAAAACGTGATTTGCCTTATCAACTATGTTAGTCCTCACCAAGAAATCAAATAGACAGCTATAACTAAAAGTTGAGTGTTTAAATCCTCTTTTGTTGAGAGCCCGTAAGAACAAATCCAATGCAAGACTGATCTCAGATTCTTTGCAACACATAAGCTATGAGGGTAGAAGTAAATCTAAAACCCTTACCTTCAAGCAATAGCGTTAAACTGACCCTTTCTGTCTTTGTATTAAAACCTCAAGCATTGCATTCATTTCGGCGTGTTTTACCAAAGGGACGGATTAATTTTGATGGAACAATTTTGCTTTTCATCCATATCCCGCGATAAGTCTCCAAAGACAAATCTAGCACATAATAGCATAAAAGTCCAACACTTAACATACCTAATCGACCATTGTGCAAAGGATCGGGTAAGCTTCATTCCGAAAGCCGTATGAGGCAAGCACAAAAGAAAGGAAAATCAATATTTCCCCGCTTTTATTTACTAACCCCTCCGACGTCCGAATGTAGTGAGGAGAAGAAACCCAAGACCAAGTGTGCATAAATTTGCAATTTAATAATCGCGCAATATTTGATTAGACGCCGCACCTTCGTGGGGACACAAGCCGAAAACATCCCATATCGAATAATCTAAGCCGCCGATCAATGCGAGGGGCAAACCAATAATAGTCCGGCTGGGGGCAGCGTGGACATTAACGCGCATCTGGCTGTAGATCGGGCGCGCGCACCGACGCCACGGTTTTATAATATAGGATAGGTGGCATGCCCTACTCGAAAGCAGGAGCAATGCCACACCCTATACGAGCAAGCCGCCAAATTAAGCTGTCACACAGTTTACACAGGGATGACAGATCCCTACAAATGCAGGAATCATGCCTCATCTTATGACAAGTGTTTGCCAATAGTTGAAAATAATAAAAATGCAAATGATATGATCAGCGTACCTTAAGAGACTCTGATTTCTTTCCTGTAATAGAAGTTTAGAACGAAAGTAGTTTTATCCCACATTGAGAAGTAGCTAGCTATTGAGATCTTGCATACGCTCCATGAATCCAACAGAATTCCAGCAAATACCCTATCATCAGACCACCGCGTGAACTTAAGCCCAAAGACTATGTAGGAAACATGTTGATTCAAAGCCCATCCATTTTCAAATATCAAGCCAAGTGGTAGTGTTGGACAAAAGTCCATCCATGTATGTTAGGCTATGTGCACACTGTGCTAAATGGCAAGTCAAATGGCACACTGCCAAATATCAAACTGAGTGGTATTGGACATCAGTCCATGTATATGTAATCAGATCAACTTGATCTGGCACCCTGTGCCGAATGGCAGGGTCAAGTGGCAAACTGCCAAATATCCAGCTAAGCGGCAGTATTGGACATCAGTCCATGTATATGTATCAGTTCCAAAGGCACCCTGTGCCTAATGGCCATGACAAATGTCACACTGCCAAATGGCAAACAAGGCCTATACAGCATTTTTATGATACTCTATATTGTGTTGGTGATAAGCCCAGCTCATAAGTACAGGATTCCAAGCCGGAAGTTCCATTTGGAGCCCAGCCTCCTCTTGATTATCCAAAATCATCCTGCATTTATGCAACCATAGATAAGAGGATGAAATTTTAAAGCAAAAATGTAGAGAGATCAGAATATCTCACAAATAATTACTTCAAATACATGTAAACCTCTACCAAGAAAGTTTGGCAGCACTGGTAAGACCAATGCACAGAAGTGTCATGAAAAAAACCGGCTTGAACTAGTTAATCCTAGCGCAAACATCAGCATTGGTCAATCCCTCCGCTGTCTTATCTGGCCATACAAGAACAAGAAGTCCAAGATGGTACCATTCTTCCAAGGTATACAGTTACAGATATTTACATCCAAGACAAGCCTAAGCCCATTAGACTATACTGGTGCCCAAAGGTCCAAATAAAATAGACCATTGTGCTTAATTCCTAATGTATACAATAACGATTAGAGCTATAAGGGTATAACTCTTGTCAACAGAATATCCTTCATATGTAATTCTTATTGGGAAGAATCAATAAGAATATACCCCAATGATTCGCAAGGCCATCTGGGCAAAAATCAGGAAAACCAAATTCCCAGAGTTTAATAAGGAGGAACTCATGCCATACAGCCACTGGCCGGCTTCTTTAGGTGGCTTTCATGGCATAGCCTTTACAAGGTACAATATTTCGCCAAAAACCGACTTCTGTGCCCGGTGCATGTTCTATCCCAAAACAATTGCTTTCCAAATGCCTCGACGTGAGTCCATGCAATTCACTCGCATATACGTGGATTTCTTCTCCAACAAGGTATGTTTTTCTATGCTTTTAAAATCCACCCAATTCTCCAAATGCCGCAATGCAGCTGGGCAGATTTGAGATCATGGTTCTATGCATGCATATCTTCCATCGATACCCTTGGCCGGACTTGTGCAAACCGGTGAAATATCGAATTGTTGAATTTGAGAGGAGATGGAAAGATAAAAGGGAAGAATGGGACCGGTTTATGATCCCTTTTTGGCATCGGGCTTCTGCTCCTATGGAGCTTCGAGCAAGAAAAAGCGCAGGTTTGCTCGCACTACTTACGCCATAGCCAAGCCGAAATGAGGTTGGTTCAGGTTATGTTGGAGATGGTAGTTTAACCTTGCAAAACCAAGCGGTGACTTTCCATGTACTCGCTGCATTTTCTATCCACCATTGTAGCACTCCATTGGGTGTATTCACCACGAATACATCAAGTGGACTCATAAAAGTTGCGTGATTTTTGCAAAGCCCGCACATTTGCGCTTGCATGTGTGATAAATAAGCTATAATGCAAGTTGATGATCTTCTAGGATAGCACTCAATGCAGTTAGATCTTCTCCGAATAGCGCATAAATGCAAGTAAAAACACCTTCTTACATATCTTTTAGATATTTTACAACTTGCAATATTAATCACGGATTTTTTCATATTATGGTTTCATTGTAAAACATCCGTGATGATCCACATTTGAGATAGGATCGGGCCAGAAAGCATTCTTTTTTGCGTTTCGTGAAAGCAATATGTCTAATCTGGCCACGATCGCTTCTTTAACCAATGCCAATTGTTGTTTCATGAGTTCTGGTGCTCATCCTTTGATATTTTAACTGGACTTTGAAGATCGTGATGCTCTTGAAAAATAAATAAACTTTTCTTTTTCGTGAACAAAATCCACTTGCTCAGAGTGTAAGCATTATCAGAGATTCAAGGTTTTTCTCCATCCCAGAGAGGAATAATCAGTCATGCTAAGTTGTTCCTCTTGAAGAAGCATGGAGGAGTTTATGTGAGAGGCTAATTTGTCCATCCTGCCTTTTCCCCGGATTCCTCATCCTGCATCTCCAATTCCACTCTCTATTTGAAATTTCACGATCCAATTCCAAACAAATTCTAGCTAAAAATATGCAATTAGTCAATGTTCTTTGTACTGTCTTTAGAATATTAAATCCCCTTTATACCTCAATTTTCTTCTATTAAGGCCAATCTGTTTGAGTATTAGTCAAACAAGGATATTCTAAGCACATCGGCCTTAACAAGAATTTATATGATAACGAGCATAAATTCATTATTGTGTCTTTCAAAGTAACTCACGATATGGTCAGATTGTCAACCAAATGAAAACCTCAAACCTTATAGATCATTTCACACAAAAGAATATTCTAAACAAATCAGCCTTAATAAGAATTTGTATAATAATTAGCACAAATTCATTAACTACATTTGTAACAACGCACTTCATACTCTCAAAGTTACATTGTGCGCTGGATTTTATATGTTTTTGAGGCAACCTTTGTCACTCCAAGTGTTTTATTTCGTTAAATTCAAGCATTTCTAGTAGGACCTTTATTTCATTTGCATGATATAACTTTTAGATTGGGGTGTAGATTTTTAGTTGCTTTCTTAATTACGTTGATGTTGTGAACACATGATCTTGAATAACAAAAGTATTGCCCAAATTTTTAAAAAAGACTAGACTAAATATTGTATTGTGCATGATTTCTAAATTAGGCCTTAGAACATAAGATGCTACTAAATTGCTTTTGGATATTGCATTAACAAAATATTGGACATTAATTGGGGTCCAAGTGCTAAGTCTGCGATTTAAAGAAGCTTTCTTGCATGGCCTTGGCCGCCGCGATAAATTTCTTGTAGATAATAAACCATATACCATGAACAATACATTTTATTCACGCTATATCATTTTGCAAACATATGCAACATGGAACGTACATGATATTTCAAATGGAGTTCAGAAAGATCTTCCCACAAATGAGCATTTGGAACTCCAAATATTTTTTGTTGTGCATTTAATTCAGAATATAACTTAGAGACTTAAACGTATTTTAATACAAAGGAGTAGCATCTAATAGCAAAGCATCCAGCTCTATACATCTCCAGCATAAGATAAACACTGCTGGCCTATAACTTGCTACAAAGTTCCATTTGAAAAATTCCAATGTGGCAGAGCAAACGGCCAGCCTGAGTAATCAGTACAACCAAGAATTGACTTCCAAAAAGGTAATAATTTATGTGAGAACATAGAACATATTTCCTAAAAATACCTAGCACCCACTTGTAGTCGTAGAAGTTAAAATAAGCAACAAAGTACCTTAAAAAAGATATCAAAATGTAAATAAAAGGCTTGTAAATGGGCTTCGCTTTCCCCAAACGTGACATGCAAATCCATGTATTTGTAGGTAAATTATATCTTCAAGTCATTCCTGATCAAATCATCTTCTAATGCGAACTTTCCAGCTCATCTGAAACCTATTGAACAAAAGGGATACATTAGGAAGAGAAGCCCGTGACATAGCCCAAACAATACAATCGCGGCAGATGAAAATGGTAATGCAAGGTTGTACATTGGAAGCTTCTCGGTTCATCACCATTGCCTAATGTAGGCCTTTTGCCCAAAAGATCAAGCATAGGGAAGGAAAGAAAAAAGAAAGCCTATTTTGAACTAATGGGAGAGAAATAACTCAACCTAGTTACAGTAATAACAATGAGCAGAATGCAATCAATCCTTATAAGGACCACTGTTTAGATAAGAAATTTGTATTTAGGGGTATCAAAAACCCAAAATGACAGTCATAAAGATCACAGCACTTATAATATAGAGAAGCACAAACTATAAGCCATAAAAAACTTATTAACTTGACTTTTCATGCCATTTATTTTTATTAAGAAAAAGTCACTGCCATACCTTGTTTAATTCGATTTAAGATAGCAGCTCATCATTTTAAGGACGAAATGGGGAGCTTCATGCAATCTTCCAGATCAATCCTTGTGTGCATGCAAATGCCAACTGGCCGTAGTGTAGGAACGGCCATCTATGCCGCTTTTGACAGAGTCTATGGACGACATTCATCCAAAAAAAAGGGCAACCCAACCAAAGGCTTATTACTTCATATGCGAGAGTCAAGACACCATTTCGAGAGAAGGTCGGCTAGAAAAATAGGGCAGAGCCCAAAGAAACAAAGCCGGATATCAATTCCAACCATCATATAGTTCGACAAGTTAGGTATTTGCGAGAGAAAAGTATTCTCCCCGGGAATTAGTTAAGGTGTAAATCTTTACCTAGATATGGTCCGCAAAAGGTCTTCTTTGTGCGAGGCCCAAGAAATTCATGCTATTATCACCCACCTGGATATTAAGACCACCCATAATAAACATCAAGATGCTACTTAAATTAACAACCTCATATTTGAAAGGGTTATACTCTTTTGTAACCCCCAACTCCATAAGAAGAAGAAGAAGAGGAGGAGGAGGAGGAGGAGGAGGAGGAGGAGGAGGAGGAGGAGGAGGAGGAGAGGAGGAGGAGGAGGAGGAGGAGGAGGAGGAGGAGGATGACTTAACGCTTTTATGTTGTTGTTGTTGATGCGAACACTAAAGATGGGGATATGCCTGATGGACCGCAACAAAAAATCCTCTTGTTAGAAACTACGAGGATGGATGAAACAATGTATAATTTAAGGTAAAGAAGCTATTGTGACTGGATATTACTACAAATAAGTTGATGGTCTAAAGTTCCAACTACTGCATAAGAAATTAATGGCCAGTGTATATAGTCATCTTATTAGACTATTTGAGTTTGATATGATTGCAAATGCAGACTCTGACTTGTATGCCATGGCAAAGGATATATGTCAGCAGAACTTGGATAGTCTTGCACTCATATGTTATAAGCTAATGTATACAAACTCTAAAGAAAGTAAGAGTTGTCATCATATTCAAATGTGAGTAGATTACGAGCTTTTTCTGCATTTGAATAGTATCAAAATTGAGACATTTCGGTAGTCATATTTACACTCGTATATAGCTGCCAAAATCGAGGCATTTTTTGCCTCATATTCTTACATGTCTGTTGTGCGAAATTGAGGTATTTAACCAAACAAAATTAAAATAACTAAACGTCTATTGGTGCTGAATAATTTACAATCTTTTACACTGATAACTTTTTGAAATGCTTTAAATAACCATTAAATTGTCCCTTGCCGTACGCTTTCACTAATACTAGAGTTGTTCCTTGATGGACCATAAATGGTTCATATGTACAGTTCGCTTTAAAATTCATATAAAATCAATGGCATAAACTTCAGTTAAATCCTTTCTATACGTTAATATATGGCAGTCATGTTGCACAAGAAAAATACTTAAAAATGCATATACCCCTAAAATTGAAAATTATGCTTAGGTGAATCAAGGGAGGTCAAGTCCAGTTTGCTTCATGTTTACATAATGTAAAACTGTCTCAATAAAAGGATTTTTTTTATTTTTTTCATTATAATGGTATTTTTCTATATGAGATAAGGATGAATACATAAAAAAACCTTGTTCCAAACTGAAGTCTAAAAAGGAAGATATAGTCAGTCAAACATGACATGGTCAAAATAGTTTTCTGTCTTCTGTGGACCAATAATGGTTCCCAGAACGCTGTTTCAATTAAAATTCTACGACTTTTGCATGAAAATGATTTTTTACTTCAAATTTGGTATATAAGTAGTTGGCAAATTGCATCATGCATAAAAAATATTTGTTGGCCTGTAATTTGAAGGTTCAGCTTTGACTTATAGTAACAATTTTAAGTGACTTTTAATTGCTGTTTATTTTGTTATATTTGAAGGAAATTTATTGAAATAGTATGTCATTGAAAAAATCATATATGAATGTTTGTATGGATATGAAACCAATGAAAAAACAAGTAAAGGAAAAGAGCAAAAAGCACGATCATTATAAATCAATAAAGATGTACTAAAGACCATTACTGGTCCATAGGTTCATTTTAAATCAATAACTTCTTTACCTTAGTCGATCTCAAGCTGAATTTTAGGATATTAGTATTTCATGAGCTCCTTTATCAATAAATAATATCTATTGCTAGATTTGGGCTAAAACTTTTAGTATTAGTTCCAAGTTATTTTCAAATGTTTTCCATGTTCGATCCCTAGATTTATGCCTTGAAAATGAACTTCAAACACCATATTTAAAAGCTTCCCAAAGTTAAGAAAGCAGTGCAAGATGAACCAAGGAAAAATATGAAAAGGTATGACTAAAGAAGATCAAGATAGACTACTATGTCAATGCCAATTATTGGTCCACAAGACCTCTCATTTAAAAGTCAAGAACATCATCATCTTAATCAATTCTTTAGAATATAGTTTATACCACATTATATTTGATAACATTAATTGATGAGGGAGGATTGTCTATCTAAAAGGTGATATCGAAGCACAAAAATTAAGTAGTTAAGAGCTACTTTGAATGTATGAGAAAGTCCACTTACACCTTTCAAAGATTATCTTATAGATGATGAGAAATCATCATTTCATTGTAAGGGACAAAATGAATAGAGCCAGCGCAAATAAATAGAGAAATTTTCTCAATCCAGTTGGTTTAATCCCGGACCTATAAATAGTCAATGCTTATTAATATTTAAATCTTGTATGTAGTATATTATTCTAACATGAAATTTGAGATATATAGAAGCCAACAAAGGTTCAAATTTACAAAAATTATAGCCTATCATAAAAGTTGATCTACATATACTATGGTCCTACTTAGACTACAACACTTTGGAGCAGCCACATATTGATTAACTTTATCCTAGTGGAAAGTAAGTAGGTTTCTTCATTCCTTTTTCTAATAAGACCACACCAAGAACCTCAATATCCCTTTTTATCATTCAATGTGTCATTTAAAAGGCTTATAGGAGAAATATAGTGCAACAAGTTAATATTTTAGATGAAGTAGAAAAACAGGTACGGGAAGTCTTTTGATCTATTTATTTATAGTCATGGCTAAACTTCGTGATATTGTCCTCCATTCATCAATAACCATCACTACCTACATCATTGTTGAGTTTTAGACCTATAAGGGTATAATGAACGCACTTTGGAACTTTTTTTTTGTGTTCATCCTGTTATATTAGATCTTATTTAGATCTAAATAATGAATGGTCATACTCTAGTTACACTATATTTATGCATCATAGGGTTAATTAGAGTGCATCATATTTATGCTTATATTTATAGTTACACTATATTTATGCATCCTATATAGGGTTAATTAGAGTGCATCATCTAATATCCTTATGAGATTTATAGATGGGGTTTATTGGAGCACTTTAACCTATATTTTTATTTTGAATTCTGTAAAATAATTTCTTTAGTTAATAACGATACTAATATAATATATAAACATCTAAAAAATTCCTTGGACTATAGCTTGTCTAGTTAATTTGGCGAATTCAATTGATATCAAATGATAGCGGCCAAACATGGAAACATGCAAATCGATATATCTTACTATAATATATCAATTAATTTCATATTTAACAAGGTTTAGACACTTTTATGCTAGAAAATTGAAGAATGCAGTTTTAGAGTGCTGCAAAAATTGTCAAATTCTCCAAAGTTTGAACAATCATACTAATATAAAAGTGAATCTAGTGGTTATGAAATTCTCACAGGTCGTTAAGAATCAAGTTAAGACTCAAATAGTGGTGGTATATTTTAAAACTAAAATTTCTCTTGTGAGATATATGGGTTTAAGTGGCAGGGGATATGGTGGACCATTTCTGGTCAATGGACCAAAAATGATCCCCCGGGACAACTCTAATGCTAATAATCTATGCTCCACTTGAATATCTGCATCAAACATTGCATCAAGAATTCCCAGGGCAGTTTTTGTATAAGCTTCAACTTTACATTTTTTCTTCAATATACCATTGTTGTTTTCACTTGAGCAACCTTTCCCAATAAGGGAAGAAAGTAAATATTTAAACTACCATCATCTAGATCAATTGTAAACATGGGCATCATGATGGAAGTGAAAGTTGGAGATACATGCAAGGATCGCATTGTGGAATTGCCTCATAGATCTTGTGTAGTGGCTTCATATGACATGGCATATTAGATAAGAAGGAAGGAAGGAGGGAGAGAGAGGGGGAAGATGTTTATTTCATCTTGTGAGGCCTATTAGACCTATAGGACGGTTTAGGAAAGTATCTATTAAGAATATCATCTTTTTAGTCACTCTCAATCTGAACAATTCTGCACGTAACTTGAGCTGTAGAGCTCCCATCGTTGGAAAGCATGTTCTGAGGACATTCCGAAGGTACAAGATTTCATTTGCTTTGATTCAGAAATCAGGGAGATAAGCATATTTTTTCGAAACTGTTGCCTGCAACCTCCCAATTTGGTTTACAAATGGGTCGTGGTAGAAAGGCATCCCCTTCAGGAGAGGGGATGCCATCGGATATCGAGCAAGCTGAATTCATTTCACTCTTTCATGATCTTAAAAAAGTCATTTGTGGGGAAATGACAGAATTGAAACAGCTATGGCAACAATCTCTTGGCCAAAATGAAGAACTAAGGAGACAAAATGTAGAATTGAGATATGAATTGGAGAAAATGAAGGAGGAAAAAATTGTTCCTCCTCAGCAAAACCAATTTGTTGACAAAATCTCTGAAATTGGAGACCAGGTGATAACTTATTTACAAAAAGCCAAGAACAAGCAGAGGAACGTGCAGCTGAATTGGAAGAAAGAGCCAACAAAGTTTTAAACCTGAAGGTTACAGGTTTGCAAGAATCTGAGGAAGAGGATATCAATCAAGTTATTGATTCTTTCTTCAAAGACTCTATGCACCTCCGTGAGCCAGGTATCATCAAATGTAATAGAATAGGTAGAAGATAAGAAGGAAAAAGAAGACCAATTATCATAAGATTTGTCAGCATGGAAGCTCGAAATAGAGTTATGTTCAATTGGAAGGGTCTGAAGGGTCAACAGGTGTGGCTGAATGATTGCCTTAACTGTCAAAAAACAAAGGGAAAGAAGAGCCTTGTTAGAGGAGTTTAAGAGACACAAAATAGAGGGAAAGAATGCATACATTTTGGAGGATAAAGTGGTGGTTCGAGAGCGTAAAAATGCTGCATAGGAAGACGTGCTCCTCAGTTTTGTTGTTTGGAATATTCATGGTCTTAAAGAGCATAAAATTATAGGAGCTAGGGGATTTCTGAAACAAGTTGATGTGTTAGTGTTTACAGCAACATGGGAACATGAGACTGCCACTCTTTTGACATACCTAGATTTGTAGTACTAGATTCTCTTTCAAATAAAAGAGGAAGTAGTACACGAGGATGGGGAGGTATTGCTTGTTTTATAAGAGATAATCCAAAATGCCATATTGAAATTGTAAAGAAATGTCCATACAATCAGTATGTATGGCTTTGTTTCTAGAGAATGAACAAGCTAATTTTTATAGTAGGCAGTGGTTTATTTTGCTCCCCTTGAGCCTATTCCAGCTAAAATTTATGAGCATGAAACACTCAATTCAAGTGATCCATTCATGCACTTGGCTCGAGATGTATGTGAATATCGTGCTAAAGGCCATGTCTTTCTTGCAAGGGATTTCAATGCAAGGATTGGAAGTAGTCAAGCAACTATATTGGCTAATGATGTAAATGACTTATGGTTGTCTGAGCAAAATGAGTTGCAGGATAAATAGGCAAGAACATCTCCAGATAATATATCAAATATAATGGGAGGACATGCACTTCAATTATGTGAAATTTTTAATTTTGTTATCTATAACGGTTGTAGTGATTTTCCAGAGTCACGAGGATTTACTTGTTTTCAGCCCAATGGCAATAGTGTGGTTGGTCTTCTTCTTGGGGAACCAACTCAATGTGAAGAATTGCAGAATTTTAAGGTATAGAAAAAGCTTCCTGAGTCTGATCATGCTCCTTTATGTTTGAATTTGTTAGTCACAAAGATATTGAAAAAGAAAATTGATATGAAAAGGCCAATGCTTAGACTGCAGTATGAAAAACATTCAGCATATTGTACAGTTCCTTCTGGAGATATGCCAAAAGAAGGTGATCTTGCTTATCTAAATAAAAAGTTAACATCCGCAATTCTAGATACTACAATGCAGTCTATACAGGTGGGAGAAGAGGACCTTGTAATAAATGGTATGATTCTGATTGTTAAGCTGCCAGGCAAGCCATCAAAAATGCATCGGATAAATCTGAAGCATAAAAAGCATATAAAAGGATTGTTAAACAAAAGAAAGTTGTGTGGTAAAAGCAAGTGCATTTTTGATAAAATGATGTGTACCATTCTCTCAAAGAAATGAAAAACGGAAAGGCTATGCACATGGGCTTGAAGTAGAGATGCGAAAATGGGGAGGCGATATGCTTCATAAAAGACTTGCTGATCTATGCAACCTTGCATTAGTTCAAAATGAGTTTCCAAGTGTTTGGTGCACTAGACGGGTAGTCCCAATTCACAAAGCTGGGTGTCGTAATGATGTAGCAAACTATCAGACCATACTTGTTAGTAATATCTTCTCTAAATTGTTTGCTGCAATGCTGGAAAGAAGATTAGTTTCTGGTCTAATGAAACAAATATATGTGCTTACAGTCAAGCAGGATTCGGGCCAGGCATTCCACCATAGATCACCTGGTAACTCTTCATGTGTTGATGGAAGGGGCAAGAAATGCTCCATATTTGGCATTTATTGACTTTACTAAAGGTATTCGATCGTGTTGATAGAAGAAAGCTTGTTGATTGCCTTGAACAGCTACAAGTTCCTCTAGAGCTTATGTATGCAGTGTCTTGTCTATTATAAACAAGTGCTCATTGAGCTATCATCTCCTTTTAAAGGGTAGAAAGATTGCAAAGCACCATTGATGTTAAGCAGGGGTGCCCTTGCTCACCAACATTGTTTGGATTGTATGTGATGAGCTAGAATCATGACTAGCAATGCATGGGGGTTTTGGTGCTAGAGTTTTTTTTTTTTTTTTTTTTTTTTTTTTAAGGAAGGAATTATTAATCATAAATTAGAAACTGTATACAAAATGGGGCTCAGAGCCCAAATAGAAAGTAACTGAAGAATATAAACAGAACTAAAAAACCATTTCTAACAAACTGTTCTCAAGTCTCATCTGCATAGAGATCAACTTCAAAGCCAAATTCCACTTGCAAGATCACTCCGCGGGAGGGGGGGGATTATGAATCGAGGGAGGCCGGAATTGCGTGTAACCGTGAAAGGAGTGGGTAGCAGTGAGAGGCATGGCATAAGAAGGGGGGGCAATCCAATTAATCTCAGCCCAAGATGGAGTAAGTAGCAGCAATTCATTAAGGGGGACCTGAATTATGTCTAAGAGAACACCGGCAGCTGCTTCACATCTACCTTTATGGTAATAGTACATGGATCTCAAACGGGAAAACTGCTTCTTTGTAAGTAAACGGTTGTGGGTACCAATGAACTTATGCAGAATATATGCATTATATGCCTCTTTGAGTAAGAATTTGAGCCGAAAAGTCGCCCTTATAGCTTGTCTGGAGGTCCCCGAGTGGTGAACAGGGACATCATCCGGCAGAGTGGTCCCCCTGAAGACCTGCACAACACTGTTCAAAAAGGCTGCAATCCACAAATGAATTTGGATCAATCAGGGAGTCAAAATGAACAACAAAGAAATTAGACTTGAAGGACCCCCAAAGCAGCCAATCAATATCATATTTCTTTAATTTTACTGCCTTATGAGCCATAACACATCTAATAAGCTCAAATTGGAAATTGAGCTTCATCCAGTTGAGATCACACTTCCTATTTGCCAGTGCCACATTATTTCTGTGTTTTCAGACAATCCATAAGGCTAATTGAAGGATAGTTGAGTTAACCTTGGAATCCTGAAGCAGGAAAAATTGAGCAATATTGGAGATGGAGTCCATATCAGGGATTTTTAACTTAGAGCCAATCCGGGACAACCACCCCCAGAAGTCTTTGATCCTCGGGCAAGTGAAGATATGGAGGACAGTCTCATCATGACTACGACAGAGAGGGCAAAGAGGGCTGTGAATATTCTTAAACTGCCTCTTGATCATGTTAGTGTTGCAAAGAAGAGCATTGTGAAGAACAAGCCAGGCAAAAACTTTAATTTTGGGGTAAGAGTAAGATTGTCAGCTAGAGAAGAGAGTCTTCTTGAAATTCTTGAGGGAAAGGCTCTGTAAGGAGGCATGCTTCATATTTTTCTGGGGGAGGCAGGCATGGTAGATTTTGGAAACTTTGTAACTCCTTTTGACTTTGAAGAACCAGTTCAAAGGAGAATGGCTCTCACCCTTACCATCCTTACCCAGAACAAGGGAGTAGGTCAGCACTACCTGCTTATAAATGGATCTATGGGTGGCCCCTCCCCCTACTTTCCTCTTGATCAGCTCCCAGGGAATCCATTTATCATTCTCATCAATCAGGTCCCTAACATATAAAATATTGGCCTTATGCCACTTCTTATAGCAAGTAGGGTGACAAATAGCCATGGCAGAATAAGAGGGTGGAGCTAAGATAGGAGACCAGAATATCAAAGTATCTCTCATGCACTAGTAATTTTGTCATGGGTGAACTTACTAGCAACTTTCTCCCAAGCTTTAAAAATGTTCCCGAGAAGAGGGGAAGTATTTGCAGACAACCCAAAATCATAGAAGGCGTAACTGAAGTTGGTGCATTAAGGAGGGACTCCTGCTGGTTTACTCTTTGTTAAACCTAACCGATAAAATCCATTGCAGGAGATTGAAACCCAGAAATGGCTTTCCAGACATTTTTAACACCTAAAATCTAAGCCTGGAGAAGAGATTTACATCCCAAACCCCCAGATTTCCTACTATGGGTCAGCTCATCCCAAGAAGACAAATGGGTTCCTTGCCAAATGTACTCTCTGATGCATTGTTCAATCTTATTTTAAGAGGCTTTATCAGCAATCAAAGCAGAGGAGAAGTAGACATGACTGCTGGCAAGAACAGAGTTAGCAATTAAAATTCTGCCAGCAAGGGAGAGAGATCCTTTAAGGAGAAGGAGCTTTTTACGGATCCTATTGATCGAGGTCGCCGTGCAACTCGTGGAGACATGTGAGTAGCAAGGGGAAGCCCCAAAAGAGTCAAGTACTGGCCATCAGGGACAAATCTGGTACCATGGGTATTGAGATGAGGGTATGAGCCATCAGTGAGAATGGAGCACTTAGCATAATTAAGATGGACTCCAGAGGCAGCACCAAATTTAGTTATGCAATCCATGAGATTGTCAATATTACTACTTTCAGCTTTAGTCATGATGAAAGTATCATCAGCATACTGGAGGATGGACAGTTGTTTATCAGAGTCAGGCATTTGCAGGCCTTGGATCAAACCCTATCTTGATAAGAAGAAACCATTTTGGTAAGAATTTCAGCAGCAATGATAAAGAGCTGGGGGCCAAAGGGCACCCTTGCCTCACCCCTCTTTGAATAGGGAAGAAATCAGTGGGAGCACCATTAATAAGAACACAAGAGGAAGCATTCTGGTTCACACCCAAAATAAGCTTGATAAGATAAGGGTGGATACCAATGTGAATAAGAGATTTTTCTAAAAACTTCCAAGATATACAGTCATAGGCCCTTCTAAAGTCTAGTTTAAGGAGAATACAGTTTTGCTTGGACAACTTATTCCAATGAAGAGCTTCATTAGCAGTAGTTGTCCAGGATAGACCTTTTGGGTAAGAAGGCAGATTGACAAGCATTTATTTTGTTTTGGAGGTGCACCACAATTCTACCAGCAATAATTTTAGCAACAACTTGTATAGGGTAGTAGTTAGAGAGATAGGACGCTACTCATTGGTCCTAATGGGTGAATCAGTCTTGGGAATAAGAGAGATAATTCCAACATTGAAGGTGGGATAAATAGACTTAGCTCTCCAAATCCCCTCGATGAAATGAACAATGTCATCCTTCATAATAGGCCAGAATTCCACAAAGAATTCTGGCTGAAAATCATCAATATCAGGACTTTTCCCATGTTTCATCTTTTTAAGAGTTTCGAAGATTTAGAGGTAATTTGAGATCTCATTTTGTCCTATTAAGGGATGCTTAAAAAGCCACATCAGCTTTTTAAACTGTCCAATAAGAGAAGAGCTCAAAGGTATTTTATTCGTATTATGTGGGCAATAGAAGAATTAGTGCAGTTCTAACTAACTTTTGCAGTGTCATTTTTCTACTATAACTTTTGATCAAAAACTCCGATTCGAACACTATTTGTGGCAATGGATTCGTCTCCTCAAGATCTTTCTAATGACAACCCATTGTTATATCTTTTGGGATGTAAATATATAAGAAAAGAACAAAAAACCATATTTTTTAAGGTTAACACATGTGGCTTGTATTGAAATACATCATAACCATATATCATTTGAAAGATCTTTACATTCTCAAGATCTAATGCAACAAACGCAAAGATTTTCGTGAGTAGATCAAAAGTTATAGGGAAAAACGACAAAGAATGAAGTTGTAAATGCTGCATTAATTGCAGTTTGATGTAGAGTACTCATTCTATTGGAGGATTCTTATGGGGACAAAAGGAGATCTCAAATTACCTCTAATGGGTCAGGGACCTCAATCCACTCATCCTCCATCACTTCATTGGGAGGGCCTATAATATCAAAGACCTCTTGAATTTTGTCATCCTCTATCATTTCATCCCAGAAAAGGTCAGTGTAGAATTTGTGGAATGCTGAAGCAATTTCTATTTCATCTGTGTGCACTGATCCCTGGTCCAACTGAGTAATAGAATTGTTGACCAACCTGTTCCTTGCAACTCTGAAAAACATTTTGGAGCTCTCTTGATCCAGCTAATTGTACATTTTGATCTTACTTCTTAGGGCCATGCCCCTAACCTGATATTCTTCTAAAGTCTTGATCTGAACTTCCAACTGCTCCTCTTTCACATGCAGAGATTCCTCATTAGGATTGTTTTCAATGAGAGATCTGATCTCTTTAATCTGTTCCAGCAGGCTAATCTTAATAACTTTTCTCTTCTGGGCTAAGTCCTTACCCCATTGCTTGACCCAAGCTTTAACTTTCTTCATCTTTTCATTAAAATTCTTCATAGATTGATGCGGAGGGACCGATAGAAGGAGGTAAACTCCTGGCAGAAGGCCTTCATCTGAAGCAGGGAGGTGTTCATCTATTCTTTTGTACGCGGATGATGTTGTGCTTATTGCACGTAGACTAGAAGATCTACAAAAACATCTTGATGCTCTCAGTGAATATTGTAGGCAAAGGGGGATGAGCATAAACCTACTCAAGTCCAAGATTATGATATTTGGCACTAGAACTAACGCGGACTTTATGTTTGACGGTGAGCCTATTGAGCGAGTCAAACATTATAAGTATCTTGGTATAGAGGTAAAAGATAACTATAACTGGAACATGGCCGCTAAAAAGAGAGCAATTGGGGGTTTTCGAGCTCTTTATAGGATGTTAAATACGTGGTATCATAGCAATATAAAACATTGGAAATTAAAGTGTTTGCTCTACAATGTAAAGGTGAAGACAGTGGTGTTGTATGGATGTCCAGCATGGGCTCCTGGCTTGGCACAAGATTTATGGCAGAAAATAGAACAAGTACAGAAGAAATTCTTGATAGAGGAATTGGGGGTCAAAATCCAAACATCCTATTGCATGATGTTGGCCGAAGCTGGCATGCTACCTTTAGAGGTGGAGGCATTATGGCTTATATTGGAATATGTAAATAGACTGAGTTCTTTTCCAAATGATAGATTGCCATGTCGAGCGAGGAATCAATCCAATGAATCAATCCAAGGACAGTGGGTGGTACATGGACATAGTCTTATGGGCTAAAAAATGGGGAGTTGAGGAAGACATATGGGCTGATCCAGAACTTGATTTAAGGAGCTACATTGAACAGAAGTTTCTTGAAAGATGTTGGATGATGAGACTTGATGGAGAGGTGAAGAAGCGCTTCTATAAAGCAGAAATTAATCCCACGTTGAATTATGATGTGCAAGATTATTTGTTATCTCATATAAGGATTGGATCTCGTAAGTTGATTTCACAAGCTCGTCTCAGTTCACATTAGAGATTGAAGCTGGACGGTGGACGGATTTACCTAGGGAAAATCATCTTTGCCCCTGCTATCTTGTGAGCCGTATATGGAGACAGTGCAACATGCTTTCTTGGAATGTCCTTCATATGATTGGTCAAGAGTGAAGTATAACATTTGTGTTCAAAATTTGCATGATTTTTTTGCACTTCCTCCGTAGGTTTTGGGAAATTTTCTTGGAGCCTTTTGGAAGGAGCGTGCAGATATTATTAAATTATATGACATGATGGGTGCATTAGAATAAAACAGTCAGTTTGACTAAATTACAACATGTAATGGACTCAGTAATCTTATAGACCTAAGGGTCTCACAAAGACTTGAAATAAATTATTATTATTATTATTATTATTATTATTATTATTATTATTATTATTATTATTATTATTTTAATAATAATATATTGCATTATCAACAAAAGTGGAATCATCATCGCGGGTCTAGCATTCTCTCATTCATACGGAGCATTCTACGATTTTAGTTGTGTCCCTACCCCAATGATCGAGGAGCCTTGCATCCTTCAACCTATCCCACACACACATGTCGATGACTTTGACCACCCCCAAAAAAAAAAAAAAAAAAAACAATCCCAACAAAGGCAGACATGGCATCGAGACTTCTCTTGAGAGTGTATAGACACAATCTCCATTCACAGACCAGATGATACTGGCATGATCGATAGATACACAATGAAGAGGAAGGTGAGAGCAAAAATGCGCGCAACAAGCGTGGCCCGTCAGTCATAGGGCAGGTACAACCACCTAGCAGTAAGCCGTGTCAGTCACGCCAACCATCAATATGACTACTATTTTGGCATTTATCCATTCAAACTGCATGCAATGCATGCAGAAGTACAACAAAGGTTTGTAAGGGACCTTCAAAGAGTTTCCCTTATCACATTGTCATATGCGGTGGAGTTTTGTAGTGCCTTTTAAAGTGTGGCAATCAAATTTGTCTCATCTATCTATCTTTGAGGACTCTTTATCTCCCAAAAATACATGTAAAAGTATGTCAAGCGATATAAGTGCCTTAAGTGATAATACGGTGGTGGACAACTAGACTAGTAACAAGCAAAAAAAAGAAAGCAAGCAATCATTGATAAGAAAAACTAAATGAAACACACGATTGTATGAATTTTACATCCTCCTCGTGTTTCTTACAATATCTTATCAATCACTCAATCTCCAAAAGAAATCTCAAGCATTTTGTTTGGAACATAAATATCTTGAAGCATGCTTCAGGCCATTCTCCTCTATGACTTGTACCTTATGAATTGTGTATATACATTCAAATGAATTGTATATATGCTACCTAAATTCAACAAAAATACCTTTGTATCTTTGTAAGAATGATTCAATAACGTCAAACTTCAACAAGTCTAAATTTTGCTAAATGTGTAATAATTGGCGATGAACTTGAAGTTGAGGATGCTCGAGATCTTCTACAACAACAACTAATCAAGCAACACAAAATGCATAGAACGAGCAAAACTGCCATGGCCACAATGATCCATGGCACCAACTTTTTCTCAAATTTGCTTAATTGGAGCAGCTGTTTTGAATGTGTTCTTTGCACCCTCAACAATGTAATCTGATGATCATCACCAAGGCTAGGGCTCTCGAGAGGAGCTTCATTTGTAACAAAACATACCATAGAGTATACATGGTATACAGCCCCAGTACAAGAGCAATCTTTCGAGCACATTGCAATGCACCTTTCTTCACTTAAATGACCATTAATGAGCTTAAGAGATTGCTCTAGAAAGAAATTTTGGCCAGGATATGGCAGGAATGTTGCAGAATGTTGGCAGTGCTCTTTTCTTGCAATGGCAGAGAGAGGGTGAAAGGCTAGGAGGAGGGTGAAGAGCATAAGGCGCCAATCCAAGGCCATATCTAAAGGTTGGAGAATGGCTTGGGTCCTCAAAAAGCTTATATAGAGCCCAAATAGGAATGCAACGTTTAGACCAAGACCATAGAAACAGGGGAGAAGTCAGTACACGAAATGTGGTGTCATACTTTACCAATGTGAAACGCCAATCACCACATGCCACCGTTTTCTTGGCTTGCCTTTTGCATTATGCAGAATATTATATGCACTATTATAACTGGACTCTAATCGATTATTTGGAGGTCTTTAGCAGGGTTTAAGCAGATTTCTCGGCACCGCATAGAAAATCTGCTTTAGTTGGCCATATGATCTGCTTGCCATTTCATGCAACCCAATTGCCTCTTCACACAGGGTGAGGTTTTATGTCGGTTCTGAAGAAAAGCCAAGAATAGGTCTTAAAGCTCAGGATCTTGACGGGCATTGGGCACCAGCTGCAATTTCATTATTGGATGTAAGTACATATCCATATTCGTGCTTTTCATGAGGCTAGTGGGATGCTTGACCAGAAAATGTTAGTATCTGTACCATGTACTTCAATGATAGAAGTACCCGCATTGCTACTTCCATCAGCCAAAAAATGGCCAATCTTTAAATAACTGAGATTTTGGGAACCTTGTATTTTGTAAATCTCCATGTACCCATTGTTGGTCAATCCAGATACTTTATCTGCAAGTCCAATGTTCCAGTTATTCATGCAACCGTTTACATATTCCATTTTTTAGAGGAAATGCTGATTCTCTATACATTGCATCCATATGTTATGAGCACCATACGTGAAGGAACTTTGAAACCTTTATGGCACAGATAATGTTTTGAGTAAATGTATGAAGCATGTTTCTCATTTGGGTCTAAAACCTATTTGCCAATTTAATGCCGCAATGTCTGTACATTTACAAGACTCAGCTATTGTTGTAGATAAATTTTGCATATATTCAATCAGACTAACTGAACAACAGCTGCAACTCTTAGGGAGCTTCCTTGCAAAAGATCAACAAGTTCATCAAATACAAATGCAGTCCGCCAACCCCAGCCCTTTGGTGCCTTTGGTAATAATGTGCCTGCCTGTGTTAAGCTTCCCAAGATTAGCCCTCGCTTTGCAGGGCATATTAACTGCGTACAAATGACAAGTCAACTTCGAAACAAATCAAATATATAAAATCCAACTTCGAAGCAAACCAAATATAAATGTCATCCTATTTACCTGATAACGTGCAGTAACCTTTTCTCTGGTATCTGAATAAAGAGAAACCTGACACAAAAAATAGGAGGAATCAGGAAGGAAACTGGTAATGTGGTTCAGAGAGAAGTTTTTTAGTTTCTAATTTATGCCAAACCTTCCCATGCAGGCAGGACTCGTCAGCTTTACGCCGATGGAGAAAAAGGCCTGTCAGATCCAAACAGCAAATCTTTTTTAAGTTTTTTGATGAAATGAAACATCAATATGAGTGATTCATTTTACCAAGTGTACGACGGTATCGTGGATCTTCATCGTTGAAAGCCTGAAGGCTAATCTGCAATATTCACTTCACATCTTAGGACCAAAAGAAGACATGGTGACATTAAAGATTGCTTTTCGAAAATATACCTTCCAAAGAGATCCTGCATAGAAGAATTCTTGTGAATGTTTTGTGTGTTGCCCTTCTCCAAGCCGATAAACATCTTCAAATTCCACGCTGTAAACCACAAAGCAAAGTAATAAATTTCTTTGACTGAAATTGGAATGGAAAATCCAAGACCAAACAGCAAGGAAGCCCAGCTCTTCCTTCCTGTTTCAGACATACAAGTGATGGAGTGACAACTCCTTTTCTCCGTGAATGGAATTTATTTTGGACAGACCACTAATATTAGGGGTAAGTTTAGACCAGAAAACACAAGAAGCCTCCCTGGCTAGCACAACGTTAGCAAGTAGAAGGGCCAGGACAGGAAAATATTGAGCATTCTTAATACTACCATAAAATACTGAAAGGCAAAAAAACCTTGCCATTGACAAATGAAGAACTTTGAAATGTTTAGATGAGCGAAAGACGAGCTTTCAAATCTTTTACTCGCAGGCATCAAAATGTCTAGGGAAACACCAAAGAGTTTACACAGATGGCTATAAAAAATCTGAAATTCTAACAATTATTTAAACACAAAGGAGAGAACTACATACCCAAAACGAAAAGGCGGAAAACTTCGTAAAGGTGTGTGAAGATCCAAAGAGATTGACATGCCTTGACATGCATCCCACTCTTGTTCTGAGCTTGACTCCTGAGCATCAAGCTTGTTTTGTAATGTTTCTCCCGTTTAAAAAAATAACCTTGTTCATCAATTCTACCAGTTTGGTCTGACTGAACGGAGACTCCACTTATTCCCTGGGTGAGCCCTACGACAGCATTGAGACCATCAACTGATGAAGGTAAATCCATCACTCCAAGGTCTGATGTGTGATCATTTCCTAGAGACTGCTGATTAGATTTTGCGCCATGAACACGAGGAAATACAAGACGTGAAGATGGCCACCATGATGTCCCAGATTGGCCAGCTGTGCCTCACCAATGCCTGCAAGGCCATCTAGAGTGTTTCTTGATGGACACGGGTTTGCACACCTGTGCTACTCTGCCCATCAGGCAAAGCAAAAAATTTCCTGCAACAACAGAGGCAATCCTCTCCTGGTCATCTCTGTAAGAGTTTGCATTAGCACCCACTATGTGCTGGGTATACATATAAGTGCCTGCATATACAGGATGGAATCGAGAGGCTGCAGTTCTTACATGTGTCTGCAGCTATTGCCAGCACCTGTTTCCTAAGCAATGTCTGCACAAGACAAATTTGGTGAATGAGATATACCAAAAGTAGCTTCTAACCCACTGAAAGCTTGGTGGAAATGTTACCTGCAACCAAAGTCCATCAGCCACTGATCTACAAGGAAATCCTAATTCCTCAAGACGAGCCCTTGTATCTAAAAGCTCCTCAAACGCCATGTGACAGTAGTGAATTCCTCCTCCTTCAAAAAAATATCAACAAAAAGAGTCCCAGTCTTCATTATTCGGCCCAGTCATCTTGGCTAATGGTACACTTTCATGTGTCAGCCTTCCAACAACTCGTCCCCCCCAAGAGCCATCTCTGTTCCAAATGGCCTGAGTATTTTGTTGTGGTACCTTGTTCTGATGATGGAGAGCATTGTCCAGGAGGATCACCATATCTACAATTATCCTCATAGCAACTATGGAATGTTTGATGACTATTGCTTAAATCCTCAAGATGTGCAGCTGCACTTGCTTGCTTTCTAGCCTCCCCCGCATATCTATGCTGTGAATCCGTTGTGTATCTTTTGTCAAGTGAAGAGGAAGTGGAAGATTCAGGCTCCAAGTAAGTTGCTGCCACGGTATCAGCTAATTCAAGCACGATATTGTTCATTGCATTGGTAACATCAGAGGACCTGTCCAAAACTGCAGCATTTTCCTTTGTTATTTTAATTTGATCCTTCTAAATAAATCCTTAGAGAAACATGAGGAGGAGCTTGATCCACGGGGTTGATTTCTATGACAACTCCCTTGGCAATAAGCACACTAAGTGCCAACTCAAACCTGCATCAGATAATAAAGATTTTAGGTTACAACTCAAGGTGATAGTCTCTTATCTTGGAAAGTTAATATAAAAAACCAAAACCAGGTCCATTCTAAGGGTAATCTACCTTTTTCTTCAAGTTAGGAACCCAGAGCTCGTCCAAGTCAAGAGTGTAAGCAGAGTATGTGTAGAAAGTTTGGGCAAAATCTGAAGAAGCTCACGCGAGTTGATGGAATATATAGAAAAAATTAAAATGGCATTTTCAATAACTTCAAGTTTGAACAGACTTACCTCCTCGTGAATTCTACTGCTGCACCACGCAGAGGTAGCCCCAGCAGGCCTTGCTAACACGCCTCCATATACACCATAATCTTGGCTCTCCGCAAAAGCCTTGACAAAGATAGAAAATATTACTCATTTCCAATGACAGGAATGGGCACTGATGTTTATAGGAATAACTGTTTGCTATTAATTATTGAATAACAAACCTGATAAGCCAGAAAGTTCTGAGTCCAGAGTTCAGAAATAATGAAGTCCGTACAAAATGCACATAGATCCTGTAAAGAAAAATCTATGGTTTAGACAATGACAAGGCATCTTGAAGGATAGAACAATAACTTCAGATGATGTCTCCTCTATTTCCATTTCGAATAGCGTTCTTTTGACAATTACACTAATAATTTTAGTTCCAATAATCGTACTGTACTAGGACGCAAAGGTGAAAAGATAGCTAATTTGTCATATTCTATGATACCTGCAGGTCAAGGAATGATGCAGCAGCCAAGACACGGCATGCATTGCTATCATCGAGCTTCGGAGTATGCCCATATAAATATGCCAGAGCTGTTGCTATTGCCTCGGGATTAATATTCTCATCATCAACATGAAGAGTCACTTCTTTTGCATTAGCCTCTGTCCATGGCCCTTGTAGCATATGTCTGCAAACACACAACAGCAAATTTCTTAATACATAAAGCTAATGGCCTGCAGCAATAGAAATTTCAATATATAAGGCAACTCCTTGTGACAATCTTTCCAACAACAATCTTTCCAACAACAAACGACAGATAATTACATAAAATACCTAGGAATTTCTAATGGATGACTGCTGCTGGTGCCTAAAAACTATTTTCCACTACACTAGCACTTCCCAATGATGTCCTCGTATGTACTAATTACTGCAATAATGCAACTTCAATTTTTTCTTCCGAAAGAAACTACGTACTTTAACATACGTTCAGGTTCTTAAATTGCAATTTAAAACAGATAAAAGCCATATGCAGATAACTTAACTGGAAATTAGCAATTCAATTGTTTACAACAGACCTGAAAAATGAACTGCGGGAGAGAAGCAGCCGATGTAAGTGGAATGTAGAACCCATTGCCCTAACCACTATATCAGAAAAGGCTTGAGAGTTCCATCCCTCCAACTGCACATGCCCACAGAGTGCCACCAAATTATTGTCTAAATTTTCCATTTGAGCTCCGCTCTCAGATATGGAGGCCGGAATTCCTGATCCCGAGACAAGGGACAAAATGTCCGAAAACTGGGATCCAGAACAAACCGAAGGGCCCGCCCCTGCACTAGCATTGCCATTGCCTTGATTACTTGCACTTGACCTCTGATGTCCACTACAGGGGCTAGTACCACTACTGTTTTGCAGAGGATCAGACATCAGCAAAGACATATATGAAGCCTATCATTCAAGAGCATGGGCAGGAGTACGAATGGATCAAAACGCACAGGTAAGACATCATTTGCGAAATTTTTTGCGTGAGGATGCAGCTATGGCAGACTTGGCAGGTGGGTTTTGGGACTGCGGGTCTGCCGGATCCGAGGGAGCGGCGATGGGGTTGGCCGGGGAGGGCTACAAACCTGCCATAGCCGGGGCCATGGGTGCCGGAATTGCGACTTCCCGGCGACCGGAATTGGGGTTTGGCTGCCGGCAAGAGGCGCCGAGCCGTTCCATCAGAAAAGAAATGGTGGTCTTTTTTCTTTTACTGATTCAAGTGTGAATCTAGATGTGTGGAAAAAAGTATCCTGAAATTGTTGATATGTCATGGTAGTAGGGTCCCAATCCAAATCTATCGTGCCAATGTCATACTTTTTGCTTTGCAACTCTTTCTCGTTATATGCATCTATCTTGGATATTCTCCTGGATATGTCCAACTAGTATAGCTCACCACTCTCAAATTGCCATTTTTGTCTCAAATTCGATGGCCTCAATCCCTTCTCTTTCAATTCAATTCAATTCAATTCAATTCAACTCAATTTTTCATCCTAAAAGACCTCAAGGTAGGTTAAAGTACAAGTAGTTATTTCATTGTCCAATACATCTATATGTGCCTAGCATGGCAAATGTGTAATATGATGGGATCTTGGGTCTTATACCCCTTAGTTTATAGTATATTGCTCATAAGGGACCCCAACATTTTAAATGGAAAAGCTATGGATGTTATTATTAAATGGGCTTGTCGAATGTCAAAAAAATGTTAGTATCTATCTAATGAAACATTACATAAGGGGCTGCCCCATAATCCACACACTTAGTAGTATATTATAATAATGGCTTATGGCAAAAGCCGTCGTCATCGACATCGAAAGCCCAAATCATAACTCTCTAGTGAACTCTTCATTATATAGTTTTGAGTCAAAATTCAAAATTAGTATATTACAAGAAATTTATCGTGCCGCAAACATTTCTCTTTATCGACTCCATGCGAGTTCGAAATGATGTGAATGTTATGCTTGGTGTTAGTTCAAAAATTTTGAACCCTATCAACTCCAAATATGGAGGTTGATCTTATGGATGCCTCATAAATAATTGTCATTAGCACGTAGCCATAAGTACACAATGGATTTAAAAAGAATCATTTGCTCAAAGCATCTCCTTGCAACCTATACATTGTTGTAGATATTGCAAGTACTAAGAAGACCTGAAATCATCAAATGCCAGTTAGTCAAGAACGATAGAGCATGTGTTCTTTTGATGTAAAGAATACAACCGGGAAGTTCTAGTCGAACACATGCAAAATGCCTATCTTAATAAGTTTAAATAATACTACCTATAAAAGAATATGCCAAGGTGATTAGTTTGAGCATACCTCTGCCCACTCCATGCCACAAGAGATGTAGTCCAGTCCTTCTCATAGAAGGGAATTCAGATTTGCAATTTCTTTTTAGGCCCTAGTTTTGATCTTGAAAGTCATGGCTCCCAACCTGCTTTTAATAATGCATTGTTTTTATCGTAGTTCTTCGCAACATTTTTCTTCTCACTAATCAAGATTACCTGCAGTACCACAACCAGATTCCTCGAAGTTTATCGAGCCCGATACACCCGGACATCGCGGCAATCATGTACGTATGTATAGTCCACGCCAAAACCTCTTACAACAAAGTTTTTTTCCTATCCTTCTGGCTGGGGTTTTAACCCGGACAATAAAAGGTCAGGTCCCGCCATTTTTGTTCTTAATTTGGGTCCCATAGGCCACTTAGTCTCCGTGGACGATAAAATCAAATCCAGTCCAATCAATTCAATTCTTAATGCTTGACGATCCATTAATGTTACCATGAACTCTTACATGTTATTATATCTAATTCATCGCTTACATTGTAGTGCACTTTCATAACTTCATAGCTGGGGCGGCCTAAGCTCACTTCTACGTCGAATTGGATAGCCTCCTCTATGGAATGAATAAACAAAGCTATGCAGTTCCAAAAAAGGAATGGTGCCAACTTAACAGTGGAGATCGAAAAGCAAGAGCCTTAAATATCAGATGTGGTCATATTTAAACTCACGAGTAATATCCATGGGATGATGACCACAAAGCAATGGTCACTATTGGTGGATATATATTGGCCAGAGTTAATGCCAAAATAGTTGTAACTGCTTTGTTCTTCACAATTTTGTGGACATAACATCAAACAATCCTACTTCATTCTCCATAATTTGAACTAAGGACGTAAAAGTCATGCCAAACAAGTTAGATTGTTTCATATTCTTTACATGCCTAAATTGAACCATATTTCATATCCTTTACATGCCTAGATTGAACCATATTTCACTTGGGCTGAAATATGCTAGTTCATATGCATTAATATACATGGCTAAGATTAATATATCATGCTTACCCTGGAATGTGTTGATTTATATATATATTAATATTATTTACCAAAAGATTAAGCACATAATGTGCCTTTAACCCATATGTAAACTCCGAAACTTCTTCTCAAATGAATTATCATTGCACTATGTACTTCAATGTTCATACTTTCACCTAGAGCCGTATGATTTAAAGTGTCTCTCAGTAGGTGGATACGTGAAACGTGTAAGTATAATGCAATCTGTACATCGACCATTGAAAATCATTTGAGGAAATAACCATAAAAAATCATGGCATGATGATGTGGTAAAAATGTTGGTGACAAAAGAGGCAGAACTGTGCAATAAGAAACGAAGTCGAGAAAGCAAAATCGTATAGGAGAACAGAGATTGGGAGTAGCATTCGACAATCTCAGGGTGCTACGACCGGCGGCAGCCAGGATTTTGAGGTTGCGGAATGCTGCAACCAATCTTAGCTCCCCTACAACATGGAAACCAAAATTTACCTGACACCTAAACTTTTTACCTGTTGAGCGAAATGAGTAGGGCCGACTTCCATTCCAGGTAGGGAACGAACCACCCAGTTTCCATGTTGTATCTGTATGTGCTTATGCTGGACGCCAGGTAGGCAAAAGTCCAAATTTGTTGCAGAAGCTGAATCTGCTTGTGACAAATTGCATCAGCCTGAATTGATCCTATTGGTGTTGGAACTGCAACCAACTTGCAGAATGATCAAGCTTTATTGTTTTGGTTGTTCATGATCTGTGAGGTGTGTATTTCTGTGATTGTACAAACTGGATTGCTTAAGGCAAAATTTGGAATAAAGATCCACTATGGGAATGACTATTTTTTTTTTTGAAGGACGACAATCTATTATCAAGGAAAATCAAGATACATACAAAGGAGCTATGCCATGGGACTCAAAACCAAGAGGACAAAATAGTCCACTAAGCAAAACTACCCATACACGGTATATAATCATACTCCTTGTGCCACCTTGAGGTGTTTAATGGCCTCATCACCATCAACATGATCTGCGACATCGAGATGATCATCAATAGACATCAAATTATCATGCCACTGAATAGTACGAGGTAGGATAGGCTCATGAGATGACATAACAGACTTCTTCCTCACTGCTTTCTTCCAATTGACCTATTGCCATGACTCTTTAGCGCACTGAAGATTAGGACTATCAGCCATAGAATCTCAAAAGCATGACAAGCAGAAGCAACAATGTGGAGAGTAGTAGGAACACTAGCTACAGCTTGGGTTGTTTGAGATATTGCTCACAATTAACAGTAGCATCAGAGAAAGACTTCATATAGCTGGTGTACTACTACCTTTAACTATGCAGAAATAGTGTGGCGGTGGATTTTGAGGTATCCAAAAATAGTTAAGGAAGGATGTTCAAACGGACATAAAGCTAAGTTCGTAAGATGTGCGCATCTTAAAATGAGAGAGAGAGAGAGATGTATTTTTTACAAAACAAGATCTTATTTTTTTTTTTAAATAAGATGCTTAGATGTAGATGTGTGATACCCGCACTTGACATAGATGCTTGATGCTTCACTTATCGTTTTCAAAAAAAAAAAAAAAAAAAAAAAAACACTTGGATTATGTTGCCTAGTACTATTGACCCTAAAATAGGTGCAGTTTGTTGCCTCTTTGGCCTTCTGTAACCACTATAAGGAGGTTGAAAGTTAAATGTAAGTTTGTATCAGATCCGGAGATTAGCAACGTGAGAAAAAAGAGTCCACGCAACAAGTTAGGAGATCCGCAACAAGGCAAAAGGATGCAACAAGAAGCCCCAGAATAAAGCAAGATCTCAGAATGCTTTTCTCTTCTATTATTCATGCATATTATGTGTTTTAGTTCTAAAAGTCCCTATTAAGGCTGCAATGGAGTGAAGGTATTTTTCAATATTTTAAATTTTTGTAAATGCATCTTAAAACTTAGAAGCTTTGATGCTTTCAATGTGTCGCATCTGACGCATCTCTTTTAAGATGCTTTTGAACTTAGACATAAAGCACAATGTAATGCAAATGGGGAATGGATTAGTTCAAGGGATTTATGGACGAGGAAACTTGGAATTATCAAACGAAGGTAAGAATCGCGAACCTACCAAAAACACTCTAGGCATTAGGTGTTGTTCAAATTAGTTTTAGTCGCCAACCTAGTGGATTCTGCTTTTGTCGTTTTTTTCTTTTTTTTTCCTTTTTTTTTTGGGGAGTGGGGAGAGGGAGGGGGATGACAAGCCTTATTCTCCAATCAAAAACTATCACAAAATGAGATGCAGAGACAGGACTATAACCCCAAATGGGACAAAAACGATCCAACATAGCACAACCACCGCCTATGCATAAGAATCAATCTGAAGATAAGTATGCCAAATCAGTACTTGCTTTTCTTGATCAAGAGAAGAACAATTATAAGCCTTAACAATTTCATTCAAGGCCCATCGAAAAAGAATATCATCTACAATGTCCATGTCCTTAAAGACAAACGACCTTCTTTCTCTTCTAGATCGACTATAAAAGTCAACCACATGCAAGATGAAAAGCTCGTTTTTGCAGTTTGGGACATGCATCAGGGTAAATGGCGAATTTGCTGGCTAGATCGAGAAGCACCAAATAGGATTAATAACCAAGACCATGCCTCCAAAGCCGAAAACAATGGGCAGTACTCCCAACTTAAGGATGGAGCTCTAAATTCGATTATCAATTTTATGGACCAGCTTGTTGACTCTAAGGCATCTATGGATCACCTGCCACCACAGAACTTGAGGCATCTATGGATTACTTGCCACCACAGGACTGCCACTTGAAGCAATTTATCCCATACCCACGTCCAAACACTTTTCCATTGTGGCTGAAGGACCTAAAGATGTCA
The DNA here is from genome assembly GCA_021234155.1 of Isoetes taiwanensis. NCBI lineage: Eukaryota > Viridiplantae > Streptophyta > Lycopodiopsida > Isoetales > Isoetaceae > Isoetes > Isoetes taiwanensis. Next base: position 55,212 of record JAJEKV010000933.1, read on the forward strand.
TCACTTTGATATAGGCAAGATTTCATAATGCAGAAGCAATTTATAAACAGAAGAAACAAATCGCCTTGGCTTGATACACTGTTGGCAGCATATGGGTCAGAATAAATTTATGGGCCAGAATATTGTGGCAACAAAGCAGCAATATGAGCCCACATTACAACAAGAATTTTGTTCTAAATGCTTCCCATGATGACAGAAGATATATGCCAGCGGCTATCCACTGTCGTTGTGTCTTTGGATGAATAACAATACTTAGAGACACATTCTCTGGAGTGTCCTACAAAGGAATCCACCAGCATGGAGTAGACAATTGAAGACACACCTTAGGATTGATATGAGAAAGAGACCTGACAGTGTCTCAATCAGCAAGCAATCCCTTTAGAAAGGGAGAAGCATTAGGATACGAATGTATATGATAAGGCAAAGCCCAAGGAATGAGGAGCTTAATGGTAGTCTTGTGAAATAGAAAACTATGATGAATCGACTGCATCAACAATACCAGGTGTAAGGCTGAATTGTTTTCTTTTCCCTTTGTTTCAAGTGTCCATACCTTTCGCAACTCACTCTGATAGTTTGATGGAAGGTGATGTGCTCAAACCATCCGAGTGTACGCTAATAGGTTTTTTATTGCCTGTTTTGTACTTATAATAAGGGGTCTAAGATTTACCTCATTTGTCTAATTGTATTTTCAGGAGTATAAGGGTACAGCAAGGCATTTTTATGCGTATGATAAGGGGTTTTTGATTGACCCTAGAAACGCAGATGCCATATCTATAATACATAAAAGGTGAATCCCCTAGGGATGTGCTTCAAATGTTTTTTTTGAAACTTTCCCACTTGTCTATCTTAGGATAACTCTCGTCGGCCTTGCCACCATGATTGGACTTGGTTTTCAGATAGATATTCATTGCTTGCAATCTTTTGGCATCAGTTGCTTGCACACGCTCGAAGAATATTTTCCACTGGCTTATGAAGCTGATAACTTTAATCGGCTTCGTCCTTTCTGCTTTAAATTTGGACATGTCCACTTTCTCCAACCATTTTGTCGTCTTTCTGGGATTATTTGGTGGTGGTGGAGGATTTGCAGGTGGAGGATTTTTTGGCAAAGGTTGTTGCTGCTAGATATCTCGCACGGCTTTACAAGATAGCCAAATATTCAACTTGCTTATCATATCCGTGATGGTTAGCAGGTGTAGACAATGCTATCTGAGAAGCGGTATGCAGACTGAACTTTCATTACCTATGTTTTCTGCAGATGGATCATTATTTTCCGCAGATTCAACACAATGAGTGGCAAAATCGGTGAAGATGACCTAATTTTGGGTGACTATGGAAAGATGTGGGCTATGATGACCGAGATGAGAAAAAACATTCAAGTTAGTAGGTCTGCTTAAGTCTCATCTTATGCTGTTTTGTTCTTTCTCTTTTGCAATATAATGTTCACTGCCAAACTAGTGAGTGGCATGGCCAAGACAGGAGCCCTCGGCTCTCCTTTTTGCCTATGTTCTTGTTGTTTATGATTTGTTGCTTCTAATCAGAGCCCTAAAACTGGAGTGCCTTCTCCTTCAATAAAAGTACTGCATTTGCTTCACCATTCAAAGGCATTGCCCGCTTGCAGACACATCTTACGCATTTTAGTGGAGGACGAATTCTATTACTTCATCCAATTTAACATGTACGAGAAAAACAAGCCTTGAAAATGATTGGATTAGAGTACATGTTGTTGGTATTTTTCTCTTCATATTCTTCTGCAGGGTAAATTGCTCTGCACGTGCAATTTTGTGCGTTTCACCCAACTGATTGTGGTTCTTGGTTCTGTGGAAGCAAAATTGTTGTGGTTGGTTTCAGCTGTCATCATAAATAGAAGCAGAGTGCCATCATGACAAGATCAAATGGGAAACAAAATCAAATAGTATCTATGCTTTTGTAAGTTAAACTGCAAGGGAAGACATGCAATATTAGTGGTCAGGAGTCAAAAGTGGTTGTTCAGAAGAATGTGCTTCCATAGTTTGCACTACCAAGGATGCCATCTCCCTTCTGGTTTCTCATGTAGCACTTCCCAAGAACATCTTCCTAGGGATAAGGCTCATTTTCAAAGACATCTAACCAGCAGCATCAAGCCGTCCCTTCGAAAGAACTTTCACCTGCTCCTGGTTCTTGTTCGTCACTGGTCGCTAGCAACATTCATCATAGTTTCCATTAGGCCAAGTGCATCAATTACTTCTGTATTTACAATATGACTTTTCTTTTTTGTTAATGCACAGGTTAAAGCTCATCAAAAACTTTTGCAATTTCTAACATAATGTTATAAATATGGTAAGCACAATCTGGCTTCTGTTCCCTGGAATCAAAACTTTTTGCGAGTGGTAACATAGTGTTATAATAATTATCAGTACAATTTGGCTTCTGGTTCCTGGAATAATATGCAACTTGGCATCCAAAGGCTTTTGCTCTTTGTACCACATCCGGGAAAGCACAATCTTGCTTCTGATTCTTGGAATAATATGCAACTTGGCATCCAAAGATTTTTGCTCCTTGCTGCCAGACTGTTCTGTTGGCTGATCAACCTGGTTCTCTTGGATTTGTTGTGATAGTTTTCAAGGATACAGAAGAACATTATCTCCTTTTTCCTGGTTCTCTTGGATTTGTTGTAATAGTTTTCAAGGTTAGAGAACAACAGTTTTCAAGGGTAGAGAACAACAGTGTGTCCTTTTTCCTAATGTCTTTGGTGCTTTGAACCATTGCTTTTCTTAACCAATTTAAAAAATGTTTTTTTTTTAAAGCAAACTTACCTGATGATACCCATTGTAGGCTTCTATTGTCCCTTGCTAGCATGGTACTTCAATGCTTAAATTCTGTTCTTGCTATCATGTCCATGGCTTCTCGCTCGGTCTTAGGTAAGCCTACTAACCCACCCCAAAAAAGTTAATACTGCCTAGCTGGGAAAACATAAATCCATAGCCTACCATTCTTGCATAGAATGCATAATTCAAATAGAATCTAAGGATCCTAAACACCACAACACTGTCAAACTAGGCATCTTTGACACTAAGACTTTCTCGCACTTTTTCGTATAATCACAGTGCAAACTAGAAAACAAGTCGAACAAAAGAAATGGCCGCCGCGAAATTTTTTTTGTAATGCTTAAAGATTTGCCCCTATTCCTATGCCCCAATTTATTGGGGTTATTCCCATAGGTATAATATTCACAAATTATTTGCCATAATTCTCAGACCCATTCAAGTGGACTTCTCCCTGTGCTCGCTATATATCAACATCCAATCATATTTATTTTCCATCATATTTGTAAACTTGAATATCCCATTTTCAGGATTTCCATTTATTTTTAGAGGGCATATTTTAGGTTGATCTTGGTGTGAAGGACCAATACCTAGACATAAAGAGGATTTGCCATAATATATTTGCCTAATTTTTCACCACTTTGTCTACTTTCATTTCTCCACTACTTTTAAAAGATCAAATAGCAACTCCATATTTCTCCAAAAGAGCCTTCCTTCCTTTTATTTCTCTCCCCACTAGTTTTAAGAGAACATTTTAAATAACTACAGTTCAATTCTCCACTACTTTGAAAAGATCATCGCAAGATAACAAAACCAACAAATATTTATAAGCACACCAAAAACCAACCTTGCTTGATTTCATTTCTCCACTATTTAAATGATGTCATAGCAACGTTTCATTTCTCCAAATGAACAAAGAGGGTTGCATCACCCCCATGTAGCTTGATGCATATACACCTCATGACATGTAATCATACGTAAAGATTAACATCTCACATCCTAATAGGTTCTTATTTGTGATGACAAAACTCAATGACCAAAGAAATAGATTATCCATCTTCCTTGTGATAACAAACATTTTACACAGCCGAGCTGATTATTATCCATCTTTCTTGTATTTTACACAGCAGAGGCTGATCATTTTATAAGATCTTCTATATTATAAATGATCTATCCTCCTTGTGATGAGAAACATTTTACACAGCAGAGGCAAATTATTAAGGAATATATTCTATGGATATCTCTTCCTTGTAATACAAAAATTTTCTAGACACAAGAGGCTGATTATTTCATGAAAGCTATTCTACGACTAGAAGCCCAGAGCTGCAAGCGCGCGCCCAGGAAGAACAGCAAACAATGCAGCTTTAAAGGCTCTGAAACTTACGGCTTGAGCCCACCCGATGAACCATCTGATTTTGGGAGATCCATATATGTCCCCAATCAATGGCAATATGATGAAAACAGGAGAACGTTGGAAATAGTCCCTCTGGATTTTTATACGCTTCAACAATCTTCCATCCTATACAGGAGGATCAAATAAGAAATTTAAGTCACTTACACATAATGGATACCCATCGAATTTTGATTAGATTCACCTAATCAAAAGCACAAGATTGTCCAAAATCCTATAAGCACAAATTCAATGCACAAGATTGTCCAAATGCATATAAGCTCATAACTGTAATTTATACTAAAAAGTGAATTGCATTTATGACGTACATCAAGACAAATAAGAAACCCAAGCCTGCATGATGTTACGATTGACATAATCAAAGCACAAGGTTCTCAAACTTCACATAACCAATTTCACATAAGACCACAGAAAATAAAATGCAATTTATAATTTTCCAGAGTAATACTAATCTTCAGGCACTCTGCAGTTACAGATACCATATTCTAGAACAAGATCCTACTGAAAAATAATTTGGGGTTTTGCAGACTCCAACAATTTTAACGGAGTCTTTTGCCATGCATAAACGCAATATTCAACGCTTGAATTTGAAAATTCTTACAGGGGATTTAGAATCTTCAAGCTCGATCTGAGTAAGAAATTTGGGAAGTCCTTTATGGAGCTTGAAGAGAGGCAAAAGATTGATGCTCATGCACAGGTAAAGGATATTGTTAATAGGATCATAAGGAACGGAATGGAAATGGACCTTTTGAGAGTGGACAAGGGTTTGGGAACCCTGGTAAAGGGCGATGATAACAATAAGGAACCCAAGCCTACATCTCTGCATAATATGTTAGGATTCACATAATCACGGCACACACGATTCTCCATGATCAAATGACCAAATTCGTAGACGACCACACAGAAAATAAAATGCAATTTATCATCTTCCAACATAGAATTGTAGAACAAGATCATATGGAACAATATCTAGGTTTTGCAGACTCTAACAATTTTAGCAAGCAATCGCAGTTTTTTTGATGCACAAACTACAACCAACTATTCCCTTGAAATTTGAAAATTCTTACAGGTGATTGAAAGTCCTCCAGCTCCATCTGAACAAGAAATTCAAGGACTCCTTTATGGAGCTTGAAGAGGGGCAAAATATCGATGCTCATGCGCAGGTAAAGGAAATCGTGAGAAGAATCATAAGAAACGGAATGGAAATGGACCTTTTGATAGTGAACAAGGGTTTGGGAAGCCTGATAAAGGGCGATGAGATTTTCCAAGCCGTTAGCATTGGCGTAAATGTGAGTAAAGATGCAATCCGGCGACCAGAATCGGCGAAGGGTCTCTTCTTGGCGCCGGTATGTGGGTCGATCTACCAAAGCCCTGATGATGCCCTGTATTTCCTTCTCAGGGTCCTCCATAGCCAGAAGCTCTGTTGTTGCATTTTCTTTTATTTGAAAAAATATTTGAAAAAGTACCCAGACACTTGTCATGCTGGTTTCAGTTTTCGCTACCTTTTTCCCATCTTATATTTTTTATACATTTGCGTCTTAATTGTGGTCCCCCCAATATCATAATTGTGTTGTATATTTTGCCGGTGGTGTATTCTCCAGAGGCCACGTCGGTTGAGCCAATAACAGAGAATTCAAGTTGGGTCCATCAGTTGAGCCAATAACAGAGAATTCAAGTTCGGTCCATCAATTATGCATCGCTGGCTGCTGGCTGTGCAGGTGAGAAATTAAATGAAAATCCTTCAACTTCAGCTCTCTGATTATGTAATAGATAAAGGCCAAAAGCAGGCCATTTCACCTGGTAAGGGGCTGACTAGCCTATTAGGATGAGCCAGGTCCGAACCTGGTAAGGGGCTGACGAGCCTATTAGGATGAGCCAGGTCCGAACCTGGTGGGGTGACGAGCCTATTAGGATGAGCCGTGTCCGAAACCAGCGAAATGGCCCCGCTTCTTGGCCTTTACCTACATAAAGGAACAGATGATATATTTCTAAGACTCCTCCTTGATCGTTGAAGTTCTGAAACATCTAAGAATTCCTCAACCCCGATGTTAAATCGTGACCATCAAGCAGGACTATTGTCGGATATAATATGTAAGATAATGCGGGGGTTTCGTGTGTTTTTGTGGCTTTTCAGACAGGTTTCACTATGCTTTTAGGTGGATGATTCAAATGGATGTGATCTAGTGCGATATCTAGGTGCACCGTTCCCGAGCCATTGATTTTTTTTTTTTTTTCAATGGTCAACAACCAACCTCCAACAAAGCCCTTTTCGGTCTTTGTGGTGCGTAATGGACGGCAACAATGGGCGGCCATTGATTTTAAATTTTTTTTTTCAATGGTCAACAACCAATGGCTCTGGCAATAAAAGCCCTCTTTTGTGGGTAGGTGATTAGTATAACGGTCAACAACCAACGGCTCACAACAAAAAGCCCTCTTTTTATTATTGATGCGATATATGGGCATACGGCTGCCTCAAGGGCGTATGGTCTGATGCGGCCCGGCACACATTACTTTATTATAACGTTTGATCCATGAAGCTTTGTTTGAGATTTATTTTTGTTTGAAAGCTCTCTCCCTAGATCTTTTGATAGTGCAGCAGTATGAGATATGTTTGATTAAGTTATCTATGATAAAACAAAGAATTTTTCTACTGGCTCGGAGGGCTTTCACATCCTTGATGATTAATACAGATTGCTTTATTGATATTATTTTACGGCTCATTCCGAATGAAGTTTCAGAACAATTACCATGCATTTTAGATTTCGAGCAGCTTATTAAGCAAATTCCAAGGCTTCTAGATCCTTGTGCTAACAAGCAAAAAAGTTTCCACACTTTGGTTTCTCACCACAAGAATCTATGGAGGCCAAAGGTCGCAGCGTTAAATTCCAGCTTGAAAATGTTTGTGTATGGGTGTTGCAAACTTATGACTTTCAAAATAATGGATCAATTTGCTTCTATCTTTATGGTAACTTTTACTTTATGTTCTATTTGTTTTATTGTGATCAAATTCAAAAGCTACAGGTGATGAAAGCCCCAAATAAATTCTAGTTTTTTTTTGGTTTGAATTTCTAAATTTTTTTTGTCACACCCTGGGAGGATGGGATGGATGTCCCCAAGGCCCCCTAAGAGGCCAAAAAATTTTTGCAACACAAACCATTAACATCCAACATATAAAATTAAACCCCCAACACATAACAACCAACACATAACAACCATTGATATTAACAACCAACACATAACTACCATCGACATTAATTAACACAAACCATGGGTCCAACACATTTAAATTGAAATCCCCCTTAAACCCCTTTGGTTTTGGGTGCATATTCACATCGGTGACGTAGAAAAATGAGAGCCCCCAACTGTATTTTGCATACTTTTAAATTAACATTATATATAGTATTTTCGCTTGAAATCTTATAGTATTTTTACTTGAATCTTATACAAGATAGCAAATTTTATTACTTTGCATACCCACAAACGAGGAACTTTACGCATGCGGTGTAGATTAAGGAATAAGGGGGGTGAATATGTCCCCCACATTTAATTTTTTTTCATGGCATGGCATTCTCACAATTGAAGTTGAATTTTTTATCAATTTCAATAGACTTTAAGGGCCCATCCCTATTACCACGTGTCTTTGCCTCATCGCTTTTCTATAAGTTCCATCCTCGAGATGAAGCCCCAGCTTTTTCAATGGTCATAAATTGTA